>OY992876.1:211200267-211292767 GCA_963921405.1 Cepaea hortensis | reverse complement strand
GTAATTAACGCGGTAAACAGTTGGTTCAGTGAGCAACCACAATCCTTTTTTGTGTGTTTCGGACGACATTTGCCGCCTATCTAAGCAATGGGATGCTTGCCTGAATGCCTACTTAGACTTCTTCTGGCCAACCCATGGTGCATAATTCATTCAAAACGAATTTTTTGTTTAATTCTACCACACCTGTTAATTTTTCTTTCATGCTTTTGTAATAAAGCCATTGGAACGGGCTTCAAATGAACGACCCTTATATATGAAACAGCGCCAAATATGGGCAGGTACAGGTTCGGCCTGTTAATGAAAAATCTGGGACACTGTTTTGGCCTATGTTACCAATGCCAAACCTGGACAACGACAGAAAAAGAGAAAAGAAAAATCGCAACAACAGAAATGAAATTCCTGAGAAGAATACTCAATGTATCAAGAAGAGATAAGATCAGAAATGAAGAAATCAGGACTAAAGTGGGGGTTATAGCTGCATTAGATTTTATTAGAAGGCAACAAGTGAAATGGTTTGGCCATGCAAGTAGGTTACCAACTAACAGTATACCACAAGAAGCAATGATGTACAGACCATAGGGAAACAGAGGAAGAGGCCGACCACGTAAACGATGGACGCAGAGGATAACAGAGTCCATGGGAATATCGATACATGAAGCCCATAAACGGGCACTCTCCCGCTGTTTATACTTCACCTCGACACCGTAAGGTACAAGAGGAACATGATGAGATGCGATGAGATGAGACTGTTTTGGCGGGGCTGTAAAGCCAACGAATGATTTGTTGACTGTTGAGTCCATTACCCCATATGGACAACAAATCACCTTCGGATTAATATGTCCACTGAGGGTAAAACCGTGTGTAGCTAATTTTGGCCGACTCAATCACAGGACTCATTCTGAGCCGGTAATGGACCCCAACTATAACTTGAAGTTGAATGGGGTAGGAGTATTGGTGAAATCGAATCGAAGATCTGTCTCTCCGGTCAGCGACACTACGGTCGGAGAGGCGCCCATGCCCGAAGTTAACATTGAGGAGGCCAGAACAGACATTTCTCGGCCACGACCATTGGCAGGAGGATACAAATGCCCCTAGGTATGGCCAGGACTGGCCTTTGTGTTCCACGATCCAAATCAGAGAGGCGATCAAACCTATGGACGGGTCAAGCAGACACAGAGAAATGCTGTTTGGAATACTCGTGGATGCCTGCGGTTGAGTGGTGTCTCACCGTGGCTGTCAGAGCACTCCTGGGCCTTTGTTGAGTTCACGCAATAGAGCAACCCATGGTTGTGTTTATGTTTCTATTGTTGTTTACGTTAAAGTTCTGTTGTTGTGTTGTGTCCCAGTCAGGTTAGGAATGTGATGTCTGGTTGTGATATTTAGGGCACTCTGTAGACTTGGCTGAATTGCAGGTGTCTGGTTGTGTGTGGGGCCAAACCCACTGTTGAACTCTATTGTGAACTGTTGTTGTCTATACGGTTGTACTTTGTATCTCAATGCTGGATATTTTCCTAAAAGCACTCGGAGGACAGAATTACAGAGATTAATATTGGAAAGACAAGGAGGGAGCTGCAGGAGATAGCAAAAGATATTATGGTTTGGATGAGTGTCTCTGCCCAAAGAAAAGAGAATAAAGGGCAAAAGTAGAATAATCATCTGTGATAATAAAAGATACGACATCTTGGCATGGATTGGTTGCGGGCTATATTCTAATGGGAGTTCAAGGGCAGAAAACGGGTTACCTTTACCGTTCAGCATAACCTATGATTGACAAAAAAAAAAAAAAAGGCTGCCATAAAATCAGGGGGACTGTACTCTGTTGTGTAGATTGCCATTATTGAACAGGTATAATCTATGAGTTATCAATGTGGTGATGTTTGCACACAGAACTTGATGGTGGACCCTAGCAGGTGGTGTTTAGTTAGTTTAGTTAATTTAGTTTAGTTTAGTTTAGTCGACGGATCAACATCACGGCACACTGGTGTAACCCAAAAGTGCTCCGTTCTACTCCTAGCGCAAGCCTTAGTCCGGAGAATCTCAGCTCAGCGCACGAACTCCGTAGCACTGGCGAGGATCTGAAATACTTTGGGTAGATTTTTAAATCGAAATTTTGCCCGAGCAGCGCCGTTAGGCTACTCTTTTTAAATTTCCAACTGCCAAGGGATGTGTTTCGCGCGCAACAATACACACGGGCGTCCGATCTCACTACCCAGATACAAGGGGAAATGGGGTGGTGTTTTCAATAGGGCATTGCCTTTTACTTGAGATTGTCCAGCTGATGCCTATGTAGGATAGTTAAATAGGAAAAAAAGTCAGTTGTATTCTGAATTGAAATAATTCTCTTTGGATTACAATACACCAATATTTTGGGACAAACAGGTGTTAAGATCATCATTTCAGTTATGTTAGGCTGCTATTGTCAACAAGCTGTAAGTGTAAGTAGTTTTGTGTAAACGTGGCTTACATTGTGCTAAAAATCTGGCAACAAATAATTTCATTAATGTTTAAGCAGATGCCTGCTGTGACAAATTATTAGATGATTGACAGAGGACCTAGTTAGTAGTGTTCTCTGGAAATATTTCTTGAATAATAAATATACAAGAAAAAGGATATGATTTAGCACGTTTTGTCTAGAGGTCACTCAAATGAGCTAATCATTCCCGCAATAGCCTTTTTGGAGAACCACTTTTCCTTTTGGCTCAAACCCCCACTGTGAGACCACTATGTATCTACACAGAAATTTATATAAGAAGTAAAATAGTTCACCCAAGGCCAGAGAAGATCTGAACTATTAGCGCCTGTACAACTGAGGATCCCTCTCACTCAACATAATGTTGCCAGTGTGCTGTTCGTCCGTCACATAGATCATTCCCTATATTTTTTGTCATTTTGTGACCTATATCAGTTCAACTAGTCTTTAGGACTTTAGGACTCTTATTTGTAGACAAAAAAACTTCAACAATAACAGTACATTACATCTGTTGGACAAGACATCTACATGACAGTTTCCTGCCAAAAGTGGGACATACATTCACAAGGAATTGTTTACGCCACAATTGTACAAGGTAGACATCATGTGATACTTGACAACATCTATACCGGACTTTTCACAATATGTATAACCAACCACAGCACTTAAGACAGTCACCAGAGACAACACTTGACAGCAACTGTACAAGAAATTCACTGGGGACATGTACTTAAAATACTGGTTCATTGAATACACAATTTATTGAGTTGATGGTAAGTAGAGTGGTGACCATTGCCTCATCTCCTGTCATGTCAACACTTCAATTATTGCATAGAAAATGCATAAAATATGTCACACATGCATGTAGATAAACATGATACACCACCTCCCCATTACTCCACCAACTAATAACTCTCCTCCACCTCTCCTCTCTAATATCTAACTACACCATTGACTTTTATCCTTTCCTCTACTGTTAATGAGGGAAACCCAAGATAAGCCATAACCTGGGGCAAGCATAGGGACATTCTGCTCCACTGGTCTGTTCAATCCTTTTAGCACCTATGATGGTGTTGGACAAGCTCAGGTTGCAGTTCTCCCCATGATGATTTTCCAAGTCTGACTAATTATCCCCTACTGTCACAGTTTGAAGAAAAGCTACAGCCTTGTCTTTCACTGGTGAGTTGACTGTTTATGAAGTTGAGACTTAGGATGTTGTTCTACTTTTCCTGTAGAGGAAGATCTAAGATACAAACATGTCCCAGTCTTCTTTCTCCTCAGTCTATCTCACTTACTCTGACTGTTCATGAAGTTGACACTTAGGACTTTGTTCCACTTTTCCTGTAGAGGAAGATCTAAGATACAAATATGTCCCAGCGTTCTTCCTTCTCAGTCTATCTCAAGTCTTCATTCTGAAAACACTGTGTGAGCACCAGGCTGGAGATTAACTAAGATAAGTCCTAGCTAAACAATCCATTGTCCCAGTCATTTCACCAGACGTCTCGAATGAGGTTCACCACCATAGACCTGTTGTTTAGTTCTCAGATGACATTTGATTGACTCAAAGATCACTGTCCAGTTCACCACATTTGTAGTGCTTCAGATTGTGTCATGCTCCCATTTATGCATTCAGCTGTTGAGCTGAGAGAAAACTCTTCTTGATATTCCCACATTTTGATAGGGAGTCACATCTGGATCTAGGACTTCTGTTTAGTTGTCCCAGATGATATATGGATTGCCTCTCCACCATACTGTTCTCTGTAGATATATAAAATGGCACAACATCTCTTTACATATGTTAAAAGATAATGTTATTATACATCAACAGACACAGATTGGGGATGGGGTGGAAAAGGATGGGTGTGGTCCAAACACACCTCTCCTAGTTTGATGATGCAGTGTATTTCACTCTGATGTACTGTGGGTGATATGTGTTCAATTCACCCTTATCTGTGGTAATCACAAGACCATATGCTGAGACAGGGTAGCTTAACACAATTACAAGCATTCATGTGGTCTAAGTTACACCATGTTTGAACCACAGTAGACCTGGGCACAAGGAGGACCAGACACAGTACAGCAATCATTGTGACATAGCAACATGGGACAGGCATTGTGAAGGGAAATGGAAAATAGGCATTTACAACTGCAATATGCATTATGTATTAACTAATGGCATTTACCCAATTAGCAGACCAGACATCCATTCCTATGGCTGTGATGTTGGTGCATGAATGTCCTATTCCATATACACTCACTCAGCAATGCCAGACCTCACCCCTTTTCTCAGACAGACCTGACTCACAGGTACATCATCTTCATCATCATCATGTGCTGTTTCCCCACTGAGTAATGTTCATGTCTACTACAGTCGGTAACAGAAACTCAATTGCATAGCAATGGTTCATATATGCACCAAGCACATATGGGAAAAACATGTTTAGTCCTTGTAAATTTGCATGAGCTATACATTATATTCAGCCAACTAAGACACAGGTTCACACACCTATGGTTCTCTTAGGAACTAGTTTATATGAACCATCCAACAGTAGAGGTAACAGTGTAATACTTCAAAGAGAAATTGTATTAATTCTCTTGAGCTTATAGCTACCAGGCATCACATGGACTTAGCAATTCTGGCGTGCCACACACAACCTGTTTACATATGGATATTGAAGCATCTTTCCTTCCACTAGATGTGTGAGGCTATTTATTAAATCACCAACTCACTCACTCCATCATTTCTCAGCGTTTTACCAAGGAACTTGTACATGTTTACATCACTCATTCCCATTCAGACTGCCATTTGTTAACTCGCACGAGAGCAAAGGTACAGTTGAGTTAAGAATGAGTCATCCTAGGCATGAAGAATGCACAAGGGGTTTGGGTTTGCGAATTTGCATGAGTGTCATACATTCATCAAGCATACGCAACCAGTCACATCAAGGGATTGATATGCATTTGGAGTATACAGCGTGAAAGACATGTCAAGGTGGAAGATGCAGTGTTCAGAATTCTGGCGCACAGAAGTTAGGTTTTCCACTTTCACATTTTATTCATAAAATACTCATATATTCTTCTCATTCGTTTATCAGGCACAACTACAACATTAAAGTATGTTTTAAAGTGGTACCTGCTGTCCAGAGAACAATATATTATTGAATCTTTAAGGGCATTGTTGGGTCATCACATCACACTAGCGACCGCTCCTGGTGAAATCCCCGCTCAAACTAATTAGATTTTAAAATATGGCCCAGGAATAGCGTGGGCTCATTACTTATGAACCAATCAAAAGACAAGTGCATACCGCCGCCTCCCCCAACTCGTTCTAGAACATTCGATCTAAGAATAGCCCTTATATTTGGAATGGTCCCCGTTAAGACTTAAAGTATCCTTATGAAATGTGTCGGACTGGGAATGGGGAATTCTGTTCCATCATGCTACACCTGCCTCGGAAACATCACAGAAATAGCCTGCCCGCCTGCCCGCCCGCCCGTCCGCCCGCCAGTCTGTCTGTCTGTCGCTATTCTACTCTATCTAGGGGAGTGTGTCTGCCTCGGAAACATCCCAAAAATATTCTCTCTATTTATAATCTTCACTATCTAGGGGAGTTTGTCTGCATCGGAAGCAACCCAGAAATATTCTCTCTATATATAATCTTATATATAATCTTCTCTGTCTAGGGGAGTTTGTCTGCCTCGGAAGCATCTCAGAAATAAAATAAGTCGCTTAAAAGTGGACAGGGTCGACTTCATTGCACCGGGTTTTATCTCATATGGCTCGGTCTCTTTCTGCCGCGCGGAAAGCGCCTCACAAAGCACGAACTCCGTAGCTCTAGCGACGACCCACAGGAGTCTCCGAAACATTTAACTCGTAAACCGAAGGACGTGGCCTGGAATCGAATCCACAACCTTTGGAGCCCGAGTAAAACGGCTTGACCACTTCGCCACGGAGACTCCTACTATCCCAGAAGTATTCTCTCTATATATAATCTTCTCTATTCAGGGGATTTTTTCTGCCTCGGAAACATCCCAAAAATATTCTCTCTATATATAATCTTCTCTATTCAGGGGAGTGTGTCTGCCTCGGAAATATCCCAGAAATATTCTCTCTATGTATATTCTTCTCTATCTAGGGGAGTTTGTCTAACTCGCAAGCAACCTAGAAATATGCTCTCTATATATAAATAATATTCTCTATCTAGTGGAGTGCAGCATACCTTGTTGTACACATCACCAAAGGTCGCTGTGTCTGACTTCCGCATGCATTTGTGTCAGGTTTACTTCCTCTAGATAGATTCCGTCCATGGTAATGGGCTCTATCTACCCACAGGTCAGGTTTTCTTTTCCTAAGAGTTGAGAGTTGAGTTGAGCTAATAACCGACATCACGGCACTCAGGACATTCCCATATGCGTTCCGTCCCTTCGTTCCACAGCCAGTAAAGAGTTACACTACTAAATGTTCCCACCGTTATCTGACTGAAAGTTCTCATGGTCTTTCCTTTCAGTTTTGAGATTCTTCCAGAACACATGCGAATCCTCCACAATCTTATCCTTTCCACATACGTTCTCAATCTATTCCTCCACCTTTTCCACTAGTCCTGTAGGCGCACGACCACTCACTTGTCCATAAGTAATCTACCACCAAGAGGTGCATTCCCTGCCTGCCTATCAGACTGTTCATTCCCCCACACTCCCGTTTGGCCAGGGAAAAATTCCATACCATTCTCACAACCTTTGACCTCTGAAGCGAGGTGAGCCATTTTGCCAGGGCGGTGGATTATACGGCCTACTATTTGCAATTTACATCAGCCGAGGGATTTTTAACATGCACAACCTCCACATGGTACCTCTTGTTTTCCGCCATTATCCGAGAAGACTAGTAATCCAGTCTCACTACCCAAAAGATCAGATGTGTGTGTGATATCATTAGGTGCCAAACATACTTTAAAAAATTCAGCCAGCCCTAAGCCAGAATCGACCCTGGGTCTGCAGTGGGCACCTCTCAGCCATGGTTTTGTGATAGCAAATTGTCTGCCCCAGAAGCATTCTCAGATATTTGATCCCCAAAACAAACTAAGATATTTTATCGTTTGAACATTCAGATATTGTTTTATCCTTCAATTATTCTAATGTATTAAATCAAGACAAATTCTTGCTTGTGGAAAGTCTTAAAATTGTCTGCCTCAGAAACATTTTGAAATTAATGATCCCGAAAACAGCATAGATGTTTGATGCTCAAAGCAATCTGAGATGTTAGATGATCAAATCATTCTAAAATGTGTGATCTAGGAAAACATTCTGAAATGTTTTGTCATGCTTAGCCGTAACATCAGAAATAAGGTAGCGTATATTGAGATGTGAAGGCACCTAAAAGGTAAGAGAAAGCACAAAACAAACCTTGATTTAACCAACAAAATAATCCTACCTCTCCAAACTTGTTAGCACTTTTGGTTCGACTCGAGACTTGAGTCTCTCTTCTCTCTCTCTCTCTCTCTCTCTCTCTCTCTCTCTCTCTCTCTCTCTCTCTCTCTCTCTCTCTCTCTCATTGTTCCCTGTTTTATTCAAATTAAAATCTTCCATTAAACTGCATTTATTGACTGTCCTAAAGTTTCATTGGTATCCCGTGTTTGCATGTTGTGTTGGTATGTAAAGTACCTTAGCATGCCGTTAACCCCTCGTATACCTTAAGCTGAATGAGGTATATGGTGCTAAACCAATATTGTTATAGACAAATCCGCACTCCAGGAGTCTCATCATATCTCATCTTGCTCCTCTTGTACCTTGCAGCGTCAGGGTGGAGCATAAACAGCGGGAGAGTGCCCGTTTATTGGCTTCATGTATGTATATCATGAGATTAAGAGCATAATCCATCCATCCATCATGTGCCAATGCCGATAAGCGTGGGCGGTCATGTTCTGCCATCTCACTCGATCACCAGAGTCGTGGATCAGCTCAGTGTTCCTTCTCGACCATGCCACGTGGCCAAGCCATCCAGGTACTTACTTCTCAGTCTTCCCCTTGGTCTCTTCCCTTCGATCTTGCCAGTCGTCACCAAGTTCTCCAAGTTACTTCTTCTCATAACATGCCCAAAAAATTTAGACTGTCTACGTCTAATGACTCTAATCAGTTTACGATCTTCATTTGCTTCTTGAAGGACTTGTTCATTGGTTTTTCTGTCTGTCCATGGTATTCTTTGCATTTTCCTCAGAAACCACATTTCCACAGCCATCAGCTGTTTTTCGGCTTGACTGCTTATTGTCCACGCTTCACATCCATACAAAAGTATAGGTTCTATGTAGCACTTCAATACTCTTTTTCTCGTTTCAACTGATATCTTTTTATTGGTCAGTATGCTTTTCATATTGCAAAAGGCTACCTTCGCAATGGCAATTCTTGTTCTAATCTTTTCAAGGCATCTCCCATCAGATGTTATGACTGTGCCGAGATAACTGTATCGATTCACTTGCTTAAGAATATGCCCATTTACTTGTATATCACATTGCGGAATTTCCTTCTTCCCAGTGACGACCATAATCTGTGTCTTCTTAATATTCAGTTCTAACCCTAGTTGTTCACTGTGTGCAACAACCGCATCTACTAAATTTTGCAGGCCCTGTCCATTGTCTGCAATCAAGACTGCATCATCTGCATATCTAATATTATTGATGTATCGTCTCCCAATGTTGATTCCTTCCAGATCTTCTATATTTCTGAAAATATTTTCTCTGTACAGGGAAAAAAGATCTGGAGACATTAAACAGAATAGGGCAAGCAAAAGCCGCATTTCAGAAAATGAAGAATATCTTATGCAATAAGTCATTATCACTAAATGTAAGGAAGAAAGTGCTGAAATGTTATATAGAACCAGTTTTGCTGTATGGCAATGAGTCTTGGAATGTAAATAAACAAATTAAGAAGAAATTAGAAGTAACAGAGATGTGGTTCCTGAAACGTATGTTCCGAATTCCTTGGACTGCCAGAGTAACTAACAATGATTGCCTGAAACAGGCTAATGAAACTAGAACACTATATACAACAATAAGAAATAGACGAACAGTTTTCTTCGGTCATGTGATGGGAAGAAAGGCATTAGAGAATAGAGTGACAATGGGGAAGATCGAGGGGAAGAGAAGCAGAGGCTGACCAAGTGAAATGATGTTGGATGGATTGAGACGGTGGCATGGAGGAATGTCATCAGCAGAGTTGATCCAGAACACCAAAGACTGAGATCTGTGGAGAGCCATGAACGCCTTCGCCAGCTGGCGGGCACTTGATGATGATGATGATGAATATCATGAAACAATGCAATGTGTACTTTACGCACACTAATAGAAAGATCAATAGAGACACAGAAAGACATATATGTGTGCTTCATTGATAAGAATGAGAATTCACACCCATGTCCTCCATTCTGTCACAAAGTATGATTGACATAGAGGATTGGCTATGGTTGTGTCTAGAGGATGTCTGTGTGAATGTTGTGTTGCACGACTGATCAACCACGATGCATCAATACCCAACACCGGACTGCGCACATAATCCTTTAATTTGAACAACTGGATACAACATTATTCCTCAGGAACGTTCATCATTACATATATATACATTGCATAGGCACAGGTACAGTACACGTAGTCCCAAACACTATCGCTGCTGACAACCGGGCTCAGTCTTTAATACTTAGCCTCAGAATTACTATCACTGAAAAAACACAGGGCGGAGTTCTCTCGCTAACTCCGCTATCATTCAATTTCCCAGACCGCCGACCTCCACTGTCGGGTCCCAAAACTCAACTGTCCCCGTCAATGTTTTCCACTGTCTTTTAACACTTCTTTGCGGCCCTCCCCGGGGAAATCCCTTTAACCCAGTGAACTTGTTTATGTTGTAGCATTGCTACCCAGGGCGATGAACTCGCCGGTTAGTTCCGGATAAACACGTTACACTTCCATTTGTTGTATTAACTAATGTTGCATGTCCTCTGCAGGATGTTGTATCAACTAATATTGCATGTCCTCTGCAGGATGTTGTATCAACTAATTTTCATGTCCTCTGCAGGATGTTGCAATCAATCCCAGTTGATTTTCCAATGTTGAAGTGGTTAAACCGCCCGCCTCGCACTCCAAAGGCTGTGGGTTCAATTCCAGGCTTTATCTTTTCGTTCATATCGCAATTTTCTCGGAGACTCCTGGACGTGAGATATCAAAATTAGAATGACAATGGCAAGAGCATCTTTCATGGCACGAGAATTTATGAAAGTCAACAGAAACTGCAAACATTCATCAGTTGCTGCTTGTGCAGAACAGAAGGAATAAACTTGTATATAGGATCACTGTCGTGAAATCACTGTGGAGTCACAATCAGATAATACAGATAACAAGGACAGTCTGATTTGCAGCTGCAGTTGTTTACTACGGCGAGTCGGTAAGATCAGGCAGTGGAATTATCTTTGAAGTTTCCATAAGTCAGGAAATTGTAGGCATGTGGTTGTGACACGCGGGCTTGTTTTGGTTGTCAAAACAGGGGGAGACAACTGGTGACATTGATTAAACAAAAGGGAAATAAGATTTCTGGAAATAGTTAGTGCCCCTGAGGACACCTGCGTGACATCAAAAGAACTTCACTAGAACACTCCCAGCTCTTTGTGACAAAAACATGACTTGTTTAGAGTTAGTGTTGAAGAAAAAGTTGACTAGAGCTGACGTGTGTGTGTACCGCTGTGAGGAAATTCGGAGAGCATCTAATGTGTTCGATTTAATTAACATTAAATAACATATGTCTTTATGGCAAGTTGTAGATGCCATCCAGGAGTGATGCGTATTGCATAAGGTTCCCCTACGTCTATGAGGAAGCTCTACACTGGGTTTGATGGAGGTCAACTCTCATTAAGAAGAACATCCAATGAACATTCACTTTATTTTATAAGATGAATAAATACCCAGAATAAAGTACAATCAGCACTGTTTATGCTAGGCCTAGGATCCAGAGAGTCTATACAAAACTGGCTCGGTTGAACAAAACATTATAAACGATTCATTTACAATAGGGATTCACCCAGGGTGGGTCATACTCGTTTCTTCACCACATACCACTGAACATTAGTGTGTAGAGAAAGACATTTGAACATGAAGTTCTCGTGGAATAATTTAGTACAGTGAAGAAGTACTTTAGAACCGTTTGTGGGTGACAATCTATGAACATGGATTAGAACAAATGTGAGACCTGTGACATTGAAACCTAGTTTTCACGGTACAGCGATCCGTACTTATTTGAGTTATAGTGACCTTAGTCTTTACAGTGAGTGACAGATCCATGATAAGGTTATACAATAACTATTTTTGGTGGATCATGCATCTAGTAGACCCAGTGGATCCCGGAGAAAGTCAACGTCTGGAAGAAGAGACGCATCAATCGGTGAGGTGTTCACGTACTAAGCTATCATGCTGTGGTGTACCCTTGCTATGATGACCATCTGACTTGGGCTCATGATCTGCTGCTCTGAATCTACATACACACTAGAATATTCGACACACATTCTACACAGTACACACACACACACTTCTCACACACATACTCTTTGCTTTAATAAATTATGTTGTATTTATTTGTTAAGGATAGAGTTGTTGAGTATGTTGTGTTGGGGAAGAGTGAGAGGGGGCATAATCTAGGGGTGAGTGAGAGTGAGAAAGAGGTGTCTGCAGACTGACGGAGTTTTTTGGACGGAGTCTGGTGGTTTCTCTAGGACAATAATATTGGGTTAATAAAAATGTGGGTGTTGATTCCCCTCACTCCAGGGCCGACACTAAAGTAATAAAGGCTTATTTACGACAATCACTAGTGTCCATGAAATGTGGGATCGATTGAATACCCACTGTTTGTGCCCATGAACTGTGGAATCGATTAAATACCTACTGTTATTGCCCATGAACTGTGAAAGACAAACATGGACAGGATTCACAAGGACACAATACACAAGGACAAGCCACACATGGGCAGGATACACATGGACAGGATACACAAGGACAAGACACATGGACAGAACACACATGGACAGAACACACATGGACAGAACACACATGGACAGGATACACATGGACAGGACACACATGTAACAAGAATATCAAGGCACATCCAAGACAGAAGCAACAGAAGGCGAGCGAACACAAGCAGAAGAGAATTAGAACCGTGCAAGACATGCATTGGCACCTTGCCGTCTTGACAGACGATAGTTTGTGCTTTAAAAAGGCATAATAACTTTTAAATATGGCGGTAGCGAGTGTGACTGATAAGGCCAATTTGCGCTGTAAATGTCCGTTCACAGTGGGTGCATGTGAACACGTGGTCATTTCCACCATCATGCACCATCTTACGTCTCAAACGCTTGGTGTGTGACTTTTCTGCAATAATTTTCTCCTTTGACTTTATTCCATTTCTGATATTTGCCCTCCATGCAACACGTTCAGCGGCGACTTGCTCCCAATGTGCATTATCAATGCCTGTATCAATCATGTCCCGCTTACACACATCTTTGTATCGTAGTAGAGGCCGACCCTGAGATCTCTTACCTATCTGTAATTCACCAAAAAAGATATCCTTTGGTATTCTACCATCATCCATCCGCCTAAGATGTCCTATCCATCTAAGTCTACGAAGACTGAGCATGGAATAAACTGTCACACAACCTGATCTTTCCAATACTTCAGTATTTGTGATTTTGTCTTGCCACTTAATACCAAGAATTCTTCGCAGACACCGCATATGAAAGCTGTTTAAATTGTTCTCTTGGTGTGAGTAAGTTGTCCAGGTTTCACTGCCATAGAGAAGAATACTAAGGACACAGGCTTGATAGACAAGGACTTTTGTTTTGGCAGTAAGCTTCCTGTTCTCCCAGACTCTTTTTCTTAACCTGTTCATTGTTGTTGCTGCCTTACCAATCCGGATGTTGATTTCCTGATCTAGGGATAATTTGCTATTTACCACCGATCCTAGATATGTAAAATGGTCTACTATCTCTAGTTCGGCGTCGTCAATAAAGATTGATGGTACCCCATGTGCACCTTGTGACATAATCTGTGTCTTCTTTTTGCTAATTGTTAAACCAAATTCAGAACAAGCATTTGAGAATGCAGATAGTAGACATTGCAATTCTTCCTCAGAGTGGGTCGTAACTGCAGCATCATCTGCAAAAAGCAACTCTCTGATCAGTACCCTCCTAATTTTGGTCTTAGCCTTCAATCTCTGAGCATTGTAGAGGCCGCCATCTGAGCGTGAGTGAATGTATATACCACCATCCCGATCACGAAATGCATATTTCAGTAGAAGTGAAAAGTATATTCCAAAGAAGGTGGGAGCTAGTACACAACCTTGCTTAACTCCACTCTTGATTTCAAATTCTTCAGAAGTTGCACCATCAAACTTGATTATACCCTTCATGCCTGTGTGGAACGATTCCACAATGGACAGAAGAGTTGGTGGGCAGCCAATCTTCTTTAGTGCCTTGAACAGACCCTCACGACTGACCAAATCAAATGCCTTTGTGAGGTCGATGAAGGCAATAAACAGTGGTTGATTCTGTTCACGGCATTTTTCTTGCATTTGTCGCAATGAGAATATCATATCAGTGGTAGACCGGTTCTGTCGAAAGCCACACTGTGATTCGGGGTAGACTTGATCTCCTAGGACTTGAAGTCTGCGCAGAACAATTCTGGCAAATACTTTTCCAACAATACACAGAAGTGAGATACCCCTATCGTTGTTGCAGTCGCTCCGATCGCCCTTGTTCTTGTACAGTGTTATGATGCTTGAATCTTTGAAATCCTGTGGGACTTGTCCTTCACGCCAGCATAGCTCTATTAGCTGGTGGATCTGTATAGTGAGTGTGTCTTGCCCACTCCTGATAACCTCTATTGGAATCCCATCCTTACCTGGAGCCTTGCCAGATGCAAGTTCATTTATAGCACACTTAACTTCTGTTATGGTGGGAAGTGTGTCCAGGTGGTCAAGAGTTGGTAGAGCCTCTATGGCGTTGAGGGCATTATCCGCTAGTTTGGTCTCACTTGAGTAAAGCTCCAAATAGTGCTCTACCCATCTGTCCATCTGCTGTTTCTTATCAGTGATGACTTCTCCAGTCAAGGTTTTCAATGGTGCACTTCTTTTGATCACTGGACCACAGGCTTTCTTTATTCCTTCATACATGCTTCTTAAGTCTCCCTTATCACTTGCGATTTGAATGGACTCACATAACTTGATCCAATAATCATTTGCACACTGCCTGGCAGCCTTTTGCACATCCTTCCTAGCTTGCCTTAGCTCACTCAGAGTGTTACGCGTTGGTCTTTCCTTGTTTCTTAAGAGAGCTTTCTTCTTCTTATCAATCAAGGGCTGCAGAGTCTCGCTGTTGGCCGCAAACCAGTCCTGCCTCTTATGATCCACAGTGCCGTAAACCTTTACGGCAGTTTTACAAAGAGTTTCCTTAAGTTTATTCCATTTATCATTTACTGTACAATTTTCTGGTGTATCAGTGAAAGCGTCTTCAAGTTGCTGTTGAAACTGAAAGCACTTTTCAGGATCATGAGTGTTAATAATATTAATCCTGGGGCTAGATTTGTGTTTAGCTGTGTAGATTCTCTTTGGTCTCAGTCTAACCCTTGCAACAACCAAAGAATGACCCGTATCACAGTCAGCACTGTGGTAACTACGAGTCAATGATATATGGTTCAGATGTTGTCTCCGTGTGATGATGAAGTCCAGCTGGTGCCAATGGCCGGATCTTGGATGTTTCCACTGACCTTATGCATCTCTTTTGACCAGAGATGGATAATATGGGAGGACATAAAATGTGCTGCAGGGGATCATAAAAGATAGGGCAGCTTGGCGTTGGTTTCAATGTACCAGGGAAAGTCAATAAATAAGTCACAAACTGCTGTAGAAAAATAACTAAATATGATAACAACTCGAAGCAAGTTTATTTGTAAACATA
Source organism: Cepaea hortensis (assembly GCA_963921405.1). Classification (NCBI taxonomy): domain Eukaryota; kingdom Metazoa; phylum Mollusca; class Gastropoda; order Stylommatophora; family Helicidae; genus Cepaea; species Cepaea hortensis. Next base: position 211,277,319 of record OY992876.1, on the reverse strand, counting down.
CATTGTCCCTTTATTTCTCAACATAATTTCCACCAACATTGATGCACTTATCCCATCGTTTTATCAGTCCACTGAAACCGGCTGCATAGAACTGCGTGCTCTGTTTTCTAAACCACGTTTTCACTTCACATTCAACTTCGGCGTCATTCGCGAAATGTCTCCCGCCAAGGACCAAAAAGGTGGAAATCGCTAGGGGCTAAATCGGGTCTGTAAGGTGGATGTTCAAGAACTTCCCACCTTAGTGGTTAATTTTCTCCTGAGTTAGTCGAGCCGTATGTAAGTAGTAATGTAGGTCCTAACTAAAGCGTAAATTAGGTCCGAGGCTGGGGCCCGCTGCCCATAAATCCTTATATTAGAAGAGTTATCCCGCCCCAGCGGACCCCAGCAAAAGTTGACCTAATTTTTCAAATTGCCCGTGTTTTGGGAATTAACTACTTCCGGTCCTTGGTACTTTCTGTCGTTGGTACTTCCGGTATATCGGAGGCTACCAAGTACGCTAGCACGCTTCCTGTTTTGGAAGTTTAAAAAGTCAAACATTAATTATTAAAAAGTAAATTATTTACGAATTAAAAAAAATATCCGTGTGTGTGTGTGGGGGGGGGGGGGGGTGGCGGTGGTAGTAGATCGTGATTGGAGGCGCAACCCGAGCCGTTCTGTGTGGAGATCGAAGTCAATACGATTGGATGACTTGGTCCATTACTCGGGTAATCCCGAGTAGTCCTAAATCGGACTTTTGGATCATTACCCTTTCAACTGTAAGTTGATCACGGCTCAGAATGATAGTTCGGGGATATATCAATCAAAGGTGATGTTTTTCCACATAGTTGATAAATTTGCCTTGTTGTAATTTAGGAAATACGCTGAGGTGCGAGTATAAGGTAAAAGTCTATCAATGGAATAGATTTGCATAAATCCGGCAGAAGTCGGATGTGTCGGCCTAACGGCGCAAGAACGCAGCTCTGCTGTAAACAGGCATAACGCAATCACGTCCGAAAAAAAAAACTCCGGATGAACGCAGAAGAAGATTTGCATAAATAAATAAACTAATTTATATTTAAAAAATTGTCTTATTCCTGGTAGGTTTAACAGTATTATACTAAAAAAATATAGATTTGAAATATAATTAATGACTTTTGTAAATAATCATTATATTATCAGAAAATAATAATAAGGCGAGTTATTGCCTTTTGGCAAACGAAAAGTAATTGTCTACTCTTGATAGTATAAAACTCAGTATATAAAAATCGCCAGTAAACACCTTACGCACACGCAACCGAATGTAACTCACAGTAGAATTAACACATGGTAGTTAAATCTGGAATATAGAGGTTTTAAATGGTTCTTTATAGATTGAGCACATCTCTGAAGGTGTAAACAAATATTGTAAGGTACTTTAGGTTGGGTGCCAACTAAGTAAACACAAGAAAAGGGTACGTAAATGTGAACACATAACTACAAATTTATGTGCGAGTTGTGTTAGTGAGAACAGATACTGGTCTTGATTGTAGTCTTTTCCTCCAAAAGTCTGCGTGTAGCTTGTTTGTCAGATGGAATGACCCTGAAGTACTATCTGGCCTGGGCATGCCGGAGCTGCTTTCATGAGATCTCGTACTTAGTCTTACTTGATGATGAAGAAAACCAAAAACACTCCACTCCACTATTACTAGTGTACTACACAGTAACCTAAACATGCTGCGAAAAACACCCAGGATTGATTCGCACAGATGCACGAACTCCATTACAACGGCGAAAATCTTGAGAGGAAACTCCTGGCTTACATCCTAGCGCAGAAATTACACACATGAGATGAAATTATCCATCCCCCATAAAAAACGAAGCGGTTTCAAAACACATAATCGCCCGCCGTCATCTTGACGGGAAGTTCTTTTGTTGTGTTGTGTCCCAGTCAGGTTAGGAATATGTCTGGTTGTGATCAGGGTTGCCATTCTAGATATGTTATATCCAGATCTAGAGGTTTTTGCCGCGTCTGGATACAGTTTTCTGACGTTTGGATGCTGGATGCAATTCTAGATACTTTTTACTTGGAGTTGGATATTTTGGATATTTTCTAAATTTTACCTTTTTTCGTTGTCATTTACCCATTTTTTGTTTGGTTTGGACGCGCGTATATTATGGTAACGGCCATTATTTAAACTTTGAACTGCCTTGGGTCAACGCTCAACAATCTGGCAACCCAGATTTAATGAGTAAATCAATCAATCAATCATGTGCCATGCCGGAAAGCATGAGTAAAAGGGCGCACAAATTATAATAACATTATTTGAACTGTAAACTCACCGTGTTGCGAATTATTGCTGTGATGCCGACTTCGTGATTCTTTTTCATGTGATTTTTGTTTATAATTGCTCACCTTCATATGTGTCTTCCACTGTAAACAAATCTTTCAACGTGCCAAAAGTAAAGCAATATTAACAAAAATTATGCACTATAGAGAGCTATTTGGCTCCTAAGCCATACCTGGGATACCAAATCGAATCAAAAATTGATGGTTTAAAAACAAAATGACTGTTAACAGAAAATGAAGAGAACAACTTAAGAAAGCGATGTCAAGATTTTTTTCTCTCTCATTATTCTGCTTCAGAGACTTCCTGAAAATTTAGACGTATTGAAAAATATTTCACTCTTTTCTGTTAACAGCATACTTCAGCCAGTAAGGGACATATCAAAATATTGTCAAGTTATGAAACAAAACAGAAACTGAAGCCTTTTGGGGTGAAGTAAGACAATTTAAAGATGCCCCAGGTAACAGTCCATTCTGTGAGCTCTTTGAATGTGCGATGTCTGCCATAATACTACCCCATTCAAATGCTGATGTGGAAAGAGTTTTCAGTACTATGAATTATACAAAATATAAACTAAGAAACAGGATGAAACTTGACCTCTTAAATGCTATCTTGACAATAAGATTTGGCCCGATGAGAGCAGGAAAATGCTGTTCAACTTATCAGCTCCCTGATCGTGTATTAAAAGAAATTGGAATAGCTAAAGCATATCAGAGTCATTTTGAATCTGAAGCCTCTACTTCATCATCCAAGCTAAGTTTATCCTGTGGATCTTGTGAGACAGACATCAATGAAGATGAGGACATGATTCTATGGCGTAAGTCACATCAATTTTTTTTAACATCAGTATTTTTCAGCTCCTGTTGATGTACTAGGCAAGATTACTCTCAGTAGTTTGTCATTGCTTTCTGAGCGACCGGCTCACATATCCCCGTAAGTTACCAGCATGGCTCGAACCGCTGCCGGTTCGGGCGCAGCTGCGTTATTCACGAGAATATACGGGGTTAAGGCGAAAGCCGTAAAGCCCTTCGCCAGGGAGACCGACAGTCACATCAATATATATGTAATTTCTTACTTTCTCAATCTGGATATTTTTCCTAGATACTTTCCGACGAATCTAAATATTTATGGACGTTGTTTGGGCCGTTTCTAGATATTTTTGGTCAAAAAAAAAAAAAAAATGGCAACCCTGGTTGTGATACTTAGAGCACTCTGGAGACTTGGCTGAGTTGCAGGTGTCTGGTTGTGTGTGGGGGGCCAAAGTCACTGTTGATCTCTGTTGTGAACTGTAGATGCATATACGGTTGTACTTTGCATCTCAATGCTGGATGTTTTGTACTTGAGATGTTGGGCTTAACTAATAAAAGAACTATTTTTGTTGTCACTGATTTGTTTGTTTAGTCTTTCTGTGTTTAGTTTATGTTTTAGTTACACATTCATTAATGCTGGTAATGTCCAACTCTACAAACTACTGTCTGGGGTTATATAATTGTGTAGCCCCCTGTCCCAAGATCTTGAGTTTCTTCTGATCTTTATCTCCATCTGAATTTGCTTGAGCACTGCCAATCAATAGGATTACGTGTATTCGTTGTATTTTTGGAATCCTGATGTAATTCCGGATTCTATTTCAACATTGCTGTTTTATAGTGCATGGAATCATCATCATCATCATCTCCCACTTCTACCGTCAAGCGTCGTGGGGAGGAATAATTTGCGCTCCAGCACCCGGTGGGTGGCACTGGCTTAAGAATGGAGGTGGAGGCTTTCAGTGCAGCTTTCCGCTGGGTGGAGAATACAATACACACACACGTCGTGATTGTAACTGACTCAGAAAGCATGCTGAGGAAGGTGAGAACAGGCAAGCTTTGGGCAGAGTGGCTTGCTTCGCTTCGGAGGTCACGGGTGGCAAGCATCGCATGGATCTTTTCTCCGGGGCATGCCGGTGTGCTGGGGAATGAACAGGCGGACAGATTGGCTGGTTCTGCAAAACTTGGTGGAGTATTGATGCATGACAAGGCAGACGTTGTTGCGGCCTTGTGGGAGCACGTGTAAACCTTGGAGGAGCAAATGGATTACCATGGTCTGGCAAGAATGGGACAGAGAGGCGTGACAAGGGGAACTGGCCGACGCTCGACGCTCAGAGAAAAGGCGAGACGGACATATAATCAGATAGCTACTGGTACTATTGGTGTTGGAACTCTTCGCTGGCTGCTGAGGATGGGGACGGAGCGCTTATGGGAATGCCCCAAATGCTGTGATGTCGGTTCCTAAATCAATCAATCAATCAGTGTCATTCCGTGTGATTGTACAATGTCTTTGATGTCGTCAATCCATATTCTTCTTGGACGTCTTCTTAGTCTCGTCGCAGATGATCTTTGTTGTAGGGCCAGTGATGGTAGTTGTTGGTGTTGCATTCTAATGACATGGCCAAACCACTTTATCTTCTGTCTTTCAATAAATGTGGCACAAGGTGTTGATCCCACTGACTGTCTGATAACAGCAGACAGCAACAAATTACTCGGTTTCGGATTGTTGAGTTGGCAGCTCTCCTCAGGCATCTCATCTCGCAGGTATTGATTTTGCAAAAGTGTGATTTGGATAAAGTCCAAGTTTGAGACTGATAGCATAGGGTTGGTGTGAATATGCTGTTTATTATCTGTCGTTTTGCGGACATGAGTATATTTGGATGTTTCAGTAATGGTGATAGTTTATATGTAAGTGCACTAACTTTTTGACATCTGATTTCGATTTCTCTGTCCAATGTGCCATGAAATTGATAGTGCTATAATTTGATGTGCAAACGCGGCCGTCATATTTTCTTTTTGTTCCTTGTCGGGCACTGCAATTTGATAGTGGGCAGAATTTGTTGTTTCTGGCGGGCTTCGTTACATAGGGGGGGGGGGCAGTGGTTGTTGCTTCCTTTCTTATAAGATTAGTGGTTGTTTTGGGATGTGCCTCCGGGAAATGAACAGGCTTGGTTCTTTACTCTGGCTCCGATCAATTCTATGTTATTTTAAAAAATCTCATCTCATCAGCTTCCTCTTGTATGCTTTTGTTTATAAAGATGTAAATTGAGGAGAGCCAAGCGAGAAGATGCTGGACACTTAGACATCAAGAGAGATTATAGGAGAAAAGATTCAAAGAGAAAATATGCTGGAAAGTTTGACATTATGTCATGGAGGGACGTCAGTATCAGAAATGATTGAAAGCTCAATAGACAGAAGGCTGTGGAAAGACACGATCACCAGCGCCACGCGACATTGACTGTATGAAGAACTGGCAATTTTCCAGAATGCCTCTCAGGAAAATAGAGAACCTTGGTCCATTGCTCTGGTTTGTGTAAATTCAAATTTTATTTTAAAAGTGTAAATTGTTTAACAATACTGATAATCATATCTCCTTTCTAGTGTTTCTTTCTCCCCCTCCCCCCCTCCTTTTGCATTAATTTTAATATGAATACATATATCTCCTCCTCAACTATGAAACCACACGAAGTTCAAAAGAAACTGTTAACGCGTATCAGAGACAGTTGTGCCACCACAGGTGATGGACTTTTCGAAGGTTTAACACAATCACAAAGTCCTGAAGTTAGTTTCCTTAGTGCATCCGTAGATACATATCAGTTATAGTACAGCCATCCGAATGTAGTGATTCACTTATAGCTTCCTATGTGTACATTGAGCTTTGAAGACATTGGACAGACGTTTGATTATGTAATGGTTTATTCATTTCTACGTCCACACTTTGACCTTATGTTTTCCTCCCGCATTCTGTTGAAGATATTTGACATGTGTCTACATTAAATAGAATGGCTTGTGTGCGAGTTGTGTCAGTGAGAAAAGATACTGGTCTTGACTGTAATCCTTTCCTCCAAAAGTCCACGTGTAGCTTGCTTGTTAGATGGAATGATCCTGAAATACTGTCTGGCCATGGGCATGCCAGAGCTGCTTTCAGGAGATCTGGTACTTTAATGCGGAACTCTTGGAGTTTGGAGTTCAGCGAGATTTTCTATTGACTAAACTTCTATATACACTTGGGAGGCAAAACTGTTATTATTATGTACACATAATGTATATATATATATATCACTGTATGGAAGACGTGTCATGTGTACATTTGAATTTCTAGCGTGTAAGTATATGTGTGTATGTGTGTGTGTGTGTGTGTGTGTGTGTGTGTGCGTGTGTGTGGGGGGGGGGGGATTATTGTACAGCCTTCTCTTTCCAAGCCTGCAACAAAAACCCAAATGTTCTCTTTTTCACACTCCCCAATTAAAAAAGTATTTTGAATATAATTAAAAGGCATCTGTTCTGTTGTAAGTGCATGTTGATCCTGTGTATTCATATTTCCGTTGATGTGGAAGAATTTTCAGCTTAAAACATCCAGGCAGCCATTCCTTGTCGTCCAGTGTAACACGACTCCAGTTCTAATAAACTTTGAACGAGTTCAGGGAAGACGGAGAGAGAATATTCTTGACACTTGTTCACTTTGGCATGGAAAACATGTTGCAGCACTCACTGATAAATTCTGTTGGAGATTGTTAGTTGTGGAAGAGGGTGATCGCCCCTGCCAATCTGTAAAGTATTTTGATGATGGTTGAATAGTCCATCTGGATTCGTGAAGAACCCTTTTTGTTGCTGATTAACTCAACATGTGAGTTGTCTGTGTTTTTGTTTTCTTCTGGTGAGAGAATTTCCTGTGCCAGGGAAACTCACAAATTCCCTAAACAGAGTGTTGGGAAACTTCATTTTTCAGGAGACATGCTAAGGATTAAACTGAGAACCAAAGATTAAAACTTTCTTCCCCCAGCCTTTATTTTGCAGTCAAGGTCTTTCCGCAAAAAAAAAAAAATAAAAAAATTTGTTTCTTTCCGCAAACAAGAAGCAAGAGTTAATACATTCAGTTGGACATCATGGCATTTGTAGAAGCATGATTGGACTAGTTGGACAAATTCTCATTTGTAGAAGCATGATTGGGCCAGCTGGACATCATGGCATGTGTAGAAGCATGATTGAGCCAGCTGGACATCATGGCATGTGTAGAAGCATGATTGGGCCAGCTGGACATCATGGCACGTGTAGAAGCATAATTGGGCCAGCTGGACATCATGGCACGTGTAGAAGCATGATTGGGCCAGCTGGACATCATGGCACGTGTAGAAGCATGATTGGGCCAGCTGGACATCATGGCACGTGTAGAAGCATGATTGGGCAGCTGGACATCATGGCATGTATAGAAGCATGATTGGGCCAGTTGGACAAATTCTCATTTGTAGAAGCATGATTGGGCCAGCTGGACATCATGACATCTGTAGAAGCATGATTGGGCCAGCTGGACATCATGGCATGTATAGAAGCATGATTGGGCCAGTTGGACAAATTCTCATTTGTATAAGCATGATTGGGCCAGCTCGACGTCATGGCATGTGGAGAGGCATGATTGGGCCAGCTGGACATTATGGCATGTTAGAAGCATAATTGGGCCAGCTGGACATCATGGCACGTGTAGAAGCATGATTGGACCAGGTGGACAAATTCTCATTTGTAGAAGCATGATTGGGCCAGCTGGACATTATGGCATGTATAGAAGCATGATTGGACCAGTTGGACAAATTCTCATTTGTAGAAGCATGATTGGGCCAGCTGGACATCATGGCATGTATAGAAGCATGATTGGACCAGTTGGACAAATTCTCATTTGTAGAAGCATGATTGGGCCAGCTGGACATCATGGCATCTGTAGAAGCATGATTGGGCCAGCTGGACATCATGTCATGTGTAGAAGCATGATTGGGCCAGTTGGACACATTGGCATTTGTAGAAGCATGATTGGTCCAGTTGGACATCATGGGATGTGGAGAAGCATGATTGGGCCAGTTGGACAAATTCTCATTTGTAGAAGTATGATTGGGCCAGCTGGACATCATGGCATGTGGAGAAGCAAGATTGCTAGGCCAGTTGAACATCATGGCATGTGGAGAAGCAAGATTGCTAGGCCAGTTGAACATCATGGCATGTGGAGAAGCATGATCATTGAGCTGATGGAACATTATGGTATGTGGGATATCATGATTCCTGAGCCAGCTGGCAAGATGTGTGAGATGTTTTTTTTTTTGTTTTTTTTTATGTGTTGTTTCATTCGCTCACTTTGAACTAAAGTGTAGCCAGTACATGTGCTGCTACTTATAATACACTCTGGCGAAGTGGTCAAGCCGTTTGACTCGTGCTCCGAAGGTTGTGGGTTCTATTCCGGGCCGCACCCTTCGGTTTACGAGGTAAAATGTTTCGGAGACTCCTGTGGGTCGTCGCTAAAAGCTACGGAGTTCGTGCTTTGTGCGACGCTTTCCGCGCTGCGGAAAGAGACCGAGCCATATGGGATAAAACCCGGTGCGATGAAGTCGACCCTGTCGACTTTTTTTTCTTGTATAATACACTGGGTTGATTTTTGCGTGTGATCAGCTTTCTCTATTACTAGTGTCCCTCGACGTCAGGTGAAACCACTCAAGCTTCTGGGGTACTTGTGGTTTATGCTTCCAAGTCAAGTGTGATGTTCCAGGCATTCATAATTGGTACTGTATTTAACTCTTAAAGGCAAAGAAGTCAGAATTTAGGACCAATATTTCCAAGCATTCATAATTGGTAATTAAATTGCAGTCACTGCTGTCTTTTGTTCTGGCTATACATTTTCTGTAGCCCCTTTATTCCCACTGCCAATTTCATTATAGCTTTGAACGCTAAGGGAATAGTTTACCCACATGGTGGCAACAGGGTTAGTGTGCTGGCCTATGCTGAAGTGTTCAAGCCACCTGCCTCACACTACAAAGGTCATGGTTCGTTTCAGAACTGTCGTTTGGTTCACATATACAATTATTTTGGGAGTTGGGTGAATTGCTTTCTGTGATGTTTTCGGCCAGCCACTCTGTGGGAAGGAGACCAAGCCATATGGGATAGAACCTGGTGCAGTGAAGTTACCCTCTTGCCTTTAATTCCCCATTGACAGTGGCCTGGGTTCAGTGCTTGATAAAGGAAGGATAACTTTTGTGTCGGTGCAGCTATGGGGCTGAGCCAGCCTCGTAAAATGGGTATTAGATCATTTTTTATAATTGTCTTGGAAGGGAAGATGGCAAGGAAGGAAACTGACAGCCTCATCTCATATTTATCATGGCTTAGAATGTGTCAGGGCCTAAAATTTTACCTTTCAGTGGCAGTATCTGTTACGAAGTTACCTTTGCGTTTTTTTCTTTATTCTTTGAGTCTGAGGACAATTCTGAACAAAGGCCCAATGAACTTGTAAAGATATAACAGTAATATAACATTAACTATGTCTTTTGGGAATTTATTGGTTTAACATAATAATGAACAACTTAGGTCAAAAACTGTCTTGAATAAAAGCAGTTAAAGAGACAAGTTGGATCAAAACATTTAATGTAGTAACTAGGATTTGATGAGTTAAAGTGACAACTGGTAAGATAACATAACTTCTTTTTATCATGTAGTGCACACGAGAGTTCCTTGGCATTTCAAGTCAGATAATTAAGTTCAAAGATTGGTGTGAGGGTCTGCGGCCGTGTCACTCCACTATATCTAGCTATGTATCTATACATCAACTTATTTTGGGGGAAATAATAATGTGGTTTCCTTTTTGCTTCCTCATTAAAATAAGAGATTTACACTGTTAATATTCATTTGTGTGTAGCTTTTATTATAATCAACAGTGGAAAAAATTGGACAGGTCACATACAATTAAAAAAACTTAGCTCCATAATTAACAACGGTCACATACCTTGAATACCATGGCTCCATAATTAACAACAGTCACATACCTTGAATACCATGGTACCATAATTAACAACAACAGTCACATACTATGAATAACATTATTCCATAATTAACAATAATGGTCATATACTGTAAATACCATGGCTCCATAATTAACAACAGCGGGGACTGTAAATAAAGAAGGGTACAACCCTAGCCATACAGAAGATAAACAGCATCAACAACCTATAGCACAACACCAGAAAATACAAGAACACATTTTGAGAATTTGCATCTTTCCTGTGGTAACATATGGATGTAAATTATGGATATCTCAACCACTAAAGAAAAAGGTTTTTAATTCTGAAAAATTATCAATACTGTTAATCACAAAGAAGATAAATACTGAAGTTTTACAAGATCTGAGGAAAGAAGGACAAATAATCTGACTCATAAACATCGGAGAAATATATCTCTTCAGCGTGCCAGAAACTTAAATTCTTTGGCTATACGAAACATTACAAGGGGTATGTGAAGACAAGTAATGATAGATGGGATTTCTGGTAGGCGAAGCAGGGTTCATCGATGGTCAACTCTTCGATTTACTACTGCTGAGGAAATGTTATCATTGATAATATGCACCTTGTATCTCTGATGTTGTTGTCTTTATCTGAGAAGACAAGAGGCTTGTCTCCATCAAGACAGGGCAGTGGTCAGTTGTTATTTATTTATTTATTTTTTTTGCATTATTAATTAGAGAGGTCCTAAGAAGCCTGTGACAATTGGGAAGAATCCTTGTGTTGCAGGCAGAAAGAAAACGCTGGGCGGGCTTTCAAATAAGGTGATTTGTGGTTTGAAGTTTAGACACATGTTCGTGGAAGAACGTAATCACCAGTACCACTCGGAAATTTGTGGAAGTCAAACTTAGCATCAGATTTATAATTTTTAACTCCAATGTTACTCTGCTGTGTGGGTCACAGAGAACAACTAAGTTAGTCGCGGTCCCAACTTCACAGCATTATGCTCCGTTCCTGTGACAATGAATATCACACAAAATGCTCTTCACTGCCCCATGTGAAAAGTGGAACAGACAGAAGTCTTGACAAACCAGAGCGGAGACCAACAAAAAAGAATTACTAATGAACAACAAACATTCACTAATTGGTGCCTGCACAAAATAGTGGGAATAAAATAGTATTACAGAGTCACCAATGTAGAGCTCATGGAGAGGACTAAACAAATTCCAGTGAACCAAGATGTATGGCAAATACGCTGATGCCAGATAGGACACATACTTAGAAACACAGAGTAGAATATAACTAAGTAGACACCTTCTTGTCTGGAACCCACACAACAAATGAAATGGTGGAAGACCTAAAAACACACGGAGAACATAATTACAGACATAGATGAATAAGCAAGAAGGGATCTGCAGGAGATAGCAAAAGATAGAATGGTTTGGATGAAGGTCTCTGCCCTATGGGCAGAATAAAGGGCAAAAAAAGAATAATCATCTGTGATAGTAAAAGTACATCTTGGCATGGATTGGTTGTGGGCTATATTCTAATGGAGGTACAGGGCAGAAGAAAGGCTGCAATAAAATCAGGGGGACTGTACTCTCTAGTGTCAAAACTTGCCAGGGTCGACTTCATTGCACCAGGTTTTATCCCATGTGGCTCAGTCTCTTTCTGCAGCGCAGAAAACAAACCCGATAGCTCCAGCGACGACCTTCAGGAGTCTCTGATAAAATGCATGGTACTTCAATTTTAATTCACCGCAAACAAACAAGTATTAACAAGTATTCCTTAGAGCCTCATTTGCATCGGTCCGGCAATCACTTTCCGGTTTAGTGTTCGGTGGACTGCTGGACCGATCGATGGAATGTTTTTAAGTTTTTGGGCCAGTAGGGCCCTCACTGTCGACACACTAAACCGGAAAGTGATTGCCGGACCGATGCAAATGAGGCTCTAATGGATACTTCTTGTTTGCGGTGAATTAAAATTGAAGTACCAAATGCACTCGTGAACTGAAGGGCATGGCCCGGAATCAAACTCACAACCTTCGGAGCCCAAGTCAGACGGCTTGATCACTTCACCATGGAGACCCCTAGCATAAATATATTAAGTGTAATCTAAAATAGATATCTATATATATAAAAGGCAATCTCCGTCTGTATCTCTGTCTGTATGTCTGTCCTTTATGCGTTCGCGAACGGTCCATCCGATTGAGATGAAATTTTCTACACGTCTTCCTCTCATTCACGCGCTGCCAACTGTCATAGTTTTTTTTTCTTCTTCCTCCTCCTCCCTCCTCCCCCTCCCTAAATACGTAAATAGAAGAGATCAAAGAATCCCTGAACCACAACGCTAGGAAAAGCGATGAAAATGACGTGACTACACAGAATCGTCACACGGCAATGTCAATAACAATTCATCTTTTTATGTGGAAGGAAGTTATCTACAGTCATGTAGAAGGGAAGAACAATCATTGGAAGGACCAAAATCACAGAACCTAGACGAGTATGAATTCGGAATGGCGAAATCCCTCCTCCTCCCTTCTCCTCCTCCTCCTCTCTCTCCTCCTCCTCTCTCTCCCTCCCTCCTCCTCATCCTCCCTCCTCCGCATCCTCCCTTCTCCCTCTTCCTCATCCTTCCTCATCCTTCCTCCTCCTCCTCCCTCCCCCTCCTCCTCCCTCCTTCTCCTCCCTCCTCCTCCCTCTTCCTCCTCCTCCTTCTCCCTCTTCCTCCTCCATCCTCCTCCATCCACCTCCTCCCTCCTCCTCCTCCCTCCTCCTCCCTCCTCCTACTCCCTCCTCCTCCTCCCCCTCCTCCATTTCCCTCCTCCCCCTCCTCATTCATCTGAAACAGGCGAGCAACGGGAAGCAAGATTGGAAACCGATCGAGTACTCGCTGCTCAAGCACGTTCATCATTGTGTACTGACCTTCTATCTATCTGACAGACAGACAGACAGACAGACAGACAGTCAGTCAGACAGACAGACAGACAGATAGACAGACAGACAGACGGATAGATAGTCGGGAACGGGAGCTTATATGACTACTTATTTGAAAGTGAGAGAGGAGGAGGAGGAAGGAGGAGGGAGGAGGAGGAAGAGCGAGGAGGAGGGAGGAGGTAGGAGGAGGGGAGAGGAGGAGGAGGGAGAAGGAGGAGGAGGAAGAGGGAGGAGGAGGGAGGAGGAGGGAGAGGAGGAGGAGGGAGGAGGCGGAGGGAGAAGGATGAAGGAGGAGCAGGGAGGAGCAGGGAGAAGGAGGAGGGAGAGGGAGGAGGGAGGAGGAGGCAGAATGAGGAGGGGAGGAGGGAAAGGGAGGAGGAAGAGGAGGAGGAGGGAGGAGGAGGAGGGCGGAGGTAGAGGGAGGAGGGAGGAGGTAGAGGGAGGAGGAGGAGGGATGAGGTAGAGGGAGGAGGAGGAGGAAGAGGGAGGAGGGATTAGGGAGGAGGAGGGAGGAGGAGGGAGGAGGAGGAGGGAAGAGGAGGGAGGAGGATGAGAGAGGAGGAGGAGGGAGGAGGCGGAGGGAGAAGGAGGAAGGAGGAAGAGGGAAAAGGAGGAGGAGGGAGGAGGAGTGAGAAGGAGGAAGGAGGAGGGAGGAGGAGGAGGGAGGATGAGGAGGGAGGAGGAGGGAGGAGGAGGAAGAAGAGGGAGGAGGAGGGAGAAGGAGGAGGAGGAAGAGGGAGGAGGAGGAGGAGGGACTTATATGAATTAAATGAGATGCTCTCCGCCAGAGTCTGGGCGAAGCCGGGCCGGGTCAGCTAGTATTATATATTATCTTACACGAGATATATTATCTATCATGATATATATTATATGTGATCTAATATGGGATATATTATACAACATCTTGGCATGGATTGGTTGCAGGCTATATTCTAATGGGAGGTCAAGGGCAGGAGAATGGTTGCTGTTATCTCTCAGCATGGCACATGAGGCTCACTGACAAAAAAGGCTGCCATAAAATCAGGGGGAATGTACTCTGTAGTGTAGAATGCATGAAATGAACAGATATAATCTATGAGTTATTATTGATGTGGTGATGCTTACAATCAGAACTTGATGTGGTGGATAGTATCCCAGCAGGTGGTGTTTTCAATAGGGCATTGCCTTTTATTTGAAATTGTCCAACTGATGCCTTGTGGGACACCTATTCTTTTGTAAGTGATGTCCCTTGAAGCAAATTTGCATATGTTTGATTCTGTATTTAAACGTGATGTTTGTTCTGTTTTGGACGAAAGAGTAATAATACTATTATAAGTAGTTTAGAAATGTGAATGTAAGAAGTCTGTTTCACTGGATCAGGTCCATTGTACTGCAACATTTGAATAAATGTTATGAATACTTGTAAGATAGTTAACTAGAAAAAAAAAAGTTAGTTGTATTCTGAATCCAAATAATTCTCTTTCGATTACTATACATCAAAATTTTGGGACAAACAAATTTTAAGGTCATCATTTCCATTATGTTAGACTGTTGTTGTCAACGAGCTGCCAGTTTAAGTAGTTTAGTGTAAACACGGCTTTCATTGTGCTAAAATTGTGGCAGCAAATAATTTCATCAACGTTTAAGCAGATAATAAGTTTTTACTTTTGGATGTAAGGCCGGCACTGCTGTGACTTGTTTATATAAACACAACTGATTGCATTTGGTAAAAACTAGTGAGAGAAATGTGATAATGAATTGTAATTAGAATGTTGTAATAGAGAGACGGTATTCTAAGTGTAATGTTTTTGGCTGTTCAGACAGCATCACAACAGAAATGATTAATGCTTTAGAAGAATATGGAATGGATAAAGTTACCAGACTGCTGAATGCAATATATGATACTAGAGATATACCTCATGAATTATGTAATTCTGTATTTATTACAATCAAAAAGAAATCAGGAGCCTTGGAATGCGATCAACATAAAAAAAATAGTATAATGAGTGACATCACGAAGATTTTGCTAAGAATTATCATGCACAGAGTTAGGAAGAAAATACAATCTGAAATAGGAGAAGAACAATGTGGATTTGTAGAAGGCAAGGGTACAGTAAATTCTGTGAATATACTGAGAACAGTAATTGAACGTTCTATAGAAGTAAACAAAGATCTACACTTTTGCTTTATTGACTGCACAAAGGCTTTAGATAAAGTGAGACATGTCAACATGATAAGGATGCTTGAAGACCTACAAACTGATGGAAAAGACCTTAGACTTGTAAAAAACATATAATGGAAACAACAAACTGCCACAAGAATTGATAATGAAACAGGTCAATCTCATCTCATCATGTTCCTCTTGTACCTTGCGGCGTCGAGGTGAAGTATAAACTTCGTGAGAGTTCCCGATTATGGGCTTCATGTATCGACATTCCCATGGATTCTGTTATTCCCTCCGTCCAACGTTTACGTGGTCGGCCTCTTCCTCTGTTTCCATCTGGTTTGTACATCATTGCTTGTTGTGGCATGCTGTTGACTGGTAGCCTACTTGCATGGCCAAACCATTTGACCTGCTGCTTTCTAATAAAATCTAGAGCAGCTTTAACCCCCACTTTAGTCCTGATTTCTTCATTTCTGATCTTATCTCTTCTTGATACGTTGAGTATTCTTCTCAGGAACCTCATTTCTGTTGTGATTTTTCTTTTCTCTTTTTCTGTCATTGTCCAGGTTTGGCATTGGTAGCATAGAGTTGGTAGGAAGATTGTGTTGTAAAGTGCTTTCTTAGCAGTTATTGATACATGTTTGATCTTTAGTATTGGTGCCATTTGTCCAATGAGTTGATTTGCCTTATTGCACCTATTTTCGATCTCGTCTTCTGATCTGCCATTTGATGATATTATACTTCCTAGGTACTTGAAGCTCTTTACTTGTTTCAAGGGATGTTCGTTTATGTGAATTGTTGCTGTTTGTTCTTCTTTAGTTATAGTCATTACCTCTGTTTTGCTTGTGCTAATTTTCATGTTATGTTCCCTACACATTTCGTTTAGACTATTCATGTGGTCTTGTAATTCAGCTTCTGATTTTGCTATTAGTGCTTGGTCGTCCGCAAACAGGAGTTCTCTAATGGTTAGATTTGCAGATGGTTCTTCTTCTGTGTTCTCGTCATGCGGTATTCAATATCAGCCTATTAAGAGAGGTGTGAGACAGGGATGTGTAATATCTCCAGATCTTTTTTCCCTGTACAGTAAAAATATTGTCAGAATTATAGGAGATATGGAAGGATCCTCATTGGGGGAATGATACATCAATAAAATTAGATATGCAGATGATACAGTCTTGATTGCAGACAATGAACAGGACTAGCAACATTTAGTAGATGCGGTTGTTGTACACAGTGAACAATGAGGGTTAGAATTGAATTGTAAGAAGACACAGATTATGGTCGTCACTGGGAAGGATGGAAATACCACAATGTAATATACAAGTAAACGGGCATATTCTTAAACAAGTGAGTTGGTACAGTTATCTTGGAACAGTCATAACATCAGATGGGAGATGCCTCGAAGAGATTAGAACAATAATTGCCATTGCGAAAGCAACATTTTGCAAGATGAAAAACATATTGATCAATTAAAAGATATCAATTGAAACAATAAAAAGAGAGTTGAAGTGCTACATAGAACCTACACTTTTGTATGGATGTGAAGCGTGGACAATGAGCAGATAAGCTGAGAAACATCTGATGGCTGTGGAAATGTGGTTTCTGAGGAAAATGTAAAGAATATCATAGACAGATAGAGAAACCAATGAACAAATCCTTCAAGAAATAAATGAAGATCATAAACTGATTAGAGGCATTAGACGTAGAATAAAATATTTTTGGGCATGTTATGAGGAGAAATGAATTGGAGAACTTGGTGACAACTGGCAAGATTGAAGGAAAGAAACCACAGGGAAGACCGAGAAGTAAATACCTGGATGGCTTAGCCACATGGCATGGTCGAGACAAGGACACAGAGTTGATCCATGACTCTGGTGATCGAGTAAGATGGCGAAACACGACCGCCCTCACTTATCCGCATGGCACATGAAGGATGGATCGATATAATCTCCTCTATCTGGGGGAGTTTGTCTGCCTCAGAAACATCCCAAAAATATTCTCTCTATATATAATCTCCTCTATGTAGGGAAGTTTGTCTGCCTAGGAAACATCCCATAAATATTATCTCTATATATAATCTTCTCTATCTAGGGGAGTGCATCATACCTTGTTGTACACATCACCAAAGGTAGGTGTGTCTGACTTCAGCATGCATTTGTGTCCGGTTTACTTCCTCTAGATAAATTCTGTCAAAGGTAATGGGCTCTGTCGACCCGTGGTCAGGTTTTAGTTGAGCTAATAACCGACATCAATGCACTCAGGTCATTCCCATATGTGCTCCATCCTCCCATACAAAAGCCAGCAAAGTGTCACACTACTTATTGTTCCCAAAGCTATCCGATTGAAAGTTCTCCTATTGCACGTTACACCTTCCTTAGGTATTTATAATGCCCATGTTAAACATGGAATCAGTGAATCATTTGGTATTGATTATTTTCATGCGTTTTAATGCTTATTGTTCTTTTGTTGTCAAAAATTTACTTCATAAGTGATATTGAATTAAAGAATGTATGAGAGGAAATAGAGAAGAAGGGCAGATTGTCAGACGGGCCTGCGTGCCCACTTCTTAACCATTTGAAATTAAAGATTTTCGTTCATTCATTCGTTTGTTCTCCTGGTCTTCCCTGTCAGTTTTGAGATTCTTCCACAACCCCTGCCAACCCCCTGCAATCTCATTCTTTCCACAAACGGTTTTCAATCTGTTCCCCCACCTTCTCCACCTGGTCTCACAAGTGATTGACCACATCTCCCTTGTCCATAGGTAATTTACCACAAAAATTTCCCCGCATGACCAGGGCAACACATCCATACAACAACTCTCACAATCTGTGACCTCTGAAGTGAGGTAATCTACCACCAAGAGGTGCATTCCCTGCCAGGGCAACAAATCCATACAACTCTCACAACCTTTGACCCCTGTAGCAAGGTGAACAGTTTAGCCAGGGCATTGGCTTTGCGGCCAAGTATTTGAAATTTCCAAATGTTGAGGTATTTTTAACATGCGCAACCTACACATAGGACCTCCAGTTTTTCGCCCTTATCTGAGAAGACATGTCAATTCTAAATACCCAAGAGATCAGGGGTAGGTGTGATATCATTAGACACCAAAGATACTTGGAAAAATTCGGCCAGTCCTATGCTATAATCGACCCCTGTGCCTACTGGGTCTGTGGTGGGCACCTCTCAGTCATGGCTTTGTGACAGCAAATTGTCTGCCTCAGAAAAATTCTCAGATGGTTGAGACCAAAAACATTTAAAGATGTTTGATTTAAAAAAAAAAAAAAAAAAAAAAAAGATCTTTCGAACATTCAAAAATTTTATTTTTGAAGTATTCTAATGTATTCAATCATGACAATACTAAATGTTTCACTTATGAACAAAATCATAAAATTGTCTGCCTCAGAAACATTTTAAGATGAATGATTCCCCAAAACAGCATAGATGTTTGATGATCATATTAAATCATTCTAAAATGTGTGATCTAGGAAAATTTTAAAATGTTGTATGATGCTTAGCTGTAACATCAGAAATAAGGTAGTATAGATGTGGGATTTAAAGTCACCTAAAAGTTAAGAGAAAACGCAAAATAGACCATGATTTAGTAATCAAAATAATCCTACGTCTCCAAACTTGTTAGCACTTTTGGTTTGACTCGAGACTTGAGTTTTTTCTCTCTCTCTCATGAATAGTCTGAATGTTGCAACTTTTCCAGCCTCAAAATATAAATGACCACAGAGAACACATGTTATTTGTTACATCTGGTGCTTTGTAAACAGTTTTTACTGTTTGTTACATTATTTCCAGTTTTATTCAAGATTAAAATCTTCCATTAAACTGCATTTATTGACTGTCCTAAAGTTTCAGCGGTATCCTGTGTTTGCATGTTGATTTTGTATGTAAAGTACCTTTGCGCACTGTTAAACCGTTGTAAAGTAAAACCCCCTTTGCATACATTAAGCCGTATGAAGTATATGGTGCTAATCCCAAATTGTTATAGACCAATCTGCACTCCAGGAATTTCATCTTTCTCCTCATGCACTTTGCGGTTTCGGGGTGAAGCATAAACATATATATGTTGTATCCCCACCCCTCTTGCGCTATTAGACCTACCAACCACCACATACTTCTTATGTAATTGAGACATGCCCAGACAGTTCCAGAAAAAAAAAATCAATAAAATCTAAAAATAGATTTTAAATTGTGGTGCTCGATCGATAATTAGTAGAAAAATAGAGAGGAAATATGTCCCACAAAATGAGAGGGATACGGTGCCTACTATACTACTCATCCCTCCATCTTTCCATCCATGCATCTATACATCCATCTACACATCCATCTGAAAATACATCTGTACATCGATCACTACATCCATATGTACATCGATCACTACATCCATCTGTACATCCATCCATCCATTCACCCATCCATATGCACGCACCCACGGATGCATGGGCGCATGCACTAGCACACTCACGCACTCTCAACTCACTGGGGGATTCAACGGCTCTCTGCTCACCGAGGGGCCCAAAGGTTATCTGCCCACTGAGGTGTCCAAAAGGTCTCTTCTCACTGAGATGTCCAAAATGTCTCAGCTCACTGAGGGGTCCAGTGGATCCAGAGACTCTTTTACCATTGTTGATCCACAGAGGTCTGCTCTCATCCATACGATGTCTCTTCTGGCTGGTTAGATCAAAGGGCATTTGCTCATTGATGGATACACAGGCTGTCTGCTCAGTGAGTGGCATGTTGTTGACAGATGGATCTGTAAGCGGAAAAAGATCATTTCAGGCTGTACTGAAGATTCAGGATTAAGAAACATGGGATGTAATTTTATAAATAATGGTTTAAAGATAAACAAAAGTGAAGATTTTGAGAAAGGAAGTCAGAGTTCTCTCAAATAGTGCTAAAGAATTTGAAGTGATGAAATTTGCATAATGTTGAAGTGTGTAGAAAGCAAGCAGAGGCCAAACCCAGCCAAGAGCACCACAATAAATACCAGCATGAAAAAGCCAAATTTTAAAGGCCCAAGCTGCAGACTAGATAGATAAGCTGGCAGGAGGAAATAGAGTCACTGAACTTTGAAAAAGACACAACTAATAAAACGACTTAACGATGAGGGCATGGGGAGAAGCTAAAAAATTGCACTACATAAAGACGGAAACATCTTAACAGGAAAGCAACCAGCTGACCATTTTGCGGACTCATTCGCACAAGATAACAATATCAAAATTAGTCCAAAGAAGCAACAAGAGATTCTAGAGAAATGGCAATAGAATAGAATGAAATAGTTCATGAGGTTCTGGAAGCACCTATCACAATGAGCAAACTGGAGCTAGCAATATCAAAACTGAAAATGAGAAAGTCACCAGGAGCTGATGGTATCTCCAATGAAATGATCAGAAAGCCTTTGACAAAGTCTGGAAAGAAGGTCTGATGAAGAAACTGAGAAAGTGTCAGGTCAACGGAAGAATGTACAAATGGATGAAAGCGCACTTGCACAACAGAAGATCTCGAGTCCAGATAGATAGACCTAAGAGCAAGAAAGTACTACTGTGTCACGGTGCCCCCCCCCCCCCCATCCAGGACAGAGTCTTGTCCCCCACACTTTTTCTTATCTTCATCAATGATCTTGTTGCTAATCTACCACATACAATTAAAGCGGCAATGTACGCCGATGACCTGGTTCTATGGAGCACAAATGAACATGCATCAGTGGCCACCAGATTGCTACAAAAAGATGTAAATACATTTGTTGCATGGGCAAATAAACGGTGTGTCAGCATAAACGCTAACAAGTGCAGCACCACTCTATTTAGCCTCTCTCCAAAACAAAAGGCAGGGATCATCCAGATAAATGGAATATCCAGAAGAGAAGATAAAGATCCAACATACCTTTGAGTAACATATGAAGCACATCAACAAAGCAGTAGCAAAAGCCAGAAGGAAAGTAGCCATCCTGAATTAACTAAGTGGAACCACATAGGGAGCCAGTGGGAAAATACTTAGCAAAGTTTATCAACAGAGCATATCACTACACCTGGAATAAGGGTCAACTGCGTGGTGTTCAGCATAAAAAACGACACTACAAGCGCTGGACAAGCTGCAAAATTAAGCACTTAGAGTCACCACAGGAGGGATGAGATCAGATCAACCCCTATAGTGGTAATGGAGAAGATGGCGAGGACACAAGCACTGAGAGAGCGCAGACACGAAAACAGTATTACAAGCAGAAAGTTAGTTAGTTGACAGATCATCCTCATTGCATATCGAACCATTCAGTCCATAAGTGCTCAGATCCCCTCCTCAGTAAATCCCACAGCGTGTAGCAGCCCACGACACCAGTTCTGTGTTGGTTCATTACTCTTCTTTGGCTTCCTGCATAGTGTTCTTGTTTAGCCACGCCTCTTTTAACTTGCTGTTTTCGCAGCCTGACCATGGTTGTAGATTCCCAGTCGTCGCTTGGTTCTCGTAAATGACTTACTTCTTGTAGAGCATTCAGGATGTCTGCCTGGTCCCTGCCTCGTCCAAATTCCACAGTAGCCCTACCTGCAAGTCTGTCAGCCAGCTCATTCCCTTGTACATCCGCATGCCCTCCAGAGATAGCAGCTAATCTCTTCGGACCCACCCCATCTCTATCATCCTGAGCATACTCATTGAATCACTAAGGACACATGCCCGATTGAATGTCTGTGTCTCTAGCCATGTTATTGTTTTACTTACTGCCTTGACTTTCATAGTCAGGCTGCTTGTGGTCAAAGCAAAAGCACCAGACTCTTCCGTCACACTTTTTCCTCCGGCCTGAGCCGTAAAGGCCCATGAACTTCTCAATCCTCGGATGACCGACCCATCCAGGTCAATGACAGCATCATCCTCTACCGTATTCTCGAAGATCAAAGCCTGTACTTCTGCCTCCACAGAAGCTGGGTTTTCTTGTCTGCATTTTCTGTCTAGTGAATGCACACTGAAAAGGATGTACAGAACTCTGTTGGCACATGTATCCACTCCTCGCCAGTTTCTAAATTCTCAAGTGAACACACTTGCTGAAGAATGTCTTCGGCTTGACCCATCCACAACTTTCCTCTTTTTAACCTGCTGTCCTTTACCTTCTTAATCTCGCTGTGCAGTAGATGTTTAGTATTTGCGTTGACTCTGAGATAGGCACATGCTTGGCAAAATTGTATTTTGTCTTTCATGTTTGGAAAATCAAGAATATAGCGCATCGCACTGCATGCTGTATCTCTTGTACATCCAAGAATAATGCGCATAGATTCGTTCTGTATCCTTTCTTCTTCTTCTTCTTCTTCTTCTTCTTCTTCTTCTTCTTCTTCTTCTTCTTCTTCTTCTTCTTCTTCTTCTTCTTCTTCTTCTTCTTCTTCTTCTTCTTCTTCTTCTTCTTCTTCTTCTTCTTCTTCTTCTTCTTCTTCTTCTTCTGCGTTCATCAGGAGTTTTTTTCCGGACGTGATTGCGTTGTACCTGTTTACAATAGAGCTGCATTCTTGCGCCATTAGGCCAATGCATTTAACTTCTGCGGGCATTTCTTGACCGGATTAACTTTCCCGGTTCCATCTTTTCTAACTGCTTATGGCTGAGAGTCAGGATCACCATCGCATACTCCAAAACAGAAAGGACCAGACCCTCGTAAAGAAGACATAGATGGCGCTGCTCACAGTTTGTCGCCGCCATCACCCGCATCGCAGCCAAACCCCACTTGGCCTTTGTTACCACCTGGTCTACATGCTCAATATAAGCTATGCTTCGATCAAATCGTATCCCCAGGTAATTCATCGCCTCCAATCTTTCCACTGTCTCTGAACCCAGATTTACTGGCGTTGGGGTGTTGACAATACAGTTGTTCAGTTAGTTAGTTAGTTAGTTAGTCGACAGATCATCCTCATTGCACATCGAACCATTCAGTCCATAAGTGCTCGGATCCCCTCCTCAGCAAATCCCACAGCGTGTAGCGGCTAACGACGCCAGTTCTGTGTTGGTTTATCAATCTTCTTTGGCTTCCTGCGTAGTGTTCTTGTTTGGCCACACCTCTTTTAATTTGCTGCTCTCGCAGTCTGGCCATTGTTGTAGATTCACAGTCATCACTTGGTTCTCGCAAAAGTCTTACTTCTCGTAGAGCATTCAGAATGTCGGCCTGGTCCATGGCGCGTCCGCCCTCCACAGTAGCCTCACCTGCGAGCTTGTCAGCCCGCTCATTTCCTTGTACTCCCGCATGCCCTGGCACGAAGATGAAACTAATCTTTGCCAGTCGAGACCGCTCCAGAGGCAGCAACCATTCTCTTCGGATCGACCCCTCCTCTATCCTCTTGATCATGTTCATTGAGTCGCTAAGGAAACAAGCCCTAGTGAATGTCTGTGTCTCGAGCCATGTTATTGATTTACTTACTGCCATGACTTCCATGGTCAGGCTACTTGTGGTTTCAGTAAAAGCACCAGAGTCCTCCTTCACAATTCTCCCTCCGGCCCGAGCTGTAAAGGCCCATGAGCTTCTCACATGTCGGACGACCGACCCATCTGTGTAGATGACCGCGTCACCGTCTAGCGAATTCTCGAAAATCAACGCTTGTACTTCAGACTCAACAGCAGCCGGATTTTCTTGTCTGCATTTTCTGTCAAGTTGGATGCAAACTGAAAAGGATGTGCAGAAGTCTGTTGGCACTTGCACCCACTCCTCGCCAGGTTCTAAGTCCTCAAGTGAACACACCTGTTGAAGAATGTCTTCAGCTTGACCCATCCACGACCGTCCTCTTTTTAACCTGCTGCCCTTCACCTTCCTAATTTCACTATGCAGTGGATGTTGTGTGTTTGCGTTAATTCTGAGGTAGGCGCGTGCCCTGCAATCTTGTATTCTCTCTTCAATGGTTGGAAACCCAAGAAGGTAGCGCATCGCCCTGCATGCTGTATCTCTTGTACATCCAAGAATAATGCGCATAGCTTCATTCTGTATCCTTTCCATCCGTTCTATCTGCTTATGGCTGAGAGTCAGGATTGCCATTGCATACTCCAAAACAGACATGACCAACCCCTCGTACAGAAGACATAGATGGCGCTGCTCACAGTTTGCTGCCGCCATCACCCGCATCGCTGCCAAACCCCGCTTGGCCTTTGTTATCACCTGGTCTATGTGCACATTATAAGCAAGGCTTCGATCAAACCGTATCCCCAGGTAATTCATTGCCTGCGTTCTTTCCACCGTCTCTGAACACAGCATTACAGTTGGTGTTGGAGTGTTGACAATATGATTATTCAACGAGAACCAAGTCACTGTTGCCTTTGTTGGGTTGACCATTGCCCCAGCTTCATCACACCAAGTACTTATGCGATTGAGTTCGGTTTGTAGTTCCACAGCAACCTCCTCTCTATCCTTCCCCTGACGCTACACTAAAACATCATCGGCATATGACAATGTCCTGCCAGGTCCAGTGATCTGCTCACTGGTGATTCTCACTGTGTAGGCGTTGAACAGTACCGGAGATAATGGTGATCCCTGTGGTAGGCCAGGATATATTGTTGTTGGTTCCGAAGTCCAACTGCCACATCTGAAAACTACTTTCCGTTGGAAGAGGGCTGCAGCGATCCAACTAAGGAGGAATGGACTTATGTTTAGTTCGAGAAGCTGAAACATTAAAAAATCCAGTGGTACTCTGTTGTATGCGTCCTCAAGATCAATCGCTGCAGCAACGGTTTCAATGCCTGAGTGGAAACCTTCATAGACATCATGGGCAAAGACTGCTGCATTGGTCCAGGTTTCCCTTTTTGGGCGGTACCCACCCAGGGTGGTTGGGAAAACACCTTGCCTCTCTAGTTGACTTGATATTTTCCTGGCAATTACCTTCTCCAGCAGCTTGCCTATTGTATTCTGCATGGTTATAATTCGATATCCCTGAATTTTTTTGTGGTCTTTGTCAGGCTTCGGCAAGGGAATCAGATAGCTGTGTAACCATTCCTCCTTGATGCTAGCACCCCCTATACTGTTGTTGTACATGTCTGCTAGTTTCTCTAGCTCATTGTCGGTACACCTATTAATGTCGTCGTATATTATGCCATCAGGACCTGGAGCACTGTTTTTTGATCGTCGAAGCACAGCCTTGATTTCTTTCACTGTCACTGTGTCTTCATCCGAAGTGTCCTGGGCCTTGCATCTGTCTGAGGTGACCTCCTTGGCCAGATTTCGGCCTCCCATGTCTGTCTGGTTGCTTTGCTCAAGGTAGCGTTCAAAGAGAGCTTTGCCCTTGTCCTCGTCAGTCCTCTGCCAGATGAGGTCGGCACCTTGGAAGTCAGAAATGCTCTTATTCTTGACTACACCACTCAATACAGTTGTTCAAAGAGAACCATGTCACTGTTGCCTTTGTTGGGTTGACCATTGCCCCAGCTTCAACACACTAAGTGCTTATGCGATTGAGTTCGGTGTGTAGTTCCACAGCAGCCTGATCTCTATCCTTGCCCTTATGATACACTAAAACATTGTCTGCATACGACAATGTCCTCCCCGGTCCTATGATTTGCCCGCTGGTGATTCTCACAGTGTAGGCGTTGAACAGCACCGGAGATAATGGTGATTCTGTGGTAGGCCAGGATATATTGTTGCTGGTTCTGAAGTCCAACTGCCACTTCTAAAGACTACTTTCCATTGGTAGAGGGCTGCAGCGATCCGACTAAGGAGGAAAGGACTTATCTTGAGTTCAAGAAGCTGTCCCAAGAAGCAGAAAAGTTACCCAGCTTGCCAAGCCACCCTATAAAGAACAGATTTGAAAACTTAGCTACGGGGCGGTTGAAAAGAAGCAGTTTTATCAATCAGGCCAAACGAGTCTGCAGAGAAACCACCTTTCTGCCCAGTTGTTATCCACTTGAAAATTAT
This sequence comes from Cepaea hortensis, assembly GCA_963921405.1. Taxonomy (NCBI): domain Eukaryota; kingdom Metazoa; phylum Mollusca; class Gastropoda; order Stylommatophora; family Helicidae; genus Cepaea; species Cepaea hortensis. Next base: position 211,251,296 of record OY992876.1, on the reverse strand, counting down.
TCCAGCGCTAACTCCATGGAAAGAAAAACAGACTATCACTACAAATCCAGAAAAAAGTGAGAAGAATATTTGACAACGAAGAATAGAACAACAACGAGTACCAACAGGAAAGAACTGCCATAACTATGAAGCTGAAATTGAGGCAATCAAGATAGCAACATAGAAATTACTAAATACCAGCCATGGTACACAACCTGTGGTGCTATTGACAGATGCATAATCAGTACTCGAGGAGCTCCTGTCTGGGAAATTGCCAGTACTAAGGACACTACTTTCTGAACTTAGCAGTTATCATAAGGTCACCATACAGTGGATACCATCCCACTGTGGAGTACCCAGAAACAAGAGAGCTGATCCGATTAGCAAAGGGAGCAAAAGAAGAATAGCCTGATGTGCCCATTACATACCACCAAAAGAAAAGAAGATCAAATCAGTCGGAAAGCCATTAAAACCTGCTCAAGACGACTACCACGTTATGGACAGACCAGAACAAGTCATTATTCTGTGCCTCTAAACAGGACACAATAGATTGTGTAATCACAAGTATACAAAATTCAGGATTGGTGAATCAGCCATATGCACATGTGGACTGGCGTAGCAGACTGCAGAGCACATACTCCAAGACTGCCCAAATTATAACATGTCTAGGCAAACCTTCTGGCCTAGAGAGACGACAGTGGAAGATAAACTCTATGGATCGCTGAGTGAATTAAAACACAGTTAAATTCATACAAGAGACAACATTGCTGTTATAGACAAATTTCAAGCGAACGAAAGAAGAAAAAGAAGAAGATGAAGAAGACGAAGATGAAGAAGAAGAAAGAAGGAAGAAGAAAGAATTAAGAAGGAAAAGAAGAAGAAGAAGAAGAAGAAGAAGAAGAAGAAGAAGAAGAAGAAGAAGAAGAAGAAGAAGAAGAAGAAGAAGAAGAAGAAGAAGAAGAACAAGAAGAAGAAGAAGAAGAAGAAGAAGAAGAAGAAGAAGAAGAAGAAGAAGAAGAAGAAGAAGAAGAAGAAGAAGAAGAAGAAGAAGAAGACGCCGGTCTTACTTTCCATGTAAATATCACGCACAGTCTGGGTGGATGTAAGTGAATTTGAGGTGCTACAGATGATCCTCTCCTTGGTGGTGGGACCAAACACTGCACGTCCTATAAATAAAGTCAATGAACACAGATTATACTACATGCCTACAAATGAAGTGAATGATGACAGATTATACTACATGCCTACAAATGAAGTGAATGATGACAGATTATACTACATGCCTACAAATGAAGTGAATGATGACAGATTATACTACATGCCTACAAATGAAGTCAATGATGACAGATTATACTACATGCCTACAAATGAAGTGAATGATGACAGATTATACTACATGCCTACAAATGAAGTGAATGATGACAGATTATACTACATGCCTACAAATGAAGTCAATGATGACAGATTATACTACATGCCTACAAATGAAGTGAATGATGACAGATTATACTACATGCCTACAAATGAAGTGAATGATGACAGATTATACTACATGCCTACAAATGAAGTCAATGATGACAGATTATACTACATGCCTACAAATGAAGTCAATGATGACAGATTATACTACATGCCTACAAATGAAGTCAATGATGACAGATTATACTACATGCCTACAAATGAAGTGAATGATGACAGATTATACTGCATGCCTACAAATGAAGTCAATGATGACAGATTATACTACATGCCTACAAATGAAGTGAATGATGACAGATTATACTACATGCCTACAAATGAAGTGAATGATGACAGATTATACTACATGCCTACAAATATGGGGCTAGCACCATATACCCATGTCACCTTGTGGCGCGGAAAGGGGCTGTTTACTTCAATCTGTACTTTAGTGGGCTCTACATTGGTGCCCTGGCTAATATAATGTTTACTTCAATCTGTACTTTGTGGGCTCTACATTGGTGCCCTGGCTAATATAATGTTTACTTCAATCTGTACCTTGTGGGCTCTACATTGGTGCCCTGGCTAATATAATGTTTACTTCAATCTGTACTTTAATGGGCTCTACATTGGTGCCCTGGCTAATATAATGTTTACTTCAATCTGTACTTTGTGGGCTCTACATTGGTGCCCTGGCTAATATAATGTTTACTTCAATCTGTACCTTGTGGGCTCTACATTGGTGCCCTGGCTAATATAATGTTTACTTCAATCTGTACTTTAGTGGGCTCTACATTGGTGCCCTGGCTAATATAATGTTTACTTCAATCTGTACTTTAGTGGGTTCTACATTGGTGCCCTGGCTAATATAATGTTTACTTCAATCTGTACTTTGTGGGCTCTACATTGGTGCCCTGGCTAATATAATGTTTACTTCAATCTGTACTTTAGTGGGTTCTACATTGGTGCCCTGGCTAATATAATGTTTACTTCAATCTGTACTTTGTGGGCTCTACATTGGTGCCCTGGCTAATATAATGTTTACTTCAATCTGTACTTTGTGGGCTCTACATTGGTGCCGTGGCTAATATAATGTTTACTTCAATCTGTACTTTAGTGGGCTCTACATTGGTGCCCTGGCTAATATAATGTTTACTTCAATCTGTACTTTAGTGGGTTCTACATTGGTGCCCTGGCTAATATAATGTTTACTTCAATCTGTACTTTAGTGGGTTCTACATTGGTGCCCTGGCTAATATAATGTTTACTTCAATCTGTACTTTAGTGGTTCTACATTGGTGCCCTGGCTAATATAATGTTTACTTCAATCTGTACTTTAGTGGGTTCTACATTGGTGCCCTGGCTAATATAATGTTTACTTCAATCTGTACTTTAGTGGGCTCTACATTGGTGACTGGTCAATATCATGCTGGTCACCTGTACTTCCTGGAATATTTTCTGGACCCCTTGTAGGCTGTCGACATGGACGTTCATTTTATAGTGGGCTAAAGGCAAGCGGATCAACTTCATTACACCATGTTCTATCCCATATGGTTTGGTGGTAATTGCAAGCATCGGTGGTCATTGATAAGCGTGGGTGGTCATGTTTCATCATCTCATGCTATCACCAGAGTCGTGGATCAGCTCAGTGTTCTTGTCTCGACCATACCCTGTGGCCAAGCCATCCAGGTATTTACTTCTCTGCCTTCCACTTGTTCTCTTCCTGTCGATCTTGTCAGTTGTCACAGAGTTCTCCAATTTATTTCTTCTCATAACATGACCAAAGATATTTGACTGTCTATGTCTAATTTCTCTAATCAATGTACGATTTTCATTTGTTTCTTGTAGGACTTGGTCATCAGTTTTTCTGTCTGTCCATGGTATCCTTTGCATTTTCCCCAGAAACCATATTTCCACAACCATCAGATGTTTTTTAGCTTTGCTTATTGTTAACACTTCACATCCATAGGAACATACAAGTTCTATGTAGCACCTAAACATATCTTGTTGCAAATGACATCTTTTAAGTGGTCAGTATTTGTTCCATCTTGCAAAAGGCTACCTTCGCCATGGCGATTCTTGTTCTAATTTCTTCAAGGCATCTCTTATCAGATATTATGACTGTTCCAAGATAAATGTACTGATTCACTTGAAGAATATTCCCATTTACTTGTATATTGTGGTGTTTCCTTCTTCCTAGTGATGACCATAATCTGTCTTCTTACAATTTAACTCTAACCCTAGTTGTTCACTGTGTGCAACAACCACATCTACTAATTGTTGCAGATCCCACTCATTGTTTGCAATTAGTACCGTATCATCCGCATATCTAATGTTATTGATGTTATGTCCTCCAATGATTATTCTATTTATATATTCTTCTTCTTCAGCGTTCCGAGCCATAGAGGTTCTTTGCTGCAGATACAATCCATCTCCATTCGTCTCTCTGGTTGACCTTCTCTTGCCAGTCGTTGATTCCAAGTACTTGTAGGTCTGTATATATATTATCTCTCCACCATCTTCTTGGTCTACCTCGGGGTCTACGGTCATTTATTTCCTGAGTGTAAGCAAGTTTTGTTTCCCTATTATCTTCCATTCTTTCTATATGCCCCAGCCATTGTAGTCTATTAGCCTTCATGATACCAGTGATTAGCGGGGACTTAAACAGATCATAAATGTCTTTGTTACTTCTTTTTTTTTCACTCTCCACTTTGTGTATCCCTAATGGGTCCAAAGATGCGTCTTAAAACTTTGTTCTCAAAGGTTTGTAGCAAGGCTTCGTATCCTTTCATTGTACTCCAGGTTTCAGAGCCATACAGCACAACTGGTCTGATCAGTGTTTTGTATATTGTGATCTTGGTGTTACGAGCCTTTGATTTTAGTAGATGTTGTAGTGCATAGTTATCTTATTTCCAGAATTGATTCTAGTTTGTATTTCTTCCCTTATGATGTTGGAGCAGTTGAAGATTGTACCCAGGTATTTGTATGTTTCCGTTCTTTTAATGGTCATATTATCTATTTGTATGTGGCCAGAGTTTTTAGCCATTCCTTCTCTTGAAATTACCATATATTCTGTCTTATCTTGGTTGATAACCAGCCCCATCTGTTGGGCTTTGTCCTTTAAGTGAGTCAATATTTCCAATGTCTTTTGTTCATTTTCCCCTATAATATCTATATCATCTGCATAACCAAGCAGCTTGGATGTATCTGTTTCGTAACAAAATGGTTTTTACAAAGGTGGGGATGTTAACCCCACATTTCAACCCCCAACCTGGAGGACCAGGGTGTTTCTCTTTGTCTGTTCTCTACCCTTTGACCTGTCTGGCTTGGGAGGCCCTGCTGGTAGCTACCCTACCGCCGGCATAGCTGTCAGGATCATTGAGAAACTCAAGCTCCCCCACGACGATAAGGTGGAAACACCATTGGGGGAGCATCTATATATTCTACATTTCTGAAAATATTTTCACTGTATAGGGAAAAAAGATCTGGAGACATTACATATCCCTGCCTAACACCTCTCTTAATAGGCTGATATTGTCCTACTTCATTATCAATCCTTAAGACAGCTTGCTGTTTCCAATATATGTTATATAAGGCTAATGTCTTTCCCATCAATGTGTAGATCTGCAAGCATATCTACCATGTTGACATAAATTACTCTATCGAAAGCCTTTGTGTAGTCAATAAAGCAAAGATATATATCTTTGTTTACTTCAATAGAACCTTCAGTTACTGATCGTAGCATATACATGGCATTTTCTGTACCCTTTCTTTCTACAAACCCACATTGTTCAATTTCAGGTTGTATTTTCTTCCTCACTCTTTGCATGATGATTCATAGCAAAATCTTCATGATGTCACTCATTATACTAATTATTCAATGTTGATCACATTCCAAGGCTCCTAATTTCTTTGGGATTGCAATAAATACAGAATTACATCATTCAGAAGGTATATCTCCGGTATCATATATTTTGTTCAGCAGTCTGGAGACTTGATCTATTCCATATTCTTCTAAAGCATTAATCATTTCTGTTGTGATGTTATCTGAACCAGGGGTCTTACCAGCTTTCATATATTTAAGAACATTCCGAACCTCCATCTTCAAAATTATTAATTTGAATATCATACTGTTCATCTCTGTTTCAGCATAAAGGTTGTTCACATAATCTGACCATACATGTCGAATCTGATCTTCTTCTATTATGATTATGCCATCTTTTTTTTTTTTTTTAGACAGCCTACTGATGTACTTGTTATTTTATTAGTAAGTTCCTGAATTCTTTTGTGCATTGATTTGGTATTTTGACCGAAGTGACTATTCATAGTCGAACTATGAATGAAGCTCAGTTTTATTCATAGTCAAACTGTCCCGGCTGGTCACGTGATTATTCCCGGCCCTCTGTGGCAAAGTGGTCAAGCCGTTTAACTCGGGCTCCGAAGGTTGTGGGTTCGATTCCGGGCCGCGTCCTTTGGTTCACGAATTAAATTTTTCGGAGACTCTTGTGGGTTGTCGCTAGAGCTACGGAGTTTGTGCTTTATGCGACGCTTTCCGCGCTGCGGAAAGAGACCGAGCCATATGGGATAAAATCCGGTGCAATGAAGCCGACCCTGTCGACTTTTAAGCGACATAATATTCTGACTTGTCTGTGAATTTCTTTATATTTAGCAGGATTATTTTTGTTTGAGTCTTCTTGTTTCCATTAGTTATAAATTTTCTTTGTCATCCATTTCTTATGACCCGCCTTCTTTAATTTTGGAGTAGTTATTTCTGCAGAAAAACTGATTGAATTCTTTGACATTTCCCACTGATCATCCACATCTTGAAATAGGATCTCTGGATCAAACAATACATCAAATCTGTCCTGTACTTCTATATTGAATTTGTTTTGTATTTCCTTGTCATTTCTCAATGTACACAGATCATATTTAGTGTTTTCTGTTATATACTTAACTTTCATTAACTTTACCCTCAATGTACCTGTAAGTAATATGTGATCACTATAACAATCAGCACTGGGAATTGGTTTGGCAATTGTTAACGCAAATCCAAAACCTTCTGCCAAACAGAATTTATCAATCTGGTTTCTAATCCTGCTGTCGGGACTCCTCCGTGTCCATAATCTTCTAGGGTGTTGTTTAAACCAGGTGTTTCCTACAATCTTCTCCTGCTCTTTTGCCTAATCTACAAGTCTGTATACTCTTTCATTTCTCTCTCCCAAACCATGGTTTCCTACTGTGTATCTGTCACCTTGATTTCCAACGTTTGCATTGAAGTCACCTATTATAATACTTATTTCTGAATTTGTACATTTCTTTAAAGCAGACTCTGTGTCATTATATAATTCCTCTATACTATCTTTACTGGATTGTCCTGTTAGGGCATATATTTACATTATGTTTATGTTAAAATGTCTGCCGCTTAATTTAGCTAGTATAGTATAGATTATAACTCTGTCTGACACAGCCCAATATCCTTGAATAGATTTTGATGTTTGCTGATCCAAGATAATTGCTACCCCTCTTTGTTGTTTTTCTCCTCCAGAATAAATAAACAATCTTAAAATCTGCATCTGTCTTGATCCCTGCTATTAGTATAATAATATTATTACTATTATTTTTAATCATTATCATCATTATTATTCCTCACATTCTCTCATACTACTACTCATAGCTCGGTCTCTTTCCCCAGAGCGACCTACGGAAAATCTCGCACAGAGCATGCTGCCATGCACTCTGAGGTTTCAGGACGACCACCCTAACGGCATGTTTCAGCTCGTGTCTTCGACTTCCTTCCTTGCCATCCGACAAGAATATCAATCATTTTCTCTCGCTGACAACTTATAGACGCTGACAACAACGCTGCAAAAAAAAAAAAAAAAAAAAAGAAGAAAGACTGCCTCTTTCTGATGTTTGTGATTAGTTGTCGTTGCTACTTAACCTCCAGTAAAATGTCCAGAATACTCATTTTAGCTGTTCAAGAAATTATTCAGCATACTTCTTAAAACCATATCTACAACAATGCTTCCGGGGATTTTTCGCTTGTTTACTAACTGTCCAGGATCGGAGCCATATTAAATAAAGGCGTTAATATGGGATCCTTTCTATCCATCCAGCAAGCTTAAAATCTTGTTAAGAGGGACCTAAGTTTTAACAAGCGTAAAAACTTAACGTACTTTACAAGCTATATCAAATACATTTTTAATACTGTATTATATAAAAATGCAAAGAATACCATGGACAGCCAGAAAGACCAATGAACAAGTCCTTCAAGAAACAAATGAAGATCGTAAATTGATTAGAGAAATTAGACGTAGACAGTCAAAATTAGTTGGGCATGTTATGAGAAGAAATGGATTGGAGAATTTGGTGACAACTGGTAAGATCGAGGGGAACAGACCAAGGGGAAGACCTAGAAGCAAGTACCTGGATGGCTTGGCCTTGTGGCATGGTCGAGACAGAAACACGGAGCTGATCCACGACTCTGGTGATCGAGTGAGATGGCAGAACATGACCGCCCACGCTTACCGGCATGGCACATGATGGATGGATGGATGGATTATATATAATATATGTTCCCGACCTAGTGAAGTCGTCGTTTCATTATCTCCTACAGTCTCGTACTTGTAATCACTACTGTAATGTAATAATACTTTAACTTTCTCCCACGACAATGTAACATACCATTCAACGGCCAAGTAATTCAATATCATTCAACGGCCAAGTAAATATCCAAGATCTACAACAGGTAGCAGCGAACCGCCAAGCATGGAGAGACATGACTTCTGCCCTATGCGCCGCCTTAGGCTCAAGAGGAAAGACTAACTAATGTAACATATTCATATTTTTACAATTTTAACTGGCATCTGCTTGTCGCACAAAGGGTTTTTGAATCAATTATTTTAAATTATAAATTAAATTATTTATGAATTTATACAAATACATTAGTATTTCAGATGGGGCTGGTTATCAACCAAGATAAGACAGAATATATGGTAATTTCAAGAGACGGAATGGCTAGAAACTCTGGCCACATACAAATAGATAATATGACCATTAAAAGAACGGAAACATACAAATACCTGGGTACAATCTTCAACTGCTCCAACATCATAAGGGAAGAAATACAAACTAGAATCAACTCTGGAAATAAGATATACTATGCACTACAACATCTACTAAAATCAAAGGCGCTATCTCGTAACACCAAAATCACAATATACAAAACACTGATCAGACCAGTTGTGCTGTATGGCTCTGAAACCTGGAGTACAACGAAAGGAGACGAAGCCTTGTTACAAACCTTTGAGAACAAAATTTTAAGACGCATCTTTGGACCCATTAGGGATACACAAAGTGGAGAGTGGAAAAGAAGAAGTAACAAAGACATTTATGATCTGTTTAAGTCCCCGCTAATCACTGGTATCATGAAGGCTAATAGACTACAATGGCTGGGGCATATAGAAAGAATGGAAGATAATAGGGAAACAAAACTCGCTTACACTCAGGAAATAAATGACCGTAGACCCCGAGGTAGACCAAGAAGGCGGTGGAGAGATAATACATGTACAGACCTACAAGCACTTGGAATCAACGACTGGCAAGAGAAGGTCCACCAGAGAGACGAATGGAGACGGATTGTATTTGCAGCAAAGAACCTCAATGGCTCGGAACGCTGAAGAAGAAGAAGACATTAGTTAGTATAACTGGTATTAGTATATAGTATATAGTTATCATTATAAGTATATATATAATAACCAACGAATGAGAAAAAGCTGACGGATGTAGCAAGGTATAAAGCATAAAATACAAGAATATGTTGAAATGTTACAGATAAGAATAAGAAGTATCAAAAACAAAACCCGAAAAACAACTACCTTAAACCAGGCTTAAAATAAAATTACTAAGAAATAAAGCTACACTTACGGATGGTCTTGAATATCTCGTACATCATGATAACACGGTATGAAAATTTTACAGCAAAACTTCTCAATTGTATCAAGTATCACTGCGCAAATTCCGTACACAAGGCTCGCAATTTATTAAAAATAAAAATAAAAAATTCGTGTGCGCGGTTTCACTTCAATGGTCAGTTGATGTCTAGCGAGGAAGTCGATCCTGGTGGTCGTTGAACAGCGCGCGGCGTGTTTGTGGAACGCGGACACTGCGATTGGCCAGTTCGCCAGTGGTTGTGACGGTATGTCCTAAGACTAAAAACTGGGAATGAGCTGGGGGTGCAACACAATCAATCAATCAATCAATCAATCAATCAATCATGTGCCATGCCGGAAAGCGTGGGTGGTCATGACTCGCCATTTCACTCGATCACCAGAGTCGTGGATCATCTCAGTGTTCCTGTCTCGACTATGTCATGTGGCCAAGCCATCCAGGTATTTATGTCTTGGTCTTCCCTTGGTCTATTCCTATCGATCTTGCCAGTTGTCACTAAGTTCTCCAATCCATTTCTTCTCATAACATGTCCAATAAAAATGTTGACTGTCTACATCTAATTTCTCTAATCAATTTTCGATTTGCATTTTTCTCCTGCAGTACTTGGTATTTGGTTTTTCTGCCTGTCCATGGTATTCTTTGCATTCTCCTCAGAAACTACATTTCTGCAGCCATCAGATGTGTTTCAGCCTCATCAACTATATAGATTTATGTCTTCTCTTCTTCTCTTTCTTCTTTCGTTCTTCTTTTGTCCTTTCTTCTTCATTGCAGCATGCCCCCCCCCCCCAACCAACCTTTATTTTGCTATCCCCTGCAGCTCTCTACATCCCGTCCTTGTATTAATTATTCGTGTCTAGTTCCTTTCTACACGCGCTGTTAGGTGTCCCTCTATTTCGTTTGCTTCATGGGTTTGAGATAAAAGGATTTTTCTCATTCTTACCATTTGTTGGTAGTCAGCACTGCATTGCATTCATGTTGCGTGTGTATGTATGTGTGAGGGTGTGTTTCTATATGTTGCTTTTATTCTAAAGCTTACTGCTTCTAACTCCATTAATCTTTGTCTCTGCCTCACTGCGAATGAAATGTCCTATGTATGGCCCGAGAACATCACCGTTTCACATTGCTTAGTTTGGACGCCTTTTGTTTATTTCATTCTTCTTTCTCTAACATGAAATACGTCCTCTATGTCTGCGGTGTTGTCTCTCGCATAAACTTCCGTGAGGAAGTTCACCCAGAGGAACGTACAGTTTTGCTATCCATGCTGTTTTTCTAGCAATCAAGGTCCACTTTGATGTGTCGTAATAGGAAGAGTCTTTGGGGGTGTGATCTGATGTCTGCGGTCCCACTCCCCGTGTATATGTGGCAATCGTGCCTGCCATAAATTTTTAATAAGCTAGACATGCGGGAAGACCAACCCGAAACCGACCGAAAAACAGACAGACAGATCGACCTACCAACCGACAGAGAGAGAAAGAGATACATATAGTCAGACAGGCAGGCAGAAAGTTATTAGACAGACAGACAGACAGACAGACAGACAGAAATCAAATAAAATCAACTTTATTTGATAGATAGATAGATAGATAGACAGATAGATAGATAGATAGATAGATAGATAGATAGATAGATAGATAGATAGATAGATAGATAGATAGATAGATAGATAGATAGATAGATAGATAGATCTATCGGTGGATGGATGGATGGATGGATGGATAGGTAGATAGGTAGATATGGGTTTTGGATTGGTGAATAGATGATATATCAACAATCCATCTTGCTGTTGTTGTTGTTGTTGTTGTTGTTGATGTTGTTGTTGTTGTTGTTGTTGTTGTTGTTGTTGTTGTTGTTGTTGTTCTTCTTCTTCTTCTTCTTCTTCTTCTTCTTCTTCTTCTTCTTCTTCTTCTTCTTCTTCTTCTTCTTCTTCTTCTTCATTCATCCGGAGAGTTTTTTTGTTTTGTTTTTAGGACATGATTGCGTTATGGCTGTTTACAGCAGAGCTGCGTTCTTGCGCCGTTAGGCCGACACATCCGACTTCTGCGGGCATTTGTTGACCGGGTTAACCTTGCTAGGTGTTTCTTAGGACGTTTGCTTCTCATTGTTGTGGTGTTATTCCCCCATCCCAGCTGGCGCATTTAGAACAGCTGAACAGATCTTAAATAACAGCTGGACCTTAGACAGTGTTCCACAAGCCTGGAGAGAAGCAATCATGATACCCCTCCTAAAATCAGGGAAAGATGGTTCCATTGCCTCTAGCTACAGACCAATTAGCCTCACCAGCTGTCTGCAAAACACTGGAGCGCATCATCAATCACAGGCTTCAGCGGTACATTGAAAGTGAAAATATCCTTGTGCCACAGCAGGTTGGCTTTAGGCAGTGCTACTCTACGGAAGATCAGACAACCTACCTCTCTCAAGAAATTGAGGATGCATTCCAAGAGAAGAAGCTGGTGCTTGCGGCATGGATAGATCTGAAGAAAGCCTTTGACAAAGTCTGGAAAGAAGGTCTGATGAAGAAACTGAGAAACTGCAAAGTCAATGGAAGAATGTACAAATGGATGAAAGCATACTTGCACAACAGAAGAGCCCGAGTACAGATAGACGGACTCAAGAGCAAGAAAGTACTACTGCGTCACGGTGTTCCCCAGGGCGGAGTCTTGTCCCCCACACTTTTTCTAATCTTCATCAATGATCTTGTTGCTAATCTACCGCATGGAATTAAAACGGCAATGTACGCCGATGACCTGGTTTTATGGAGCACAAATGAACATGCATCAATGGCCACCAAATTGCCACAAAGAGATGTAGATACATTTGCTGCATTGGCAAATAGATGGTGTGTCAGCATAAACACTAACAAGTGCAGCACCACTCTATTTACCCTCTCTTCAAACCAAAAGGCAGGGATCATCCACATAAATGGAACACCCCTAAAAAAAGATAAAGAACCAATATACCTTGGAGTAACATTTGATGGCAGGCTGACATGGAGAAAGCACATCAACAAAGCAGTAGCAAAAGCCAGAAGGAAAATGGCCATCCTGAGAAAGCTCAGTAGAACCATATGGGGAGCCAGTGGCAAAATACTCAGCAAAGTTTACCAACAGAGCATACGACCACATCTGGAATATGGGTCAACTGCGTGGTGTTCAGCATCAAAAACCACATTACAAGAGCTGGACAAGGTGCAAAATCAAGCACTCAGAGTCACCACAGGAGGGATGAGATCAACCCCTATAGTGGAAATGGAGAAGATGGGGAGGACACAAGCACTGAGTGAGCGCAGAGATACTAAAACGCTAATACAAGCAGAAAAGTTCCTCAGCTTGCCAGGCCACCCTATGAAGAACAGATTTGAAAACCTGGCTATGGGGCGGTTGAAAAGAAGTAGTTTTATCCACCAGGCCAAACGACTCTGCAGAGAAACCACCGATCTGCCCACAGTTGGTATCCCCCTAACAACTATTCCAGAGTGAACTCCATGGAAAAATGAGCATAGACTATCATTACAAATCCAGACAAAAGTGAGATGAATATTTGACAAGGAAGAACAGAACAGTATGCAGCGCAGAAAAGCCACTCTCAGCTTCCTTGATGAAGAATACCCACAAGACCTCTGGATTCGGGTCTACACAGATGGGTCGGCACAAAATGCTGTTCGAAATGGAGGAGCGGGAGTTACATAGAATACCCAAATAATACCAGGGACACAGCCAGAGTACCGACAGGAAAGTACTGCCATAACTATGATGCTGAAATTGAGGCAATCAAGATAGCAAAAGAGAAATTACTAAATACCAGCAATGGTACACAACCTGTGGTGCTACTGACATATGCAAAATCAGTACGCGAGGTGCTCCTGTCTGGGAAATTGCTAGTACTAATGACACTACTTTCTGAACTTAGCAGTAAGCATAAGGTCACCATACAGTGGATACCATCCCACTGTGGAGTACCTCGAAACGACAGAGCTGATCAATTGGCTAAGGAAGGAGTCAAAGAAGAACAGCCTGATGTGCCCGTTACATACCACCAAAAGAAAAGAATGATCAAATCAGTCAGAAAGCCACCAAAACCTGCTCAAGATGACTACCACGTAATGGACAGACCAGAACAAGTCATTATTCTGCGCCTCAGAACAGGACACAATAGATTATGCAACCACATGTATACAAAATTGAAGATTGGTGAAACAGCCATGTGCACATGTGGATTGGCCTCGCAGACAGCAGAGCACATACTCCAAGACTGCCCAAAATATAAATATCTAGGCAATCCTTTTGGCATAGAGAGACGACAGTGGAAGATAAATTTTATGGACCATTGTGTGAACTGAAAAAGACAGTTAAATTTAAACAAGAGACAACATTGCAGATATAGACATATTTCAAGCGAACGAAAGAAGAAGAAGAAGAAGAACAGCTGAAGACATCCTGGTTCGCCCTCAAGGGAAGACAGGGGTAGATCAATGACATTCCCCGCCATCCAAGGAAGCTTCCATAATTTGCAGAGCCAACACACAGCGCTCTGGTGCTGGGCTCACCCAAGGAATCGTCACGTCCTGCACATGGCTGCTTAGCCTCACTTCCGTATACTAGGCCTTGCAGTCACCACAAACTGTTCCTCCGGAAACCAGAAGATCTTCATTTCTGATCTTATCTCTTCTTGATACGTTGAGTATTCTTCTCAGGAATCTCATTTCTGTTGTTTTTATTTTGCCTTTTCTCCTTTTCCGTTTATACTTCTTAGTTTTTCTACGAGCAGTATGAAGATCCCCTGCCTGCTTGCTAGGCCAGTCGCAGGTTTAGGACACAAATCTGACCACAGGGAGTCCATCCCCTATGGTGAGCATAGTCCCGTTAGCCCATGACCTCGCGGTCTTTGTTTCCCGGTCTGCACCACGTGGAGGTGGGGGTTGATTTGTGTAGTCTGCGGGTAATCGGCAGGCTACTAATTTTCACTTTTCACCCTCCTAGGAGAGTCTAGCCGATCCTAACAATATATCAAATTTGTTCTTTCCTTCTATGTTACAATTATCTTATATTTCTTTGTCATTTTTCAATATGAACACATCATATTTAGTGTTTTCGGGTGTTTACTTGACTTTTTTTAATTTTACCCTTAAAGTGCCTGTAATTAATCTTTGATCACTGTATCAGTCTGCATTAGGCACTGTTTTTGCGATTATTAACGCATTTGGAAACTTTCTAATCAGGATGTAATCAATCTGGTTTTTAATCCTGCTGTCTGGATTCCTCCATGTCCATAATCTTCTAGGATGTTATTTAAACCAGGTGTTTCCTGCTTTCAATTCTTGCTCTTTTGCCCATTGTACAAGTATGTATCCTCTTCCGCTTCGCTCTCCTAAACCATGGTTGCCTATGCGGCATCCATCGCCTTGATTTCCTACTTTCACATTGAAGCCACCCAATATGATTTATTTTTTTTTTTAACATTTCTCTAAAGCAGACTCCGTGTCATTATAAAATTTCCCTCTACTATCTTCATTGCTTTCACTTGTTGGAGCATATATTTGAATGATATTTATGTTAAAAGGTCTACCGATTAATTTTAATAACAGAACCCCGTCTGACACAGCCCAATATCCTTTAACAGAATTTGATGTTTGCCGATCTAATATAATGGCTAAACCTTTGTGCCGTTCTTCTCCCTCAGAATAAATAATCTTACAATCCTCGCCTGTCTTGATCCCTGCACCTTTCCATCTCGCCTCGCACATTCCTAATATAGTATATTAATCTTCTCTCTTTACTTTTCTTCTTTGATGTTACCTAATTTTGCGTCATCGCTTAACGCCCGCACATTCCATGTTGCTAATTTCAGTGTCCCTGTCTTTTCTTGTAATGATCTGTCATTAGGCGAATCATGATAAGCTAGGCAATTTTAAAGAAGGTAGTTTGCCTTTGCTTTCCTTCCTGGCAATGACCACATTGGCCGGTGACTGCAGCCATTGTCTCGACAAAGAGTTTGTCTGCCTACCATCGCGAAACTTGAGACCATAACCAACAACTATCTGTCGGCTGCTCTCACAATTTTATTCACCACTGCCGAAAGTGGTTTCTTGTGAACAACTTCCGAAAACGAAAACAAAATAACAAACAGCACATCCTCCCCAGAAAAACACAAAAACGTCCTCCTAAGAAAGCACTGCTACGTGGTCGCCATTTTACCGGAACCTTTTATGTACATTACTATTCTTATATTGAAGTTTAGATTAATTGTTTTGTAAAATTAATACAATATGTATGTATTATTCTCTTTTAAAAGATTTTATTTTCATGTTCTGCCTAAGCCCTCGGTGAAATCACGTTACTGCACATATGTATGAAGAAAGGGCTGAGTGGCCTCGAGGTAAGGTGTCCGCCTCGAGAGCTGGAGGTCCCGGGTTCAAGCCCCGCGATGTTTTCACGTGGACTTCTAGTAACAAAATGTTCCCTGGTCTCTGGGTAGTGAGATCGGACCCGAGTGTATTGTTACGCACGTAAGAAATCCCAAGGCAGTTGGAAATCGAAAGAGTAGCCTAATGGGGCTGCCCGGGCAAAATTTCGAGTTAAAACTCTACCCAAAGTATTTTTCAGGATCCTCCCCGGTGTTGCGGAGTTCGTGCACTTAGCTGAGATTTCCTGACTCAGGCTTGAGTTAGGAGTAGAAAGGAGCACTTATGGGTTACACCCGTGTGTCGTGATGTTGATCCGTCGACTAAACTAAACTATGTATTAAGAGATTTATATTATCCGTCTCTTCGGTTATCCGCCACAGACCTGGTCCGGGCGATGACGGTTAATCGAAGTTTCTCTGTACATCTATTTATATTATTTTAATATTACATTAGTTTGTATTATTTTTAATATTATATGTATTCGTAAATATGTTTTAAAAACTAAATCTGTCACCTACTGCATGTGGTACCTTGCGGTGTAGTAGTAGTAGTAGTAGTAGTAGTAGTAGTAGTAGTAGTCTCTTGTAAATAAGAGCTGGCCGTTCCCCAAGGAGCCACAGCAGCTCCATCAGGTTTCCGGTGCCTGTAGTAACTGTTGATGTTACCACTGTGAAACTCCCATATCTAGATCCAATTTCCGGATTCTCTCTCTCTCTCTCTCTCTCTCTCTCTCTCTCTCTCTCTCTCTCTCTCTCTCTCTCTCTCTCTTCTCTCTCTCTCCATATATGTGTGTGTACATTTATGTGTATATGTGTTCGTCTACCTGACCGCCCTCATAACGTTGAAAGATGATTTTTTGTTTCTTTAGGTTTGGTTTAGGTTTAAGGCATTCAGTTTACAATTTGTTGTCTTGTTTCTTTCTTTTCAATGTAAAAGCATCATTCATAATTGATAATTGATGTACGAAAGAATAGTGGTTGGAGGGGCCGAATGTAAGTCAGGCCTGCGTGTCCAATTTGTTACCATTTGAAAATAAAGTTAATTCATTTTTTTGTTCGTTCCTTTGTTCATTCTCTCTCCTTCACTGTCCCCCGGGCATATGTTGGAAATGTTGACAAGCAAACGCCAAAATCTGGTGGAGGAAACACAGCCCACCCAATTCCTTCCTCAGCTATTGTGTGCACGTTGTGCTGAATCTTGTTCACGTGTCATGGGGCTGCTGGATATATGGTACTAGCTATATATAGACCAAATCAAGCCATCCATGTGTGGATTTGTTAATATCACATCGGTCACCTTTGCTTCCCAGTATATTCACAGGTGCCTATTTTAGACTGGCTCGAAGTGGGGACCTAGTTCAACATGAACAATCTGTCTATATGTGGATTCGAACACGTTACCACCTGGTCGACAGGCAAGCGTGCTAGCCACTGGACCTCCGTGGCTCCCATAGATGCTGGGAATAAAGTGTGGAAGCTGCACATGTCTAGAATACGAAGAGTTACAGAAGCACAAATCTAGAGCAAACAGAGTTAACGGTTATCAGCGTGGTTTACTTTCTATAAATCGACATCTCATTTCTCCGGGCAACCGATAGATGGTCTCCCCCAGCACATGCACTGATGTGTAGATGCTGATCGTTTCAGTAACACGTGTGTTGTAGAAACGCCGGATCCACCTCCGCACACGTGACTCCTTGAATGAGCCGCCCTTAAATTCAGACCCAAACATCTTGAACAGATTCAGTACCAAAGGATAAAATAACGCCAAATGTGACCTCCCATGTGTACAGAAGGACGAAATATCGCCTTCCTAGGGTCATCGTGTTATTTGTTTCGTTTCGTGGTATCCTCCGCAATTTCAGTGTTCAGAGAACGGAAATGTACGTTATATAAAACTTGTTGATGTGTCTGGTCCAAACTTACTTTTTGTCTGGCACTGAATCAGTTAATTTTATGCGGTTTTAGGAGATCAGCGTGGCCGAATGGATAAGAGTGCTCGCTCTTAAACTTATGTTGTGCTAATGGCGCGGTAGCGGGTTCAACCCCTAGACCGGTCAGCTGGACTAGCATGTTAACTTCTCTGTCCTTGACTTCGAGACGTAAATTACAAGTACCTCTGAAATCGCATTGGGTTCATCCGATGGCGATGCAAAAGTAATAAGGAAAGCTACCCCACATGCAAAAATCTATTCAATGAGCACTATGCTTTAGTTTAAAGCAAACAAGCGAAATAATTAAAAACAAATAATAAACAACAACATAATCTGGTATCATATCTTCAACTGGCAAACGTCCCTAGCTAGTCGTCAGAAATTCTGATTAGTCCATCGAAAGTTTAAAGATGCAAGTGTCTTCAAGAACAACTGGAGATATATCCCCTGTCAGGGCTGATGGTAGGAGATATGTCATTGTCAGGGTTGATGGTAGGAGATATGTCCCTTGTCAGTTTTGATGGTAGGAGATATGTCCCTTGACAGGATTGATGGTAGGAGATATGTCCCTTGTCAGGGTTGATGGTAGGAGATATGTCAACTGTCAGGGTTGATGGTAGGAGATATGTCCCTTGTCAGGGTTGATGATAGGAGATATGTCCCTTGTCAGGATTGATGGTAGAAGATATGTCCCCTGGCGTGGTTGATGGTAGGAGATATGTCATTGTCAGGGTTGATGGTAGGAGATATGTCCCTTGCCAGGATTGATGGTAGGAGATATGTCCCATGCCAGGATTGATGGTAGGAGATATGTCCCTTGCCAGGATTGATGGTAGGAGATATGTCATTGTCAAGGTTGATGGTAGGAGATAAGTCCCTTGCCAGGATTGATGGTAGAAGATATGTCACCTGGTATGGTTGATTGTAGGTGATCTGTCATTGTCAGGGTTGATGGTAGGAGATATGTCTCTTGTAAAGGTTGATGGTAGGAGATATGTCTCTTGTGAGGGTTGATGTTAGGAGATATGTCATTGTCAGGGTTGATGGTAGGAGATATGTCCCTTGTAAGGGTTGATGGTAGGAGATATGTCATTGTCAGGGTTGATGGTAGGAGATATGTCTCTTGTGAGGGTTGATGTTAGGAGATATGTCATTGTCAGGGTTGATGGTAGGAGATATGTCCCTTGTAAAGGTTGATGGTAGGAGATATGTCATTGTCAGGGTTGATGGTAGGAGATATGTCCCTTGTAAAGGTTGATGGTAGGAGATATGTCATTGTCAGGGTTGATAGTAGGAGATATCAACCCTGACAAGGGACATATCTCCTACCATCAGCCACAAAATGGGACATCAGTTATCAGTTGGGGTATCTTCATTGCACTCCGGACAGGTCCATAGGTACTCAGATCCTCCCCCCCCCCCCCCCAGCATATGCATCAGCGTCCGGTGGCTAATAGTGCCAGTTCTGTGTTGGTTGACGAGGCACCTTGTTTTCACGATGTACCTCTCGCATCTGGCCGTGCCGATTCTTACTCCCAAGTCGTTCATCCTGGACAGCGACGTGGATTCACTGACATCAAAGTCCTCTGTTCTCGCCATATCTTTAAGAACGTTAATAACATCGGCACGATCCATGGGCTGGCCATCTACAGCGGGTGCAGAACCAGCCAGTTTACGGACAACAGATTTCCACAGCGACTCAGTCCACTGTCTACGTGCAGATCCAGCTTCGACCTTCCGAATCATGCTCATTGAATCACTTAGTACACACACGTTGGTATAATGCTGTGATTCCAGCCATATGAAAGCCTGTGTAACTGCCATCATCTCCATCGTCATGCTACTCGTGGTCATAGAGTGGGCACCACTGGATTCTTGAACGGTTCAGCCGCTGAACGGGCTGTAAATGCCCACGCATTTCTCTACTGCTTTACAACAGATCCATCTGTATAGATGAGCACTTCGGGGCTATCTGAGTGTTCATAGATGAGCGCGTTAACCTCTGCATTGACAGCGGCAGGGTTCTGCTCTCTGCACCGTCTGTTGAGTGTGATAATGCAGGAGAAAGTGCACTTACAAACTGGGGGTACCGGCACCCATTCCTTGCCGGGGTTGATACTGGTAAGACTGCAGACCTGTCTGAAGACATCTTCCGCCCGACCCATCCACGATTTGCCTCTCTTTAGCCTGCTACCCTTTTCTCTGAATATAACGTCATGCAGAGGGTGCTGCTCATCTGCACTTATTTTAAGTATGCACGAGCTCTCCAGATCTTGATCCTGTGTTCTATTGTCGGGAAGTCAAGGAGGTATCTCATTGCTACACAGCTGGTGTCTCTCGTGCAGCCCAAAATGATGCTCATGGCTTCATTTTGTACCTTTTCTAGTCTTCCAATCTGTGTAGGGTTGACAGTGAGGATGGCCAGGGCATACTCGATGCGTGAAAGCACCAGTTCTTGGAACAGAAGTATTAGCAATCTTTGCTCGATATTGGCAGTCGCCATGACACTCATTGCTGACAAGCCTTTTCGAGCTTCCGTTATGACATAATCGACATGATCTCTGAAGGATAGGCTACGATCAAGCCTCACGCCAAGATATGTCATTGACTGGGTTCTACTCAAAATGCTCCCAAGACCAACTCCCGCATCTTAGCACCACCTTCCTTTGGAGCAGAACTGCAGCTATCCATCGTACAAGGTGAGGGTGCACTTTCAGTCTGAGGAGGGCTTGCATCAAGTGCTCGAAGGATACTCTATTGTATGCGTCCTATAAGTCTATGGCGGCCGCACATGTCTCTTCTCTGACCTGAAATCCTTCGTAAACATCTTGAGCAAAGACCACCGCATTCAGCCATGACTCTTTGTTACGTCTGTATCCTCCAAGTGTGGGCGGGAAGCAGCCGAGTTGTTCCAAGTCACAAGCAAGTCTGTGTGCTACAATTTTCTCCAGTAGCTTGCCAGCAGTGTTCTGCATCGTAATGATTATGTAGCCGCTTATCTTGGAATGGTCTTTTTTCGGTTTTGGCAGCGGCAGCAAGTAGCTGTGTAGCCATTCTTCTTTGATCTGACCCCTATGGATACTGGTGTTGAATTCTCTGGCCAGTTCTTCCATGTCATCATCTGACATCACCAGTAGGTCACCATATCGGATGCCGCCTAGGCCTGGGGCTGTGTTAGGTGATTTCTTGAGCATCGCACGTATTGTCTCCGCTGTAATTATGCATTCTTCGTCTGTCCCGACCCCCTCGCACATCTGAGAGAGTATCGTTGTGGTCCTTTGTCTGGCGGGCTCGTCTTTCTGCTCTATGTAGCGTGCAAGAAGGGCCTTACCTTTATCCGCATCCGACTTTTCCCATGTGAGGTCTGTGCCTTGAAAGTCTGGAATACCCCTACGTTGTGCAGCATCGTTCATGCTCTTATGGAGGCGCCAGAATGTCGTAAGAGATCGCTCAGAGCACACCTTCCTGCAGAACTCGTACCATTTCTCGGCCTTGGCCTGTTTGGCGTAGGATTTGAATAACGTCATCGTCCTATTGACCTCAGTCTTCAGGTTCGCTAACTCACCCTGTGGCATGTTAGCCTTTCTGGCTTTTTGCCAGTCTTTGACAGCCTGCCTCTTTCCCAGCCATGCCTTCTCGACCTCTCCATTCCACCATGGTGGCTGCAACCATCTTTCTTGTCTCCTGCGGGAGGAAGTTAGTTTTCTTTTTCTGGTCTTGCATATGGCGTCTTGACCAGTGTTGTCGTATGGGAATGCCTTGGAATGCACTTGGAATGGTCTTTGTTCGGTTTTGGCAGCGGCAGCAAGTAGCTGTTTAGCCATTCCTCTTTGATCTGACCTCTCTGGATACTGGTGTTGAATTCTCTGGCTAGTTCTTCAATAAGTGCGATGTTCAAGAAGGAGACATATCGCCTACCATCAACCCTGACAAGGAACAAATCTCAACATCAACCCTAACATGGGGACATTTATATCAACAGTTATGACAAGGAACATATCTTCTACCATCAACCATGACAGGGGACATATCTTCAACCAACAGTTATGACAAGGGACATATCTCTGCCAAGTCGTAGCGCAGAGCACATAACACAAAAGTAAGAGGGAGCAAAACTCCCGAACTAAAATGTAGATAAAACTAGGCAGCTGACGTGGAACGGAGATCACGTTAGTGTGTTTGGTAATAACAACCATCATTGAGATCACAGAACTCGAGCAGATAAGCAGCACGTTGAAGTTGTCTGGAACTTTGAAAGATATTGACTGGCAGGACAACGTTATCATTCCCAATACATATTGCAGTGGACAACGAGAAGAATTGGAAACGATATATATGAGCCCGAAATAATGGACAGAAGTCAACATATCCAAACGGGACTTGGCACGTCACGGCAAGGCCAGACCTATCCACATTAGGAATGACAGAAGGATAGCGGTATGGATTTGAGAATCATTAGTGTCTAGTGGTTTCAACGATCTATTATTCATATCTCAGATTGTAATTACCGGCCCGTCTCGCCATAAGATACACGGTATATATATATATATATATATATATATATATATATATATATATATATATATATATATATATATATATATATATATATATATATATATATATATATATATATATATAATTGATTTTCATGGATTGTCTTGAAAATACACTGCAAATAATCTGCCGGCCTTCAGACCTGTTATTGCCGTTGATTTTACCTGCTTCTGGATTTGTTGGAATTGTGTCATACCCAGGACACCTTGCCTGTTGATGATTTGTATTGAATTCTGTTTAGACACTTTTCAGCAATCTCCTACCATCAACCATGACAGGAGACATATCTCCTACCATCTGCCATGACATGGGACATATCTCCTACCACCAAACCTGACAGAGGACACATCTCTTACCTTCAAACCTGACAGGTGATATATCTCCTACCATCAACCCTGACAGGTAACATGTAGGAGATATGTCACCTGTCAGTGCTGATGGTAAGGGATATGTCCCCTGTCAGTGCTGATGGTAAGAGATATGTCCCCTTTCAGGGCTTATGGACGGAGATATGCCCCCTGGTGTGGCTGATGGTAGATGTGGTTGATGGTAAGATAAATGTCCCCTTTCCAGGTTGATGGTAAGAGATACGTTCCCTGGCAGGGGTCTTGGTGAGAGATATGTCCCTTGTCAGGGTTGATGGTAAGAGATGTGTCCCCTGTGAGAGTTGCCAGGTGCATGCTGAGAAAAATTTCTGCAGCCACGTGCATGCTGAGAGAAATGTCCCCTACCAGGTGTAAGCTGGGAGTAATGTCCCCAGCCAGATGCATGCTAAGAGATTTGTCTCCTGTCAAATGGATGCTAAGAGAAATGTCCCCAGTCAGGTGCATGCTAAGAGAAATGTCCCTGTCAGGTAGATACTGAGAGATATGTCTATTGCAGGTGCATGCTGAGAGAAATGTCCCCAGTCAGGTGCATGCTGAGAGAAATGTTCTCTACCAGGTGCATGCTCAGAAATGTCCCCTGCCAGGTGCATGCTGAGAGAAATATCCCCAAGTAGTTGCATGCTGTGAGTAATGTCCCCTGCCAGGTGCATGCTGTGAGTAATGTCCCTTGCCAAGTGCACGCTGGGAGTAATGTCCCATGCCAGGTGCAAGCTGAGAGAAATATCCCCTGCCAGGTGGATGCTGGGAGAAATGTCCCCTACAAAGTGCACGCTGAGAGAAATGTCACCTCTGGAGTTGATGATGGGAGATATAACAGGTTAAAAGCAAGAGGAATGTCTTCATTGCACTGTATTTCACCCAATCAGGCCTGGTCTCAGAATGACAAGCAGACTGCTAAGAGATTAGCACAAAATTCAAACCCAACGATGACTCCCATAGGTGTCCAGAAAAATGCGACTCCTATTCTGGAAAACACAGACTGAAAACAAACACAACATTCAGAGCTGGAGATAGTCAGATTGGAACTAGAATAATATAACATGAAGCTGGTTTCAATTTTAACCAGAGAAATTGAATTTATTTATAAAAAGTAAATTTAGATGGAGATAAATTTTGATTCACCCTAGTGAACTCATATATGTACATGTATTACATTACCACATTATATGTTAGTACCTACATACAGTCATGTTGTTTTGAAGTTTTTAAACCAGCAGAATATCGTAAACACTCACTTATTAAACCATACACATATACTGAATAAGTCCAGACATTCAGAAGAAAATATCCATATATGTTGGTACAGTGTGTGGAAAAACGTGCATATCAGAAACAGACAATTGAAATATTATGAGATTATAACCATAAACAACATGACAGCCGCTCACAACCTCAATGTGAGACACACTCTTATGGTTTCATGTTATCCAGTTTAACTAATAGGGTACTCCACCTTACCCAAGAGTGTTTCATAGGCTAGCAGAGAGAATGAGATGTCTCACTTCTCCAGTTAAATCAACATAGGCTTGCGGAGAGAATGAGATGTCTTACTTCTCCAGTTAGGTCAACATATACTAGCGGAGAAAATGAGATGTCTTACTTCTCCAGTTAGGTCAACATAGGCTAGCGGAGTGAATGAGATGTCCCCTGGTGTAGTTGATGGTAGGAGATATGTCCCGTGGTGTGGTTTATGGTAAGAGATATGTGAGGGTTGCCAGGTGCATGCTGAAAGAAATGTCCCCAGCCAGGTGGGTGCTGGGAGTAATGTCCCCTGCCAGGTGGATGCCAGGAGTAACGTCCCCTGCCAGTTGGATGATGGGAGTAATGTCACCTGCCAGATGGATGCTGGGAGTAATGTCCCCTGTCAGGTGGATGCTTGGATAAATGTCAGTTGCCAGGTGCAAGCTGATAGAAATTTCCCCTGCCAGGTAGATGCTGAGAGAAATGTCCCCTGTCAGGTGGATGCTGGGAGAAATGGCAGTTTCCAGGTGCAGGCTGAGAGAATTGTCCCCTGCCAGGTGGATGCTGGGAGAAATGTCCCCTGCCAGGTGGATGCTGGGAGAAAGGTCCCCTGCCAGGTGGATGCTGGGAGAAAGGTCCCATGTCAGGTGGATGTTGGGAGAAATGCCCCCTGCCTGAGTTGATGATGGGAGATATAAAAGGTTAAAAAACTCCCGTGTGTTGCCGGGGCCCATAAGGGAAACAAAGAATAGCAACACTGCAGCCTACCACGCATGTCGTAAGAGGCGACTAAGGAGGCTTGATGGTTCCGTCGCCCTGCTACTGAGTGAGTGCGTGGCGCGAAGAGATTAGCTCAAAATTCAAACTCACTGCTCCAACCATGACTCTCAGGTGTCCAGAAAAAAAAAACAGACTGAAAACAAACTAACAACATTCAGAGCTGGAGATAGTCAGATTGGAGATAGAATAATATAACATGAAGCTGGTTTCAATTTTAACCAGAGAAATTGAATTTATTTATAAAAAGTGCAATAGATGGGGATAATTTTTGATTCACCCTAGTGCACTCATATATGTACATGTATATATTTCCACATAATATGTTAGTACCTACATACAGTCATGTTGTTTTGAATTTTTTAAACCATCAGAATATCGTAAAAATTCACTTATTAAACCATACACATATACTGAATAAGTACAGACATACAGAAGAAAATATTCATATATGTTTGTACAGTGTGTGGATAAACGTGCATATCAGAAACAGACAATTGAAATATTATGAGATTATAACCAGCAACAACCTGACAGCCGCTCACAACCTCAATGTGAGACATACTCTTATGGTTTCATGTTATCCAGTTTAACTAAATGGGTACTCCACCTTACCCAAGAGTGTTTCATAGGCTAGCAGAGAGAATGAGATGTCTTACTTCTCCAGTTAGGTCAACATAGGCTAGCGGAGTGAATGAGATGTCCCCTGGTGTAGTTGATGGTAGGAGATATGTCCCGTGGTGTGGTTTATGGTAAGAGATATGTGAGGGTTGCCAGGTGCATGCTGAAAGAAATGTCCCCAGCCAGGTGGGTGCTGGGAGTAATGTCCCCTGCCAGGTGGATGCCAGGAGTAACGTCCCCTGCCAGTTGGATGATGGGAGTAATGTCACCTGCCAGATGGATGCTGGGAGTAATGTCCCCTGTCAGGTGGATGCTTGGATAAATGTCAGTTGCCAGGTGCAAGCTGATAGAAATTTCCCCTGCCAGGTAGATGCTGAGAGAAATGTCCCCTGTCAGGTGGATGCTGGGAGAAATGGCAGTTTCCAGGTGCAGGCTGAGAGAATTGTCCCCTGCCAGGTGGATGCTGGGAGAAATGTCCCCTGCCAGGTGGATGCTGGGAGAAAGGTCCCCTGCCAGGTGGATGCTGGGAGAAAGGTCCCATGTCAGGTGGATGCTTGGATAAATGTCAGTTGCCAGGTGCAAGCTGATAGAAATTTCCCCTGCCAGGTAGATGCTGAGAGAAATGTCCCCTGCCAGGTGGATGCTGGGAGAAATGGCAGTTTCCAGGTGCAGGCTGAGAGAATTGTCCCCTGCCAGGTGGATGCTGGGAGAAATGTCCCCTGCCAGGTGGATGCTGGGAGAAAGGTCCCCTGCCAGGTGGATGCTGGGAGAAAGGTCCCATGTCAGGTGGATGTTGGGAGAAATGTCCCCTGCCTGAGTTGATGATGGGAGATATAAAAGGTTAAAAAACTCCCGTGTGTTGCCGGGGCCCATAAGGGAAGCAAAGAATAGCAACACTGCAGCCTACCACGCATGTCGTAAGAGGCGACTAAGGAGGCTTGATGGTTCCGTCGCCCTGCTACTGAGTGAGTGCGTGGCGCGAAGAGATTAGCTCAAAATTCAAACTCACTGCTCCAACCATGACTCTCAGGTGTCCAGAAAAAAACAGACTGAAAACAAACTAACAACATTCAGAGCTGGAGATAGTCAGATTGGAGATAGAATAATATAACATGAAGCTGGTTTCAATTTTAACCAGAGAAATTGAATTTATTTATAAAAAGTGCAATAGATGGGGATAATTTTTGATTCACCCTAGTGCACTCATATATGTACATGTATATATTTCCACATAATATGTTAGTACCTACATACAGTCATGTTGTTTTGAATTTTTTAAACCATCAGAATATCGTAAAAATTCACTTATTAAACCATACACATATACTGAATAAGTACAGACATACAGAAGAAAATATTCATATATGTTTGTACAGTGTGTGGATAAACGTGCATATCAGAAACAGACAATTGAAATATTATGAGATTATAACCAGCAACAACCTGACAGCCGCTCACAACCTCAATGTGAGACATACTCTTATGGTTTCATGTTATCCAGTTTAACTAAATGGGTACTCCACCTTACCCAAGAGTGTTTCATAGGCTAGCAGAGAGAATGAGATGTCTCACTTCTCCAGTTAAATCAACATAGGCTTGCGGAGAGAATGAGATGTCTTACTTCTCCAGTTAGGTCAACATATGCTAGCGGAGAAAATGAGATGTCTTACTTCTCCAGTTAGGTCAACATAGGCTAGCGGAGTGAATGAGATGTCCCCTGGTGTAGTTTATGGTAGGAGATATGTCCCGTGGTGTGGTTAATGGTAAGAGATATGTCCCGTGGTGTGGTTGATGGTAAGAGATATGTCCCCTGTGAGGGTTGCCAGGTGCATGCTGAAATAAATATCCCCAGCCAGGTGGGTGCTGGGAGTAATATCCCCTGCCAGTTGGATGCTGAGAGTAATGTCCCCTGCCAGGTGGATGCCAGGAGTAATGTCCCCTGCCAGTTAGTACAGTGTGTGGGAAAACGTGCATATCAGAAACAGACAGTTGAAATATGAGATTATAACCAGCAACAACCTGACAGCCGCTCACAACCTCAATGTGCCACATACTTTGATGGTTAGTTTAACTAAATGGGTACTCCACCTTACCCAAGAGTGTTTCATAGGCTAGCAGAGAGAATGAGATGTCTCACTTCTCCAGTTAGGTCAACATAAGCTAGCAGAGTGAATGAGATGTCTTACTTCTCCAGTTAAGTCAACATAAGCTAGCAGAGTGAATGAGATGTCATATTTCTCCAGTTAGGTCAACATAGACTAGTGGAGTGAATGAGATGTCTTACCTCTCCAGTTAGGTCAACATAGACTAGTGGAGTGAATGAGATGTCTTACTTCTCCAGTTAGGTCAACATAGACTAGTGGAGTGAATGAGATGTCTTACTTCTCCAGTTAGATTATGCCACGAGGCTAATCCATTCTGCGTACCTCTGTCGAGGGCAGTCCTTCACATCTTGTTTCTGCATCTCAAGGGTCAGTGTCCGTGTTTAGCATGCATTATTTGTTTAAGGTTTGTTTCCTCTATATACATTCCAGCCAAGGTAGAAGGTTCTATCTACCCATAGGCATGTTTCCTAAAAACGTGGCCATGGCATCGGCCTTACGGCCTTCTCTTTACAGTTTCCAGCTGCCATGGGAATTTTGATATGGGGAACTTCCACAAAGGACCTATTTTGTAGTCCTAATCTGAGAAGACTAGGACCCTGATCTTACTGCCAGAAGATCAAGAGGATGTGTTATTGTTACCAGTAGTTCATGGAAACACAACCATCCCCAGTGTGGCTACATCTTAACATCCCTCTCCACAGATGTGAAGTTCGTGGAAACACACCCTGCCCTGGGGTGGCTAAATCCTAATATGTCTCTCCACAGATGTGAAGTTCATGGAAACACAACCAGCCCCAGGGTGGCTACATCCTAACATCCCTCTCTACAGATGTGAAGTTCATGGAAACATACCCAACCCTAGGGTGGCTACATCCTAACATCCCTCTCCACAGATGTGAAGTTCATGGAAACACAACCAGCCCCAGGGTGGCTACATCCTAACATCCCTCTCTACAGATGTGAAGTTCATGGAAACATACCCAACCCTAGGGTGGCTACATCCTAACATCCCTCTCTACAGATGTGAAGTTCATGGAACACACCCAACCCTAGGGTGGCTAAATCCTACTATGTCTCTCCACAGATGTGAAGTTCCAGTACTGGTCTTACACACACACCAGGAGAGCTCGGCAACAGCCCCTGTATAGATGGTAATGGCCCATGAGAAGACAAGACCAACCTCACTCCGATAGCTTGCTAGTGTAACCATTACAAACTGTATGCTTTAATAAAAGGCATTTTGGGTTTTACAAAGTATGACAAACATTTCAAATGTGCAACTCATGTAGGCACCATATATAGTAAATTTACATGAAACACTTTTTATCCAAACTGCCATGTACATTAGAGTTGTTATATAATTTCCTATTGGGATTGTAAATTAATCTAAACATGATTATAATATAATCATTAAGATTATAAAATAATCATAGCTTAAATAATCCCCATGATAATTGTAAAATCCACATTTTTATTATAAACAGTGTGCATAAGGAGAGAAAAGCTACAGTATAAATTGTCAAATAACATAATTGCAAAATAATGTACATTTTAAGACTAAAATAATCGTTATCTACATTATAAGAGTAAAATAATATCAAATTAAGACGTATCTTTTATTATATAGTATTTCTAGTCATCTGCTCTTCTTGAACACATGTTGTACCATACACATCCTTCCACCCATCCACATTCAAAGCCACACAGATATCCAGAAACACCCATACACCCACGTACACCACCACGCCCACATGCCCGCGCTCACGTACTCACTGTCCTTGGTCTTGCACACGCTCACGGACTCACTGACATTGGTCTTGAACACACGGCACCACACCCACTTAACTATGTATCCAATCACGCACCCAACAAAGGAAGTAATCCCCCACCCACACACGCGATGCATAAGTGGTATGCACCGCTCACTGGGGGGTCTAACAGCTCTCCGCCGACTGAGGGGTGCAGAAGTTCTCAGCCACCTGACGGGTCCAACAGTTCTCGGATGGCTGAAGGTTCCAGCAGCTCTCGACCGACTGAAGGTTCCAACAGTTCTCAGCCAACTAAGGGGTCCAACAGTTCTCAGCCATCTGAGGGGTCCAACAGGTCTCAGCCATCCGAGGGGTCCAACAGGTCTCAGCCATCTGAGAAGCCCAACAGGTCTCTGCACACTGAGGGTCCCAAAAGGTCTCTGCACACCGAGGGGCCCAAAAAGTCTTGGCTCGCTAAGGGTCCCAAAAGGTCTCTGCACACTGAAGGGCCCTGGAGGTCTCTGTTCAATGATGGGTCCAGTGGATCCAGAGATTCTTTTACCATAGCTGAGCCAAAAAGGTCTGCTCTCATCCATACGATGTCTCTTCTGGTTGGTTGGATCAAAGGGCATGTCATTGACAGATGGATCTGTAAGTGGAAAAAGATCATTTCAGGCTGTACTGAAGATTCAGACTTAAGAAATATGGGATGTAATCTTGTAAATAATTGTTTAAAGATAAACAGAATTGAAGATTTTGAGGCAGGAGGGAAGAGAAGGAGGAAGGAATATGTTCAGTCCTATTCTAGAACATACGTACACAAATTAGAGTCCTCTCAAATAGTACTAAAGAATTTGAAGTGGTGAATTGTGAATGTCGTGGTTCCATATTTAAAAACAATAGGACTGTTCAAAAGATGCCGGATGTATGTTGGCCATAGAGAACCGTCTGTCTGAACATACTGAGTTGGTAATTGCGAGACAACGTGAGAACCGTCTGTCTGAACATACTGAGTTGGTAATTGCGAGGCAACGCGAGAACCACTGTCTGAACATCTGAGTTGGTAATTGTGAGGCAACGCGAGAACCACTGTCTGAACATACCCTGAGTTGGTAATTGTGAGGCGACGCGAGAACCACTGTCTGAACACACTGAGTTGGTAATTGCGAGGCAACGCAAGAACCACTGTCTGAACATACCCTGAGTTGGTAATTGCGAGGCAACGTGAGAACCGTCTGTCTGAACATACCCTGAGTTGGTAATTGCGAGGCAACGTGAGAACCGTCTGTCTGAATATACTGAGTTGGTAATTGCGAGGCAACGCGAGAACCACTGTCTGAACATACCCTGAGTTGGTAATAGCGAGGCAACGTGAGAACCGTCTGTCTGAACATACCCTGAGTTGGTAATTGCGAGGCAACGTGAGAACCGTCTGTCTGAACATACTGAGTTGGTAATTGCGAGGCAACGCGAGAACCACTGTCTGAACATACCCTGAGTTGGTAATTGCGAGACAACGTGAGAACCGTCTGTCTGAACATCTGAGTTGGTAATTGCGAGGCAACGCGAGAACCACTGTCTGAACATACTGAGTTGGTAATTGCGAGGCAACGCGAGAACCACTGTCTGAACATACTGAGTTGGTAATTGCGAGGCAACGTGAGAACCACTGTCTGAACATACTGAGTTGGTAATTGCGAGGCAACGTGAGAACCACTGTCTGAACATATCCTGAGTTGATATTTGCGAGGCAACGCGAGAACCACTGTCTGAACATATCCTGAGTTGGTAATTGCGAGGCAACGCGAGAACCACTGTCTGAACATACTGAGTTGGTAATTGCAAGACAAAGAAACAAAGAAATATACCTCAACGTGGTTTATATAAGTGGGATGGGTGAGGGGGGTCGCGAGCGGGTGTTTAATACGGACACATCTCCAGGACTGAGGAAACTCAAGTCTCTGTCCACGAGCTAGCTGACCACTGGGGTCGCGACCCGAGATCGGTGGAGTCCGGTTGGCTTTGATGTTGGGTAGAGGAGCATCGCATGGTGACCAGTAGGGAAATGACGACACAGAGACGGGTTTATAATAGAGGGGTTGGAAATAGCGAGTACATATATAGAGAGTTTTCTAAATGGAGGAAAGGGGGGAGGGGGAGGGGTGTGATAAATGAGCAGAGGTGGCACAGTGGTTGTCATCTAGCCTTCCATGATAGTGATCCGGGTTAAATCCTCAGCAGAAGAAGTATTCGATTTTGTATCGACCAAATGAAGATGAAGAAGAAGACAAAATAAGCAAAAAATAGAAAAAAGACAGAAAGAAAAAGACAGTAAAAAGGACAGAAACATAGACCCCCCCCCCCCCCTTAAAAAAAAAGAACATATTGAAAACAGGCACAATCATGTTCTAAAAAACTCTCCGGATGAACGCAGAAGAAGAAGACGAAGTGTGTACTCTTTTTTTTTTTAATTCTGATTTATAATCTCTCTCTCTCTCTCTCTCTCTCTCTCTCTCTCTCTCTCTCTCTCTCTCTCTCTCTCTCTCTCTCTCTCTCTCTCTCTCTCTCTCTCTCTCTCTCAATTTAAAGTTATTTGCATATCCTTCACAGGACGTCGCAGTCAACCACATATTGTTGTGTTGTTTTTCGTTTCTTGGCCTGCTTGCTTCAGTTGTTAGACATTTCTTTCTGAACGACCGACACTCGTACCATTTATGAAAACCATCTCTGCTTCCAAAACCCTTGCAGCTGTGTTTCGAGCGTGGTATGTTTGTACCCCCTTCGCCACAGACCCGACATTTCGTCCTCGTCGACTTCTGCCTTTCCTCTCGGAAAGTCACCCATCACTGCCCCTTCCAAATAGCCATGGCGTTTAATATATCACCCCCACCCCCCTCCGAGTTTCCTTCCTGTTTCAGGATATTGCGGTCAACATCAGCATCTTTCAGCTGTATGTTGATTCCTAGGCTAGATTACGCTCATCAGCACGCCACGACTTTCTGAGCGACCGGCTCCATACTCTAAGTCACTGGACTCAAACCACTTCTAATTCTTGTGCGCTCACGTCAACCACGAGAGTATTCGGGGTTAACGGAGAAATCTGCTAACCCCTCGGCCAGGGAGCCGGCTATGGCCAAAGTACTTCAGCTCCCTAGACTGTTTCTCATTGTTTCTAGCTGAACCTGTTGTCTTCCATGTTCAAATCGGGTAGAAATCTGTCGGTACTTGTCTTCGTAGTTCACCGTATTCTAACCATTTTGCTGCAATATTTTAAGTACACACCCCAGACTTTCTTATTTAGTGATTTCAGAATGGTTTCGGGGTCACTCATATTCGTAAGTTGTCATAGGAAAGAGTCACTCATTATGTGCCATGCCGATAAGTGTGGGCGGTCATGTTTCGTTATCTCAATCACCAGAGTAGTGGATCACCTCAGTGTTCTTGTCTCGACCATACCACGTGGCCAAGCCATATGGGTATTTACTTCTCTGCCTTCCCCCTCTTCTCTTTACCTCGATCTTGCCAGTTGTCACCAAGTTCTTCAATTTACGTATTCTCATAACGTGACCAAATATGTTGACTGTCATCGTCTAACTTCTCTAATCAGTTTACGATTTTCATTTCTTTCTTGTAGAATTTGGTCAGTGGTTTTTCTATCCGTCTATGGTATTCTTTGCATTGTTCGCAGAAACCACATTTCACAGCCATCAGATGTTTTTCAGCTTGTCTGCTCATTGTCCACGCTTCACACATCTATATAAAAGAACAGGTTCTATGTAGCACCTCAACACTCTTTTTCTCGTTGCAAATGACATCTATTTATTGGTCACTATGGTTTCCATCTTGCACAAAGCTACATTCGCCATGGCGATTCTTGTTCTGATCTCTTCAAGGCATCTCATATCCGACGTGTTATGACTGTTCCGGGATAATTGTACCGATTTACTTCCCATTTACTTCTATATTTATTTTTTTTTATTCGCATATCCTTTACTGGACATCGCTGTCAATAGCAGCATCTTTCAGCTGTCTGTTGATTTCTTGGCAAGACTACGCTCAGTAGTTTGCCATTGCTTTCTGAGTGGCCGGCTCAGTTATCCCGCGAGTCACCAGCGGGGGTCGAACGGCTTCCAGCTCTCGCCCGCTACGAGACTCTGCGTGATAAACGGGATTACGGAGAAAGTGTTGTAACTCCTCGGCCAGAGAGACCGGCACTTCTATATTACATTGTGGTATTTCCTTCTTTCTTTTGGATTAGATCTCCCTATTAGCAGTGTCCCTTGCCATCCGATGAATACACGCCTGACTTATAAATCTATAATAACAGAAATATGAGAAACGAATAAAAAATGGGAGGGAAAAATTAAAGCTTTCGAAATC
This sequence comes from Cepaea hortensis, assembly GCA_963921405.1. Classification (NCBI taxonomy): domain Eukaryota; kingdom Metazoa; phylum Mollusca; class Gastropoda; order Stylommatophora; family Helicidae; genus Cepaea; species Cepaea hortensis. The sequence continues at coordinate 211,217,541 of OY992876.1, read as the reverse complement.
TGGATGCACAAAATAATAGGGAATTATATCACGGACTATTTCCTTCTTCCCAGAGACGACCATAATATGTGCCTTCTTACAATTTAATTATAACCCTAGTTATTCTCTGTGTGAAACATCCACATCTACTAAATGTTGCAGATCCTACTCATTGTCTGCAATCAATACTGTATCATCCGCATATCTAATGTTATTGATGTTCCTTCCTCCAATGATGATTCCTCTCATTTCTTCTATATTTCTGAAAATATGTTCACTGTGCAGGAAAAAAAAGAATATGGAGATAGTATATATCCCTGTCGCACACCTCCATTAATAGGCTGGTATTTATTTACCTACTTGAGACGCAGGTGTTTCCAAGGCACCATTGCCAGCTAACACAGAAGGATCGCTGAATCTTCCGAAGTCGGAGAGTATTTGCCTGCTCGGCGAGGAACCACCAGTTTGCACACCAATAAGCCACACATGGGACAACGGATACTCACGCAAACCTCTGGTCCGGTATAGCATCACACTGATGTTGGACAACAGGATGTCTTCGTCCGGCAAACAGGATTTCGCGCTGGAGTTCACAGCCAGCGAACACAAGCAAGCAAGCAATTACCTACTTCATTATCAATCCTTATGGCTGTTGTTTGTTGTTTCCAATACAATTTTTTTTACAAGTCTAATGCCTTTCCCGTCAATTTGTAGACCTGCAAGCATCTCCATCATGTCGACTTGCCTCACTTGTAAGCCTTTGTGTAATCAATAAAGCAAAGACGTAGGTCTTTGTTTACTTATAGTGAACATTCAATTAATGTTCCCAGCATATACACAGCATTTGCTGCACCCTTGCCTTCTACAAACCCACATTTCTCTTCTACTTCAGGTTACAGTTTCTTCCTAACTCTCATCTGTCATTTACTGCCCACATAGTACCTTGCGGTGTACGACAGAGGGGCCTTTGAGCCTGAGGAATAAGGGCCGACTGGCTAGTGCAGTCGCTGCGAACTGTGCAGGTTAGAATTTTCTTTTTGCCCCCGACAGAAAAAAATCCCACACCTTACCGAGGGATCGAACCCTGGTCTCCCGAATGAGAATCCGGCGCTCTAGCCACTCAGGACCTCGAAGGGACCTATTGCCCAGGACGCACGGCTAGGACGTGTTAGTAGGTCTTGGCCAGTATAGAACCTGGTCCTGGTGCCTTGGAAACACCTCTGCGTCCCAAGTAGGTAAATAAATATCAGCCTATTTTCAATATACTAAATGTTCGATGTTGATCACATTCCAGGGCTCCTGATTTCTTTGGGATAGCAATAAATATAGAATTACATCATTCAGGAGGTATATTGTGTTCTGCAGTCTGGTGACTTGGTCTATTCCATATTCTTCTGAAGCATTGATCCTTTCTGTTGTGATGTTTGAACCGGGAGGGGGGGGGGGGGGGGGGTCTTGCCAGTATTCATATGGTTAAGAGCATTCTTAACTTCCATCTTCAAAATTGAGGGTCCTTCATTATTATTTCGAATATCATACTGTTCTTCTCTTGTGTCACCATAAAGGGTTTTCACATAACCTGACCATTCCTGTGAAATCAGATCTTTTCTATTGTGACTTTTCTATCTTTCGTTTTTAGGCAGTCTGATGATATGCGTGTTCTTTTAGCTGCTGAATTTTTCCCCTAGAGCCATGCTTCTTTTAACTTCTGCATATCTTTTATATTGTTGCTGTTTTCAGTTAGCCTTGAATGATGTGTGAATGGTATAATGTATGAAAGAGAGTGATAAAAGGGCAGAATGTTAGACGGGCCTGCGTGCCCAATTCTTAACCCTTTCAAAATAAAGTTTTGTTGTTGTTGTTGTTGTTGTTGTTGTTGTTGTTGTTGTTCTTACATAATGTTCTGACTTTTCTGTGAATCTCTTCATATTTGTCAGGATTAATCATGTCGTGTCTTCTTGTTTCCATTAGTCGTAAAATTTCTTCAGTCATCCATTTCTTACGACCTACATTCTTGAACTTTGAAATAGTTGTTTCTGCAGCCAAACTGATTGAATTCTTCAACATTTCCCATTGATCATCCACATCTTGAAATAAGATCTCTAGATCAGACAATTTATAAAATCTGTTCTTTACTTCTTTGTTTAAATTGCCTTGTATTTCCTTGTCATTTTTCAGTGTGCACAGATAATATTTAGTGTTTCCTGATTTATACCTTCAATGTGCCCGTAAGGACTTCCGGTCCTAACATAGCGGATAGGCATTTGAACCGTTAAGGCCTCTGGGGTGTGTAGGCTTGGGGCTGCGGATTGCATTAGAATTTTCCTTATGATGGACTGGCACTGCATGATTTGGTCGTCCTGGTGCTGATTGAGTGCGTGGCGCGACACTGTGAGTTGTGAATTTCATGTGGAATGCTTTTACATCTGTCCGCGGTTATTTGTAGCGTGAACTGCGTATTCGGTACGATGGCGGCTGGCTGTTGCTGAACTTGCCTTTTCGGTTCACGAGTGCAATTTTCAGGATACTCCTGGGAGTCGTCGCTGGAGCTACGGAGTTCGTGCTTTGTGCGGCGCTTTCGGCGGGTCGCCCTGCGGAAAGAGACCGAGCCATTTGGGTTAAAACCAGAGTTAATGAAGTATTTCTGGTGACTGTCGCTTCCATCGGCGATGAACTGTATTTTTTTGTGGATGACTTTTGTGTTAGCATTCTGATAGCGGCATTAAGCACAGTGTAACTGTGTGGGCTGTTGGATTGCCGAGACTCCTGTCTGTTCCACTTTTCACATTGGACGGTGAGGAGCATTTTGTGTGATATTCACTGGCACAGGAACGGAGTATAATGGGGACGACCACATTGTTGTTGATTGTGGAGACGATATATTCAAACTGTGAAAATGTCCAATGTCTTAGTGGAGCGGCTGGCCGAGTGGCTAGAATGCATTCGGGAGTCCCGGGTTCGAATTCTCGGTAAGGTGTGGGCTTTTTTTTCTGCCCGGGGCAAAAAGAAAACTCTAACCTGCACAGCTCGCGGTGACTGCACTAGCTATGTGGCCTTAATTCCTCAAGCTCAAGACACCGCAAGGTACTATAGGCAGTAAATGACAGTGTTTTTTGTTAGGACAATCTTAGTGATTGGGATTTTTTGGCCACTTTTATTATTATTATTATTATTATTATTATTATTATTATTATTATTATTATTATTTGTTATATGTATTATTATAAGTAACAGCGTCATCATTATTACTAACATTTTTTTTCCGCGTTTCCATCCTGTTTCAGGATATTGCGGTCAACACTAGCATCTTTCAGCTGTATGTTGATTCCTAGGCTAGATTACGCTCACCAGCACGCCACGACTTTCTGAGCGACCGGCTCCATACTCTCGTAAGTCATTGGCGCGACTGGAACCCCTTCAAATTCTCGTGCGCTCATGTCAACCACGAGAGTATTCGAGGTTACGGAGAAAGCTGCTAATCCCTCAGCCAGGGAGAATGGCATTATTATTAACATTATCATTAATTGCTATTATCATAATCAAAATCATTTTCAATATTGCCATTATTAAAATTATCATTGCCTGTTCCTTGGCGATGGTGCTACGTACGCAGTTCATAACCCCGCATACCGCGGTCGAAACACGGCTGCGGGCAATTTGGCATCAAACCGACATTACGTTGGGTTTTTAATAAAATGGTATGAGTGTCGGCCGTTCAGAAAATCTCGCATGGAGCACACACTCTGAGGCTTCCGGACGACCCCCAGGGGTCTCCCATCATCCCCCATCCCCGTAACCGAATGGTGGAGTCTCGCGGCTGGACCAGTGCGTCACGAAGAACCCGCCCCGCTTATTGACTGAATGGTGCGTGTGCAGTAGGCATAATCTGACTGACTGAAAGGTTACATGTGCAGTAGGGATAATCTGACTGGCTGACTGACTGAATGGTTACATGTGCGGTAGGGATAATCTGACTGACTGACTGATTGGTTACATGTGCAGTAGGGATAATCTGACTGACTGACTGAATGGTTACATGTGCAGTAGGGATAATCTGACTGACTGACTGATTGGTTACATGTGCAGTAGGGATAATCTGACTGACTGACTGGTTACATGTGCGGTAGAGATAATCTGACTGACTGACTGAATGGTTGCATGCACAGTAGGGATAATCTGATGACTAACTAATTAACAAACTATCTAAACGCTACTTGGACGGCCAAAATGAGTCATCTAAATGTTTTGAAAGAGGCCAAGTACATTGGCTCATTGATATATTTGTAATTTTTGTTTGTTGCTGTCGCTCGCTTTGAACTCAAGCGTAGTTCATACGCGTGCTACTACTTGTGTGTGGATTAGCTGTCCATATTACCTGTGTCCTTCTCCATCAGACAAACCCGGTCAGACGTATGAGGTACTTGTAATTTACGTCCCCAAGTCAAGGCCGACAAGTCAACATCTTAGTCCCAACTGAACGGTGGAGGGGTTGAACCCGCTACCTCGACATCAGTATTTATCCATTCGGCCTTGTTGACTTCCCTATTTGTATATAATAGTATTTACTTTCGGTGTCTTTTCGCGGCACCCGACAGCCCCTCAAGCTATGACACCTCAGATAGAGTATTACAGCGAGGTTTCTTGGTCGCTTGCCATGTTGCAAAATGGTTTCAACACAGGAACTGAGACCTGCTATTTTAGGACGCAAGATGTGGAGAAGCATGCTTGCCCACGTCAAACGGAATAGCACTTCATTCAAATAATTTGATTGAATTGCCGTTGCCGTGATTAACCTTTACTAAGCTATTTGTTCCCTTTTGCCACTGTTGTTTTGCATTTATAGTTGTTTATCATGATCAACATCGTGTGCGTGGGCAGTATTGGTTCGTCATCTAACACGATAATAAGAGTCTCGGATCAGCTGTTTTTGTCATAATTATGACATAAGGTCAAGCTATCCTGTTATTTTATCCATTACTTCCCATAACATTTCATAGTAGCATGTTCGGTTTCGTGACCTTTGAAATCAGTTTAATATAAAAGCGCAATCTGGATGAGAATTTGACCATGTAACCGCCAGGTCGACAGGCAAGCGTTTTAGCCATAGCGTTAGCGCGACCCCCATAACCATTTACAATTTCAAAGATATTCAACAGAATCCCTCGAAGTAATTAGCGCTTAAACTTTAACAGCCTCGAAGTAAACATTTACAAAAACAACACGCTTCTACCCAAGTCGAACGGAATTAAACATGGGGAAGGCAGACGGGTTAATATCTAGATGGTTCGGCCACGTGACATAGTTGAGACAATAACATTGAGCTGATCCACGACTCTGGCGGTTGTATGAGATGACGAAACATGAACGCCCACGCTTATCGGCATGGCACATGATGATAATGTATTCGGCGTTGTTAACCCTTTTTTACTTGCTTCTATTTAATGCTGATAGTTCCATGACTTATTTTATATATATATATATATATATATATATATATATATATATATATATATATATATATATATATATATATATATATATATATATATATATATATATATATATATATAATATAGTAAAGTCATGATATAAGCAACATCACCCATCAGGGGAAGTAAAGTCATGATATAGACAACATCACCCATCAGGGGAAGTAAAGTCATGATATAACCAACATCACCCATCAGGGGAAGTAAAGGCGTGATATTGACAACATCACCCATCAGGGGAAGTAAAGTCATGATATAGACAACATCATCCATTAGGGGAAGTAAAGTCATGATATAGACAACATCACCCATCAGGGGAAGTAAAGGCGTGATATAGACAACATCACCCATCAGGGGAAGTAAAGGCGTGATACTAACAACATTACCCATCAAGGGAAGTAAAGTCATGATATAGACAACATCACCCATCAGGGGAAGTAAAGTAATAATATAGACAACATCATCCATCAGGGAAGTAAAGTCATGATATAGACAACATCACCTATCAGGGGAAGTAAAGTCATAATATAGACAAATCACCCATCAGGGGAAGTAAAGTCATGATATAGACAACATCACCCATCAGGGGAAGTAAAGGCGTGATATAGTCACCCATCAGGGGAAGTTAAGGTGTGATATAGATAACATCACCCATCGAAAGTCATTTCGCAGCTTTCACCATGTGCTTAATAAACATCAAATATCTGGACGACTGGCGTTGGCAATCATGCCTCTCCACGTCTTGCGATCTCCAACGGCATGTTCCAATTCGTGCCTTCAACTCCCTTCCTTGCCATCAGACACAAGAATTTCAAGAGTTTTCTCTCGCTATCTACCTCTTAACTTTTCCCACACATCTGGTCCACTTGTCACAACTTCCTTACTTCTTTTCTTAAATGTTGCCAAATATGACAACTGCCGCTTTCTGATGTTTGTAATAAATTGTCTTTGTAACGTAGCCTACCTATTATCCAGATTACTGTTAGCTTGGAATTTTATGCATTCTACTATAAAACCATAAATAATTACAATGCTTCCGGTGAGTTTTCTCTTGTTAACCAATTGCCCAGGATAGGAGCCATGTTTTCGAAACATCAAGGCGTTAATATGTCTCCTTTCTATACATCCCGCAAGCCTAAAATCTTTGTAAGAGGACCCAAAATTTTATCAAACGTAAAAACACAACGTGATGTAAAAGCTAAAAAAAAAAAAAAAATGTGTCCGATCTAGTCGTTACATTATTATTATCTTAGTTTTAATACCTTGACATTCTCCCACTCTGGTGTATCACACAATTGTGTTTACAATTTCAAATGACATCTGGCTGCACCACGAATTAGAAATTTACACAAATAAATTGTTTAAGAAGATTTTGTATAACGTTGATGCATATAGAAAACTATAAAATTCAAGAACATGTTGAAACGTAAAAGATAAGATTAAGAAATATGTATATATATATATAAAACAGAGTGTATGTGGCTTTGTTTGTGGTTAGCTATGCATTGGATGCGTTCGATAACGGTACATCCGATTGAGATGAAATTTTCTACACGTCTTCCTTTCATTCCTGTGCAACCGACTATAATAGTTTCTTAGTGTAAAATCTTCTACTTATTTAATAACATTTACTTTTTCATTTTCATTATATAATGTCTATATAGCAGGGGGACTTCACTCTAGAAAAGTTATTTCAAGGGGCATAAGGGGAATAGATTTATTCTAACGATGATCGATCTTTGTTCTCGTTGGCCGGAGGCTATTCCGCTTAAATACATCACAAGTAGATCTATTTTAGACTCTTTGTTGATTATTTTTAGCAGAATAGGATTTCCAGGTTGTATTCTATCTGATAGGGGTAGTCAATTTACTTCTACATCTACTCAAGAGGCTATGAGATTACTTGGTATCCCACAGGTATTTAGTTCACCTTGGCATCCTATGACAAACAGTGTCAATGAAAATTACAATGGAGTTCTGAAAAGAACGCTAGCAAAAGTAGCCGCAGATAGACCCAAAGACTGGGATATTTTGTTACCATCTGTACTGTTTGCGTACCGTGAGGTACCACAATCCAGTACAGGATTTTCTCCGTTTGAACTGGTATACGGAGCGAATCCACGTGGACCATTATCATTATACAACGACATGCTGACAAATAAAACATATGATCACCCAAAAAGGGAAGCATATGATATTGTAACACAATTGAGAGATAAGGTTATTACAGCTTGCCAGATTGCAAAATCAGCACTGGAGAAAGCTGGAGAAAAGTATAGACAATATGACAATAGAAACGCCAAGACAATAGTCTTGAAAGAAGAAGAAGAGGTCTGGCTATTATTACCGGATCCTCGAGATTGTTTAGTTACGTCATGGCAAGGTCCATTTAAAGTACTTAAGAAAATTAGTGATGTGGATTATCAAATTGATGTGAATGGTAGACATAAAATTTTTCACATAAATATGTTGAAACCATATATTTCACGCGATAACGACACACCACAAGTGACAACAAATTCCACATAGAATAGCTACAGCTTGTTGGGTTATAAATGAGCAGCAAGAAGATGCTATTAAGCAACAGATTCCAACACCGACAGTTAAAAGTGATAGTAGTTGGCAATCTATACAAATAAATCAAGGTTTCTTGATACGAGACAAAGAAAAACTTATTGCAGCAATAAAAGAGTTTAGCTCAATTTTTTCAGATATACCAGGGCAAACATCACTTATCAAACATAAGATAACATTATTATCAAATGTCCCTGTTAAAGTAAAACCATATCCTATCCCAATACATTATCTGGAGAAAGTTACTGCAGAAATTTCAGAATTTGATAGATCTGGAATTATTAGAAAATCGGTTTCTAATTACTGCTCTCCGGTTGTAATTGTGAAGAAAAAGGATGGTTCATTAGGTCTGTGTGTTGATTATAGAAAAGTAAATGCGTTAACACTATTGGATGCTGAACCAATGCCAAACATTGATGAATTAATCGAGGGCATGGCAAACTCGAAACTCTTTTCGAAGATTGACCTCACCAAAGGATATTGGCAAATTCCTATGGATGAAGAGTCGATGCATATTACAGCTTTTAGTACGCCATTGGGTTTATATGAGTGGGCATATCTTCCATTTGGTTTACAAAATGCACCAAGCACATTTATGCGCATGATGAGAAGATTACTCGACGGCATTTCTAATGTAGCGACTTATATGGACGACATCTGTATTCACACTACAGATATTGATACACATGTGAAGGTTCTCAAACAGGTATTCCAGAGAATACAACAACATGGGTTAAAGGCTAAACCTAGTAAAATTTAGATAGGTTTTGAGGAAATACAATTCCTTGGGCATAGAATTTCTAATGGATTTAGAAAAACTGATCCCACGGTGGTTACTAAAATTCTTAATATTAAACCTCCATCGACTAAAAAAGAATTAAGAAGCATATTAGGTCTGATTAATTACTATCAAAAGTTCATTCCTAACTTTGCTGATATGACAGCAACTTTTTCTGAACTCTTGAAGAAAGGTCAGCCTACTAAAATAGTTTGGACAGATGATCATGAGAGACTATTACAACAGATTAAACCGTTGTTTAGTACTCATCCGATCCTGAAATTACCTGATATCTCAAGAGAGTTTGTCTTACAAACGGAGGCTAGTCTACATGCTATCTTAGCTGTATTACTTCAAGTTCATGAAGGACAATTGCATCCTATACTTTACTTCAGTAAGAAGCTTTCTGACACACAAAGAAACTATGCTATTACTGAGTTAGAAGCACTAGCGTTAATTGAGAGTATTCAGAAATTCTCTAGATATTTACTTGGTAGAAAGTTTCTGGTTCTTTCGGATTAGTTAGTAATAATTATGTAGAGGTTGGTATTATTACGTTGATAATGTAGTTGTTGGACTAAGTTGATTAAGTTGTCATTAAGTTATTGCTTACTTGCATAAATATTAGCATTAATCGGTTATATATAGTTAAGTAGTTTGAATACGTAATGGTAAATGTCATTATCCCAGGGTTTCATTGGTAATTGTATTTTGTGATGATACCGCAATATTATGTGTCATTTGAATGAGCATCATACATTTTCATTATCACTTTCACGTATATGTCGCCATATTATAGATAGAGTCGATAATGTTCGCTAAATATATACGACATAAATAAGTTCGCAAAGGTGGAAGCGCTACGTGGACCCTACCATGGATATAGGATGGATCAACAAAGGATATATATCATACGAGAACGACGACCAATGACAACTGATAGTGTACTGGGAACTCCTTACTATCACCCTCGTCCTTTATCTCATGGTTTTACCTAGAGTGAGGACGCTTGGCTTGTCTTTTGACAAGTAGGGACTAATATAATTATTAGTTGGTCTGATCCTCCCATAGATCAGCCACACGACGTCCAATGTGGGGTTAGGACAGGTGGGCGTGCCCGTCTTGAGCAATTTTATTTTTTTGAGGGTAGATAAGAGGGTTGATCAGAAGCTAGTCAGGAGTTGGAATATGGTTGTTTAATATGATTATAATCTACAAGTATGTACATGTATAGGGAAAAAAAAATGATAAATCATTTTTTTTATCCGTGAGGGGGGCATAATGCCAAGACCGGCCACGCGCCACAAAATATAAACAAGTGTGAACGGGAGTTTCCCCATGTGTACATCAACGTGGACAGAGTGGACAAGAGCTCTAGGGAAACGAGAATACGTCAGGGACAGCAACACGAGGACGCTGTGAAAGTTGTGATTCAGAACGGACGTGTTGATGTGAGCTCCGGTGAAGGTGACACCTGGATGTGGCGATCTCCTGCATGACGCGACTTGAAATCAGGAGGAAGATTTATTGAGGACATTCAACTGAAGAATGAACCATGAACCAGGGAATAGCAAAGCCACCCTAGACATGTATTTGCGAGTATTCAAACGACTGCAACTTAGCGGAATGGGAGCTCGAGGATAGGAGTAAATTTAGCGCTAAGGGCCGATTCTGCATCAGGAATCACCTAGCCGACTTCATCCTTTTAGAGTCATCACCATGTCTGCGACAGATTAAAGATCTGGAACGGTTAGTCACGATTGTTTGAATAATTTTATCATTTTTGTCCAGATGTTATTGTTGTCGAAATAACGACAGTAACACAGTTTGGCATATACTTTATAGTCATATTGTTGGACTTACCTGCACTATTGTTAAACTCTTTGTCTATAGTTATTTTCAGACATATGAGTTGTAATAAATAATGATATAATCTTTAAGGCATTTTCAAAGTTTGTATAAAAATAATGCATAATGCATAACATTGTAACCCATCTTTTTCTGCTTACAGAACTTATCAACAGTCGTGTCGGTGATTAAAAACGGTTTTCATTAAAAATAATGAATGGTGTGTGGAAGGACATTCTTTTAAGTTACTGTGCGCCAGGAGCTGGGAGAAACCACGCCGGGTAAGATAGATAGACAGACAGATAGTCGGGAACGGAAGCTTATTTGACTACTTATATGAATTAAATGACATGCTCCCCACCAGGGACTGGGTGAAGCCGGGCCGGGTCAGACAGATAGACAGACAGTCGGGAACGGGAGAGCTTATATGACTACGTATATGAATTAAAAGAGATGCTCCCCACCAGGGACTGGGTGAAGCCGGGCCGGGACAGACAGACAGACAGATAGACAGACAAACAGATAGTCGGGAACGGGAGAGGTTATATGACTACGTATATGAATTAAATGAGATGCTCCCCACCAGGGACTGGGTGAAGCCGGGCCGGGTCAGCCAGACAGACAGACAAAAAAGCAGACAAACAGACTGATAGATAGATCCCCTCCAGGACCTGGGCGAAGCCGGGCCGGGTCAGCTAGTGTATATATATATATATATATATATATATATATATATATATATATATATATATATATATATATATATATATATATATATATATATATATATATATATATATATATATATATATATAAATACAAGAATACGTTAAAATGAAAAGACAAGAATAAGAAGAAAATTATAAAAATAAAATACAAGAATAAGTTTGCATGTAAAAGGCAAGAATAATAGTAGAAGTATCAAAAGCAATACCGAGAGAACGGCCATTTTAAACAACATTACTAAGAAATAAAGTTACACTCACGTATGGTCTTGAATATCTGGTGGTCCATGATAATATTGAATATCACAAAATCAATTAATTACAGAAAAAAAAACTATCAACTGTAAACACTAAACTGCCCATGTTGGATGTTGGATGTTAACGATGATGGATGATGATGATGGATGGTGATGGATTATGAAGGATGATGAAGGATGATGATGAACGATGATGACGATGGATGATCACGATGGATTATGGCGGTGGAAGGTGGTAGTGGATAGTTGCGAAGGATAGTAGCAGTGGATGGTGGTGGTGGATCATGGTGACGGTGGATGGTGGAGGTGGATGTGGCGGTGGATGGTGGCGGATGATGACGATGGCGGAGATGATATGATGGCGGATGATGATGGTGTTGATGATTATGATGATCATGGTGGATGATGACGGTGGCGATGATGATGGCGGATGATGATGATGGTGGCGATGATGATGAAAGCGGATAATGATGATGAAAGCGGATAATGATGATGATAGTGGATGATGATGGTGGTGATGATGATGGTGGTGGCGATGATGATGATGGTGGCGATGATGATGATGATGGCGATGATGATGATGATGGCGATGATGATGATGGCGGATGATGATGATGATGGCGATGATGATGGCGATGATGATGATGGCGATGATGATGATGGCGATGATGATGATGATGGCGATGATAATGGTGGCGATGATGATGATGATTATAATGATGATGATGGCGATTGATGATGGTGGCGATGATGACGATGATTAAGATGGCGGATGATGGTTGTGGCGATAATGATGATGATGATGGCAGATGATGATGATGATGGCAGATGATGGTGGCGGATGATATTAATGGCGGATGATGATGGCGATGTTGATGATAAAAGCGATGATGATGATAATGGCGATGATAATGATGGCGATGACGATGGATGATGATGATGTCGATGATGATGATGCTGATGGATGATGATGTTGACGATTGTAATGATGATGACGATGGTAATGATGATGGCGGATGATGATGATGGCGGATGATGATGATTACGGATGATGATGGCGATGACGATGATGATAATGGCGATGACGATGGCGATGACGATGATAATGATGCTGATGATGGATGATGATGTTGGATGATGATGGTGGATGATGATGTTGACGATGGTAATGATGTTGACGATGGTAATGATGATGACGATTGTAATAATGATGGCGAGGACAATGATGATGATGACAATGATGATGATGATGGTGGATGATGATGACGACGATGGTAATGATGATGATGATGATGATAGATGATGATGATGACGATGGTAATGATGGTAATGATGATGGCGGATGATGATGATGATGGATGATGATGATGGCGATGGTAATGATGATGGCGGATAATGATGGCGGATGATAATGATGGCGGATGATGATGATGATGATGACGATGGTAATGATGATGGCGGATAATGATGATGATGATGGTGGTGGATGATGATGGCGGACGATGATATTTATGATAATGATGATGACGATGGCGGATGATGACGATGACGACGAACGACGACGTGTCCTGTCCCCTTTCTTGTTCATAACATATATAGACAAGATATGTAAAGAATCCAGCCAAACAGAGATAGCAAGAATACCGCACGACGATGACACAGAAGAAGAAGCATCTGCAAATCTAAACATTAGAGAACTGTTTGCGGACGACCAAGCACTAATAGCAAAATCAGAAGCTGAATTACAAGACCACATGAAGTCTAAACGAAATGTGTAGGGACCATAACATGAAAATTAGCACAAGGAAAACAGAGGTAATGACTATAACTAAAGAAGAACAAACAACAACAATTCACCTAGACGAACATCCCTTGAAACAAGTAAGAACTTTCAAGTACCTAGGAAGTATAATATCATCAAATGGCAGATCAGAAGACGAGATCGAAAATAGATGCAATAAGGCAAACCAACTCATTGGACAAATGGCACTAATACTAAAGAACAAACATGTATCAATAACTACTAAGAAAGCACTTTACAACACAATCTTCCTGCCAACTCTATGCTACCAATGCCAAACCTGGACAATAACAGAAAAAGAAAAAAGAAAAATCACAACAGAAATGAGATCCTGAGAAGAATACTCAACGTATCAAGAAGAGATAATTTCAGAAAGGGAGAAGCTATACACACAATTTTACACTAGATTTTATTAGAAAGCAGCAAGTCAAATGATTTGGCCATGCAAGTAGGTTACCAGTCAACAGCATACCACAACAAGCAATGATGTACAGACCAGATGGAAACAGAGGAAGAGGTCGTCCACGTAAGCGTTGGACGGAGGGAATAGCAGAGTCCATGGGAATATCGATATATAATAAATTTTGTTGCGTATCCCTTACGGGACGTTGCAGTCAACACCATCATTTTCAGCTGCTGTTGATGTACTAGGCAAGTGTTATGTTCAGTAGTTTGCCATTGCTTTCTGAACGACCGGCCCCTATACCTTTTTCGAAAAAAACCAGCACCGCTGTGTTTCGAACCCGGGTATACAGGCTCACAAACCGCGTTCACAAGCTCTTAGCCACAGAGACCGGTAATATGATAGATATATATCCATAGAGCACACTTTATTCACACGCTTCGATTTTCTTATTTCTATATTTTAGCTCCTAATGTTTAATAATATTTTTTTATTAAAAAGTCACTTTCACCTAATTAATTTCTGAAAAATGAAAAGAAAAAAAATATTCTCGCCATCTAGGAATCGAACCTCGGTCTCCGCGTAACAGTTGGACGTACTTACCACTATGCTACTGAGGACATGATAAAACTTTAACAGAAATGTATAATATAATCAAACATATTTCCCGATAACGTCACGTACGTCACGTGACCAGCGTTCGGTTGCGAATAGACACTTCGGTAACGGTTTAATATTGACAAAATCACCCATCAGGGGAAGTAAAGGTGTGAAACTGACAACATCACCCATCGAAAGTCATTTAGGAATAAAACAGCAAATTTCTGGCCGACTTTCGTGGGCAATCATCCCTCTCCACATCTTGCGATCTCCAACGCCATGTTTCATTTCGTGTCTTCAACTCCCTTCCGTGCCATGAGACACAAGAATATTGAGTTTTCTCTCGCTATCTGCCTCTTATCTTTTTCAACACATCTGGTCCAGTTGTCACAACTTTTTAACTTCTTTTCTTACATGTGACCAAATATGATGACTGCCGCTTTCTGATGTTTGTGATAAATTGTCTTTGCAACGAAGCCTCCCTCAAAATATCCAGATTACTCATTTTAGCTAGGAATTTTCAGCATTCTTCTGTAAACCATAATTACAATGCTTCCAGCGATTTTTCGCTTGTTTACTAATTGTCCAGGGTCGGAGCCATGTGTTTCAGAACATCAAGGTGTTAAAAGGTCTCCTTTCTATACATGAAGCAAGACTAGAATCTTCTTACGTGGTCTCTAACTTTTAACAATCGTATAAACACAACGTGCTGTAAAAGCTAAAAAAATGTTTCCGATCTGGTCGTTACATTAACATTATCTTAGTTTTAATACCTTGACCTTCTCCCACTCTGACGAATCACACAATTGTGTTTACAATTTCAAAAGACATCTGGCTGCACCATGAATTAGAAATTTACACAAATAAATGTTTAAGAAGATAATGAATGCGACAACGTTGATGGATATAGAAAAGTATAAAATTCAAGAATATGTTGAAATGTAAAAGATAAGATTAAGAATGATAAATATATAATACAAAAATACGTTAACATTAAAAGATAAGAATAAGAAGAAAATTATAAAAATAAGATACAAGAATAAGTTTGTATGTAAAAGACAAGAATAATAATATAAGTATCAACAACAATACTGAGAGAACGGCCATTTTAAACCACGCTTTAAATAACATTACTAAGAAATAAAGTTACACTCACGTATGGTCTTGAATATCTGGTGGTCCATGATAATATTGAATATCACAAAAATCAATTAATTACAGAAAAAAACTATCAACTGTAAACACTAAACTGCCCAAGCACTTGGTTCGCGTCTTATAGTTTATAGAAAAACTCCTCGTGGGTGCAGGTTCACGTAATTGGTCAGTAGATGTCCAGCGAGGAAGTCATCGTCGAAAAGCGCGTGGCGTGTTTGTGAACAACTCTGCGATTGGCGAGTTGGCTGGACGGTGGGTGTGACCGTGTATCCTAAAAACTGGGAATGAACTGGGGGGATCTGCTACATAGATTTATTTTTCTTTCTTCTTTCGTTCTTCTTTTGTCCTTTCTTCGTCACAATAGCTTAGGCCCTGAACCAGCCTTTACCCCCTACCGCCTTCAGCAGTTAATATCTTGTTAATTATACATAACTAGCTCACCCGGCCCGGCTTCGCCCAGTCCTTGGTGGGGAGCATCTCATTTAATTCATATAAGTAGTCATATAAGTTCCCGTTCCCGTTACCGACTGTCTGTCTGTCTGTCTGTCTGTCTGTCTGTCTGTCTGTCTGTCTGTCTGTCTGTCTGTCTGTCTGTCTGTCTGTCTGTCTGTCTGACCCGGCCCGGCATTGCCCAGCTCCTGGTGTGGAGCATCTCATTTAATTCATATAAGTAGTCATATAAGTTCCCGTTCCCGACTGTCTATCTGTCTGTCTATCTGTTTGTCTATCTGTCTGCCTGACCCTGCCCGGTTTCGCCCAGTCCCTGGTGGGGAACATCTCATTTAATTCATATAAGTAGTCATATAAGTTCCCGTTTCCGTTACCGACTGTCTGTCTGTCTGTCTGTCTGTCTGTCTGACCCGGCCCGGCATCGCCCAGCTCCTGGTGTGGAGCATCTCATTTAATTCATATAAGTAGTCATATAAGCTCACGTTCCCGTTCCCGACTATCTATCTGTCTGTCTGTCTGTCTATCTGTCTGTCTATCTGTCTGATCCGGCCCGGCTTCGCCCAGAACCTGACAAGCAATGCCAAGTTGAAAACATGAAATGGAAAACTGAATTATTGAATTCAAGAAATATTCACTATAGTTATATTGTCTGCTGTAGAGTCGAGAATCTTGCAGGATCGTTCACATAATGAGCATGATTTCGTGAAGTATGTACGGTCAGCCTAAAGTAATACAATAATGTAGTCCTCACTTGCCTGTGGCTGATTTCGTTTTAAATAAGACAATTTTAGAGGCAGTAATAGTGATTTATTTCTTCATTGGGTTAACATCAACAATGAGACTCTTGAGTCATTTGCACTCGTAATGACGTGCAGTTTTTATGTAACACTTGCTGAGGCTACTTTAAATAATTTGCAAATAGATAAACTAACTTTGTATTTGAGAAACTTGACATGAAGAATATCATACAAATGTGTTATTTTAAAGTAATAAACTCCTGGAACAGAAAGAGTTATTATTATAGCAGTTTGAAATACAGAAAGTGAAAGCAACAAATAAACTTGCAACTGATACCGGGCATTTGCTGTGAATATACGATGTTATGCACCTATTTTCTAAACACAACTGCACTTGATGTTGTTATTATTGTGCTGGCATGCTGGAAGTACCACATGGACCCCGGCACTTAAATCAACATCTTCTGACAATCATGTT
>OY992876.1:211122767-211195267 GCA_963921405.1 Cepaea hortensis | reverse complement strand
ACGAGAAACAGTGCTATTGTCGGGCCATACAGAGGATATTTCCCTAGCAGCGGCAGAGATAAAGTTAATATGATTGAAAGCAGTATGTTCTAGAATAACAGCTGCATTTAAAACCAAAAACAACACTAACAACACGGTAATGCAGTTCTAACTACCCTCGCATGGTAAGAATGAGAAAAACCTTTTTAAAAAAAAAAGTCGCTTTAAAGTCGACCGGGTTGACATCATTGCACCAGGATTTTATCCCATATGGCTCAGTCTCTTTCTCCAGTGAACTGCCGAAAGCGACATACAAAGCACGAACTCTGTAGCCCCAACGACGACCCCCATGAGTCTCCGAAGAAATGCACTCATGAACCGAAGGGCGTGGACCGGAATTGAACCCACAACCATCGGAGCTTGAGCCAGACGACTTGACCACTTCGCCACGGAGTATCCCTCCCCCCCCCCCCCCCAAAAAAAAAAAAAAAAAAAAAAAAAAAAAAACAAGGAGAACCTTATATATCTGAAACCCATAGGGCAAAATAAGTATAGGGACACATAAAAGTGCGTGGCGAAGGAAACTATCCACAAATAATTAATAAGATATATAATATATATAATCTATATATATAAATCAAAGTGTATGTATGTAAATATGTATGTATGTAAATATGTATGTCCTTTATTTTTTCGCTAACGGCCCATCCGATTGAGATGAAATTTTCTACACGCCTTACTTTCATTCCAGAGCTGTCAACTGTCATAGTTTTTTTTCCTTCTTCCTCCACCTCCCTCCTCCCCCTCCCAAAATACGTACGTAAATATATGATGATGATGATGAAAGAATCCCCGAACCAAAACGCTAGGGAAAGGGAAGAAAATGACGTGACTACACATTAGCTAAGGGACTTAACTCTAGAAAAAGTTATTTCAAGGGGCATAACTTTTAATAACATTGTTGTATAACTTATAGTCATATTGTTGTATCGTTTTCAATGATTTATAAAATCTTTGTCTATAGTTATATACCGGCATATGAGTTATAATAAATAATGATACAATCTTTTAGACATTTTCAAAGTTTACATAAAAATAATGCATAATGCATAACATTGTAACTCATCTTTCTATACTTAAGAAGTTATCTAAAAGATGTTGAACAATATCATCGCATATTTAGTGTTTTCCGCCATCACATCGACACGATTCGCTTGACAGCACTTCTCAGCGCTATCAAGCCAAGACGCCTTACACATTTCAAGCAGTCTGATACGGGGGGAAAATGGCACGTCGTAATAGCACAAAGAAACAAGCAGCTTCCAAGATGCATAGTGAGAAAACCGACCAGACTATCAAGAAGACGAACCTGCCTTTGGAGAGTCTGCATGCAAGCTGTAATAAAGTATCTGAACCTACAGTCAATGAAACTACCAATAAGAAGAGCGACGACTACCCACAGACGAACACAAAAACTTGTGAGAGGAAGGAGGACCAAGACACCAGAATCAGAAACACTGATTCAAACACAGTCAGATGGGTGGTCAAGCGGCTAAAAATGGAGCTTACTGATCAACAAATACAGAAGCAGCTGCAGGAAGAAAATCTTCACGTCAACATTTTGAAGGCAGAGCGGATTCTTACCTACTCAGAATTAAATGAGATGCTCCACACCAGGGACTGGGCGAACCCGGGCCGGGTCAGGCAGACAGACAGACAGACAGACAGACAGACAGATAGATAGATAGATAGATAGATAGATAGATAGATAGATAGATAGATAGATAGATAGATAGATAGATAGATAGATAGATAGATAGATAGATAGACAAAAAGACAGGGAGGGAGGGAGGGATAGACGGAGGGATGGGTCTATTAGACAGACAGACAGACAGACAGACAGACAGACAGAGATAGATAGATAGACAAACAGACAGACAGACAGACAGGCAGGCAGGCAAGCAGGAGAGGAGGCAAAGAAGAGAAGAAGGATGGGAATATGAGAAGAAGTAGAATTTGGGGATGAAAAAGAGGGGAAGAAGAAAAAGAGGTTGAGAAGAAGAAGGCGAAAAGGATGAGAAAGATAAAAAAAAAAGGAGGATGAGGAGAATAGAATGAGAAATAGTAGAAAAGTACAAATGTCTTCATGCTTTTTAAATGCATTATGTTCTGGTGTTTCTTTAACACATTTGATCCTGGGGGAAATTTTTGGCTTTATGTCATAGTCGTAATCTAACACCTTTAGTTTTGGGGTATATTTGACAAAGCTGCCCTCGTGTAACTTTAACCCATCCTGCCTTGATTATTGCTTTAGATTCCTGCCTCTGAACCACTTGGATCCAACATTGATTATCCTCTAAACATGATTGTCAGAAGATGTTGATTTAAGTGCCGGGGTCCATGTGGTACTTCCAGCATGCCAGCACAATAATAACAACATCAAGTGCAGTTGTGTTTAGAAAATAGGTGCATAACATCGTATATTCACAGCAAATGCCCGGTATCAGTTGCAAGTTTATTTGTTGCTTTCACTTTCTGTATTTCAAACTGCTATAATAATAACTCTTTCTGTTCCAGGAGTTTATTACTTTAAAATAACACATTTGTATGATATTCTTCATGTCAAGTTTCTCAAATACAAAGTTAGTTTATCTATTTGCAAATTATTTAAAGTAGCCTCAGCAAGTGTTACATAAAAACTGCACGTCATTACGAGTGCAAATGACTCAAGAGTCTCATTGTTGATGTTAACCTAATGAAGAAATAAATCACTATTACTGCCTCTAAAATTTTCTTATTTAAAACGAAATCAGCCACAGGCAAGTGAGGACTACATTATTGTATTACTTTAGGCTGACCGTACATACTTCACGAAATCATGCTCATTATGTGAACGATCCTGCAAGATTCTCGACTCTACAGCAGACAATATAACTATAGTGAATATTTCTTGAATTCAATAATTCAGTTTTCCATTTCATGTTTTCAACTTGGCATTGCTTGTCAGGTTCTGGGCGAAGCCGGGCCGGATCAGACAGATAGACAGACAGATAGACAGACAGACAGATAGATAGTCGGGAACGTGAGCTTATATGACTACTTATATGAATTAAATGAGATGCTCCACACCAGGAGCTGGGCGATGCCGGGCCGGGTCAGACAGACAGACAGACAGACAGACAGACAGACAGTCGGTAACGGAAACGGGAACTTATATGACTACTTATATGAATTAAATGAGATGCTCCCCACCAGGGACTGGGCGAAACCGGGCAGGGTCAGGCAGACAGATAGACAAACAGATAGACAGACAGATAGACAGTCGGGAACGGGAACTTATATGACTACTTATATGAATTAAATGAGATGCTCCACACCAGGAGCTGGGCAATGCCGGGCCGGGTCAGACAGACAGACAGACAGACAGACAGACAGACAGACAGACAGACAGTCGGTAACGGGAACGGGAACTTATATGACTACTTATATGAATTAAATGAGATGCTCCCCACCAAGGACTGGGCGAAGCCGGGCCGGGTCAGCTAGTGCATTATAAAAGCATTGGCAAAATGCGAACATCAAAACTACACGATACAGTAACATTAGATAATGGTCAGACACTTATTAGCCATGTGGAATATACTGGCCTACCAAAAGGGGACTGGCTGTTATACTAGGGTTTTGTTATTATTATTATTATCACTATTATTATGGGGGAAGGTAATCCGTACTGAGATAGTGTTCGAGTAATTTGCGATTATATGAATAAGGATTGGTGATGTCTTTTATTTCTTGTGGAAGATTGTTCCACAGCTGAGCTGCAGAGTACGTTAAGCTTGTTTTGTATAAGTCAATTCTAGGCTTCGGAATGTGTAATATATTTAAACGTTTACTGTGTCTAGCATTATATTTAAACAATGGCCAAAGGTAATTTGGGGCATTCCGATGCAAGATTTTGTGAATTAGTTTAGCTTTATTGAAAAGCAGGCGTTTGCGGAGTGGTAGCAACTGAAGGCGTTTATACAGGCTGGGATTGTCAGATAAATGTTTGCTATAAATTAGACTCATGGCCCGTTTCTGGAGTGAGTAAAGTCGCTTGGTGTTTGAATTAGAACAACCGTCCCAGATTGTAGAGCAGTAGTCAAAGTGTGTCTGTATATGAGAAGTATAGAATAGTTTCCTTGTGTCCTCATCAAGGAAGTTTTTAATTTTGGCGAGTTGGTAGACTTTTTTCGCTGTTTGTTTAATGAGCGCTTGAACGTGGGAATTAAAGGTTAGGTTTCTATCAATGATTAGGCCTAATGTTTTGTGCTCAATTACACTTTCTACTGGCATGTTATCGATGTGAAGTTGAAGTGATGTGTGTGAGCTTAGAGTTTGAAGTCTTTGTCTGGTTGTTAATAACATTGATTTTGTTTTAGTGATATTAATTTGCATACGGTTTGAATAGCTCCACCTAACTACATTATTTAATTCTTGTTGTAAAGACGACTCCAGTAAAATACAGTTTTCAGCGTTTGTGTACACTGTACAGTCGTCTGCAAATAGATCGCAGGACGATGAAAGATGCAAAGGTAGATCGTTAATATATATGGCAAATAATAGAGGGCCAAGAATATAGCCTTGTGGTACTCCAATATTGAATGTAGTGGTTTGAGACAGCGATTTATTATGTGATACTACTTGCTTTCTGTCCGATAGAAAAGATGATATTAGAGTGACTACATTAGGACCAATTTTCATTGTCTCAAGTTTCTTAATTAAAATAACATGGTCTATCATATCAAATGCTTTCTTGAAATCAATAAACACAGTTCCACATAGACTGTTGTTGTTTATACTCTCGTGCCAATTTTCTATCATGTTTGTTAGGGCCGTATGGCAAGAATACTTTGGTCGAAATCCTGATTGGCTGTCAACAATAAGCTTGTTGCGAACTAAATACTGTAATGTTACTTTATGGATGTGTTTTTCTAGTGGCTTAGATAGTGATGATAGTAAAGAAATGGGCCTGTAATTGTTCGGGAGACCATTGTCCAATGAACCAGATTTAAGAAAAGGGTACACTTTAGCGATTTTGAGAGCTGATGGAAAGTGGCCTTTGGTGAGACACTGATTATATACATAGGTTAGTGATATACTGATCACTGGCGCAGCACAACGGAGAATCCGGTTGCTGATTCCATCTAAGCCAGATGAGGTTGTGTTTTTTAGGTTACTGAGGTAAGTGAATACTTCAGTGATTGTCATTAGCGGTATGTCGGAAAGAATATCGAGGGAGCATCTACTCTCGCAAAACGATGACAGCAAAGATAAGTTGCAAGGAGAATTAGGTATTGAAGCCTTCAACTGGTCTATGTCAGTTTGAAAAAACTTACTGAATTGGTCGCATGTAATATGATTTGATGGTAAGGAATTTCGGGAGTTATACTTGTTTGTCAAAGTGTTAATTGCCTTCCATATATCCTTACTATTTGTTTTATCTATTACTAAGTTCTTAAAGTAATTTTTCTTTTCCCGTCGTATGGTATATTGAACTTTGTTTCTAAGAGTACGGTATACGTTGAGATCCCGCTTTTTATGTGCTTTATCTCTGTCTCTCATAATTTCAAGTATTTCCTGTGTGATCCAAGGTGACTTGACGTGGTGTTTTACTCGAACTTCCTTGATTGGCACATGTCTATCAAAAACATCAATAAAGGTTTTCATCCAGAATTCCAAAGCATCATCCGGGTCAGGAAGCTGATATACATTGTCTAGAGGTGAACTGAGCAAGTCCTGTAAAAATGCGTTTTGGTTGAAATTTTTGTAACTTCTATATTTTACACTTATGTGTTTATGTTTAGGAGTTTTAATTCCTTTTTTAGACCACGTGCAGCATATTGGGTAGTGTTCGCTCATTGCACAATTGGGTACGGTGCATTCTATGATGTTGTCTGAGCAAGTTACATAAATGTGATCTATGATTGTTGAAGATGACTTTGTTACTCTAGTAGCTTGTTGTACTATTTGTTGGAAATTGTATGATGCAATTATATTTCCCCATATTATGTTGGATTTATTGGTGTCAATGTTAAAGTCTCCGAGTAGTATAATTTCTTTACCGGAAGCGAAAACCATATCCATCATGGTAGTGAAGTTTTCGTACCAGACGTGTCCAGCACTGGGATTTCGATAGAGGTAGCCAATTATCAGGGGTGTGCGGTTTTGAAGTTTTAGCTCTAACCAAATACATTCTATTTCGCAAGTTTCAAAGTCTAGATTACGGTTAACATTTAGTAAATTAGAAACATATGTTATTATGCCTGTCTCTTGTTTCCTACAGGGATCCCTTCTGAAAACTTTGTACCCTTTAATAGAGATGTCCTCATCTGAAATGTTATCGTTAAGCCTACTTTCACTAAGGCCGAATAAATGAAAATTTTGATTGAGAATAGAAGATAACTCTGATAGCTTGTTAAATAAGCTGCAAATGTTTAAGTGTCCAAGGCGTATTCCTGACTTATTGAGCTAGTGTTGCCACTTCTCAGACATTTCATCCATGAAGAAAGTGTAAATTAGTCAAAGTCAAGCAAAAATACAAGATCATAAAAAAAAACACAATTACATTAACTTACAAAATATCAGTAATCCAAATCGATATGTAAATGACAATATTATAACGATATAACTAATTAGACCAACGAATATAATGCAAACACGGAACAAAACGAATTAAAGAACATACAACAAATAATTAACCTGAAAAATCTAATTCACAAGCTAAGTAACCAACTGTTATCCAACAGAATTAATAAATGACTACACAAGTCAATGTCTCTGTTTAAAGCGGAGTATCCCACACGGGAAATAAAACGTTAAACAGTAAGCAATTAAAGTTCAAGGAGGAAGCTCTGTTGCTGGTATCAATGCATATAGGGTTCCGATTTTAATACATATCCTATCTCACAGGTCTGTATTGTAGAGACATCATAAGGGCTTGATTCAATGCGGCAGGACTAAATTGCATCAAGTGTAGAAGTTCTGGACTCCAATGATGCGGAGCCTGTTGTCCGCTTGGTCGATCATTACTGGCGTGAACTTGGTGATGCGGAACCTGTTGTTGCCCGCTTGTTCGCTAGATAGATAGATAGATAGATACATAGATAGATAGATAGATAGATAGGTAGGTAGGTAGGTAGGTAGGTAGGTAGGTAGGTAGGTAGAAATATAGAACGAACGAACGAACGAACGACCGAACGAATGAACGAACGAACTTTATTTTAAAAGGGTAACAAATTGTGCACGCAGGCCCGCCTTACATTCCGCCCATTCAATCACTCATCTTTCATTCATTAAATGAGCATGTCACATTTACATAGGGGAAAAAACATTGTCAAATGGATTTTGTAAGCATAAACAATGCATATTACGCATGAGACATTCACATGGGGGAAAAAAAAACATTGTAAAATGAAAGTTGTAAACATAAACAGTGCATATTGCAATGTTGTGAGACACATCCCTCCCATCCACCCTCACATCTCGCAGCCACCCACACATCCCGCAAACTCCCACACATCCTCCACCCACCACACCTCCCCCACCTACCCACACATACCA
The DNA here is from genome assembly GCA_963921405.1 of Cepaea hortensis. Classification (NCBI taxonomy): domain Eukaryota; kingdom Metazoa; phylum Mollusca; class Gastropoda; order Stylommatophora; family Helicidae; genus Cepaea; species Cepaea hortensis. The sequence goes on along the minus strand of OY992876.1, from coordinate 211,187,686 downwards.
CACGCATTCACGCAGACCCCGGCAAAAATACATGCCACCACCCACCCACTGATTCCCCACAAACACACATTTCCCCACCCACACACACATCCGCCACTCATCCCATAACGGACACGCACACACTCACCCACATATTCTTCACCACCAACCCACACACCCGCAACCACCCAGTAAAACACACATCACAAAACCACACACACATACCCCCGCCAACCCACACATCCCGCACCCTCACAATTTTCCCCACCAATCCACACATACTTTAGACAACCTACACCTACTTACTCACCCAATATCCGCCACCTCTTAACTACACATCCTCTACCTATACACACATCCCCACCCACAAACACATCTCACAAACACATTAACACCCAAAAAACACACACCTCCCACACACACACACAACTCACATATACTCCACTACTCACATCCGCCGCTCACACACATCTTCCCACAAACACACACATCCCAAACCCATAAACTCATTTCTCACACACATCCGCCCACTCACGTACACATTCATCAACCACTCACACCCACACATCACCCACCCGCCCATCAAGACATGCATCTCTCATCTACCCTCCCTCCCTCCCACCCACACACACCCCAACCCCCCAGACAAACACACATCCCCCATCCTCACATACATCCTTCATCCATCTGTACATCCCACACCTCCCCCACCTCTCACACATCTCCCCTCCCACACAAAACTCCACCCATAAACACATTCTCCCCCCACACACATCCCCCACATGCATTTCCCATACACATCCCTGTCCACACATCTCTCACCCACACATACATCTTCCCACCCACCCACACATCCCCCACCTACAAACATCCTCACCACCCACACATACATCCTCCACCAACTCACATTTTCCCCATCTGCATTCACACACTCCCACCCACATAGACATATCCCATTCACAGACACACCCACACTCATCCCCCACACCCATTACACACCCATCCTCCAACCGACACAATCTCCTACACATCCATTCACCCACCCAAATACACATTCCCTACCCGTACCCCCAACCCACTAACACCCACATACTTCCAGCCACCCTCCCCCCCCCCAAATATCCCCTCCTCACACACACATCCCTCACACACACATACATCCCCCACCGACTACACATCCCTTCACCCATCCACACAACACCCATCAACCCATACACATCTCCCACACACAACCCCTCCACACATACATTCCCCACACCCACACACACACACACACACACACACACACACACACACACATTCCTGACATAAACACCCAGACACACATCCTCACATCTAGACACATACATGATGCCTCACATGATCACTGAAGCTAATAAGAACAAACTCCCACACTTTACACACAGTTGAGACACTGACGTTTGTCGTGAGCTTTCTCGCAAAAATTGTAAGAAGTGGAAAAAAAATTGTACATATACATTGTGTAGCGTAAAAATGAGTGATGAAATTCAATTCTCTCTCTCTCTCTCGATCTCTCTCTCTGTCTGTCTGTCTGTCTCTCTCTCTCTCTCTCTCTCTCTCTCTCTCTCTCTCTCTCTCTCTCTCTCTCTCTCTCTCTCTCTCTCTCTCTCCTACTCACTAACTCTCTCACTCACATCACAGTAATGCTATATTATACATGATAAAATCAAGTGGCATACAAAATAATAATATGAAAGATGAGAATACACCCCCCCAAAAAAAATATGGAATGGCATGTTACAGGACAATCAAGTGGCATACAAAATGATACCTTGTAATAAGAAAGATGAGAATACATAAAAATTATGGAATAGCATGATACATGACATGCGTGCGCTCAACTCTCTCTCTCTCTCTCTCTCTCTCTCTCTCTCTCTTTCTCTCTCTCTCTCTCTCTCTCTCTCTCTCTCTCTTTTTACATACACACACTCTCACACTCATTCGCTCTCTCTTTCTCACTCACTCTCACATTCACTAACTCTCTCACTCACTCTACAGTAATTTACATATGTTCGTTTTATGCATGTTAAAATCAAATGGCATTAAAATGAAAATATGAAAATGAGAATTTAAAAAAAAAAATATGGAACAGCATGTTAGATGACATGCATGCTCTCAACTCTCTCTCTCTCTCTCTCTCTCTCTCTCTCTCTCTCTCTCTCTCTCTCTCTCTCTCTTCTCTCTCACACACATGTACACACACACACACACCAACACACAACATACACACGCAAATACGCACATATACCCACGCACACACACACACCTACACATCCACATACTAACGCACACGTACTCACATAACACACGAATACACACTCCCTCACATATACTGCATGCATGCACACTTACACACACAAACATATACACATACGTACACGAGCACACACACACATACATACACACATACATACACACGCACATACATATAAACACATATAAACACACATGAACGCACATCTTAACACACATACAGACATACACACACAAAGGCACACACAGATACACACATGTATACACACATATACACATACAGACATGCACACACACATACATTCACACATATAAACACACACACACATAAGATACACCCATCCACCCACACACATATACGCTGCCTCACATAATAACTAAAACTAATATGAATAAACTCCCACACTTTTCACGCGTACACAATGTCGACTATCGTGAGCAGCCTCACAAGAACATTCAAAATTGGAAAACAATGGGAAAACATGGAAAATATGGAAAATTGTGATGAGAATATGGTATACATTGTGTAACGTAAAAATAAAATAGTGGTCCAATCCAGGACCGGATGGGTGACGTTGTGATATTCCGTTATGATAATTTGGCGTGTCCAGTGTGTGCCGCGTGGTTACACACCCGCTTCACACGTCAGTGATCCGGGGCTTGTTTCCAGATCCGGTCAGCTGTATGCACTACTGACGAGCTCAAACGAGAGCGAAACTCGAGTATAGTGCTTCCATATTGACGTGGATAGGCCTTAGGTTCATACCGGAATACGATCAGCGTTGCCAGTAGTGGGTTGTGCTCAATATTTAAATTTCAAATCCCGAAAAAAAAAATAATAATCAATTTGATTATTGCTCACTGGATTTTAGGAGGCCTGGTGTCCCTTGCCAGTGAGAAGTCCTGATCGTTCGGGTCCACATCGATTGACGGACGTCAGTCGCGGCGCTTGGACAATCTTGAGCTTAGCCTACGATGGGTGACGTTGTGATATTCCGTTATGATAATTTGGCGTGTCCAGCGTGTTCCGCGTGGTTATACACCCGCTTCACACGTCAGTTATCCGGGGCTTGTTTCCGGATCCGGTCAGGGATATGCACTACTGACGAGCTCAAACGAGAGCGAAACTTGAGTATAGTGCTTCCATATTGACGTGGATAGGCCTTAGGTTCATACCGGAATACGATCAGCGTTGCCAGTAGTGTGTTGTGCTCAATATTTAAATTTCAAATCCCGAAAAAAAAAAAAATAATAATGTTATTCACTAATTTGGCTTTGTTAAAAAGGAAGCGCTTTCGAAGTGGTAGAAGTCTTAGATGGCTGTATAATTTATTACTGTCAACGTTCTTTATGCTAGAAACTTGACGTAGAGCGCGGCTTTGAAGCGAACACAATCGTTTCATATTAAATTTAGGGCAACCATCCCAGACTATGGAACAATAATCGAGAGGTGATTGGATATAGGATGCATATAATATTTTTCGTGTTCTTTCATCCAAAAAGTGCTGAATTTTAGCAAGTTGGTAAATTTTTGTGCTATTCTCTTGGTAAGAACGTGAACATGAGAGCTCCAGTTTAAATGTCTCTCAGTTAAAAGACCTAATGTTTTATGTTCATTTACATTAATTATAGGTAACGTGTCCACGTGGAGCATGAGCGGTGTCCCAGTTAGGGTCTGTAGTTTTTGACTGGTCGTTATTAGCATGGATTTGGTTTTGTCGATGATAATTAGCAAGCGATTTTCATTGCTCCATCTACTAAGGTTGTCAAGTTCGTTTTGTAAAGAGCTCTCTAAGTCACCAAGGCTCTCTTGACTAGTGTAAATAGTGCAGTCGTCCGCAAACAGGTCACACGAAGTATTGAGGTATAAAGGAAGATTGTTAATATACACTGCAAAAAGCAGCGGACCTAGTATTGAGCCCTGAGGCACACCAATATTAAGTTGTGTGGGTCTTGATAGACAGTTATTGAAGGACACTATTTGTTGTCTGTCAGATAAAAATGACGTATTAGATTCACTATATTGGTGCTAGTCTTCATTTGTTTTAATTTTCTAATTAAAATATCATGATCTACCATATCAAAGGCTTTTTTAAAGTCTACAAATGCTGCTCCACAAATGTTGCCATTGTTTATACAAAGATGCCAGTTATCGGTCATTTTTGTAAGGGCACTATGGCAAGAATATTTAGGTCGAAACCCAGATTGACTGTCAATTATTAGATCATTGTTAATTAAATGATGTAATATTATTTTTTAGCCGGTCTCTCTGGCCGAGGGATTACAACACTTTCTCCGTAATCCCGTTTATCACGCAGAGTCTCGTAGCAGGGCGAGAGCTGGGAGCGGTTCGACCCCCACTGGTGACTTGCGGGATAACTGAGCCGGCCGCTCAGAAATCAATGGCAAACTACTGAGCGTAATCTTGCCAAGAAATCTACATACAGCTGAAAGATGCTGATGTTGACAGCGATGTCCTGTAAAGGATATGCAAAACATTTTAGTGTTATTTTATGCATGTGTTTTTCTATATGGCTTTGATAGCCACGATAGTAAGAAAATAGGTCTATAATTGCCCAAGACACTATTATCAGTTGCGCCATTTTTAAGTAGAGGATAAACTTTAGCAACTTTAAAGGCAGATGGAAAGTAGTTTTGGGACAGGCACTGGTTATATATGAACGTTAAGGACTTACTAAAAATTGGCGCAGCACACCGAAGAACTATTACTGATACCATCTAGGCCTTCTGAATTTGTTGCTTTGAGATTCTAGAGATTCCGGCGACGACCCACAGAAGTCTCCGAAAGATTTAACTTGTGAATCGAAGGACGCGGCCCGGAATCGAACCCACAACCTTCGGAGCCCGAGTTAAACGGCTTGACCACTTCGCCTCTTCTATACTTCTTCATCATACTTATATACTTCTGCAATAGACATCAAGAGAATCTCAGGGGGAATATTTCTAGAGCACTTCCCTTCACAGAATGATGACAGTGAACTTAAATTACAAACTGAGTCTGGTATTGAGGACTTTAGATTCTCTATTTCTGACTGAAAGAAGTAACTGAAATCCTCGCATGTTATAGAGTTTGGTATTGCTAACTCTGAAGCGTGTTTCTTGTTGGTTAGCGAGTTAATAGCCATCCATATATTTGTGTTATGTGATTTATCTACAATCACATTTTTGAAATGATCTTTCTTTATCCTACAAATTTCATATTTAACTTTATTTCTTAGTCTGCGGTAATTGATAAAATCTGTATTTTTGTGTGCTGTATCTCGTTCTCTCATGATTTCGAGAACTTCGCTAGTGACCCATGGGGATTTATGTTGATTCTTGACTCGAATTTCTTTGACTGGCACATGTTTATCAAATACGTTGTAGACTGTCTTTGTCCAGTAAGCTAGTGCATCATCCGGATCAGGAAGTTGGTAAACATGTTCAAGGGCTGCATTTTTTAAGTCGTTAAAAATTAAATTTTGGTTGAGAGCTTTAAAATTTCTAAATGTGATGCTTAAATGTTTTGTTTTAGGCGTTTCGAACCCAATTTTTGACCATGTACGACATATTGGGTAATGGTCACTAACTGCACTAACAGGAACAGAACATTCGGTAATATTAACTGGACAAGTAACATATATATGATCAATTATAGTTGAGGAGGTGTCTGTAACTCTTGCGGGACGATTTATTAGTTGTTTGAAATTGTAAGATAGAATGATATCGTCCCGTTCCTGGTTGGGTTTAGTAATATCTATGTTAAAGTCACCTAATATTATGACTTCTCTACCAGCTGTAAACACCATATCCATCGTTGTAGTGAAGCAGTCATACCAACTATACCCAGATAGATAGATAGATAGATAGATAGATAGATAGATAGATAGGTAGGTAGATAGATAGATAGGTAGGTAGATAGGTAGATAGATAGATAGATAGATAGATAGATAGATAGGTAGATAGATAGATAGATAGATAGATAGGTAGATAGGTAGATAGATAGATAGATAGATAGATAGATAGATAGATAGATAGATAGATAGATAGATAGATAGATAGATAGATAGATAGATAGATAGATAGATAACAGCCAAATATTGCTGGAGTTGACTGTGACGTCCTGTAATTGATATGCAACTAACTAGATGATGTAGACATTAGAGCAAGAGAGGCGAGATATTTGGCTTCTGGTAGAGATACATTTGTAACCACGGTTACAGTGGCAATGTTTTACACAGAACAGACTGCTGCACAATGTGTTGTCTGTTGGCGTTGTTCTTACAGATTCTTGGTATACTTGTATTTATTTTCTTTATTCCCGGTTTGTTTTTGTTGCGCGTGTTGTTACTCTCTGTTGTTTTTTTTTTTTTTTGCGGGGGGAGTCTTCGTGGCGAAGTGGTCAAGCCGTTAGTAAAATAAACAATGAATTTTCCGGAAAATGCGAGAAATTTAAAATAGCTCAAAACCAATGAATTTTTTCCAAAAATGCGAGATACAATGTCCAAGCTTCCGCGCCATACAGTAGCAACGCGTCGAATATACGTAACATTTGACAATTCTCATTTTTAATGCGTTATTAATCTCTCTAGATGTTAATACTGATTTCATGCTGTTGAAAGTATTTTTAGCCATTCCTATTCTCCTTTTGATTTCTATTTCACTTCTGCCATCGTCCAAGATATATGTCCAAGATAGGAGAAACTTGATTCTTGTTCTAGTATCTGCCCGTTCACTGTGATGTTCATTGATGACCTTTCCTTTTCACTGCTAATTATCATTGTGGAGACGGCACCTGATTGATTGATTGATCTGTTTTCCTATTTTAGTTGTTATCCTTATCTCTTATATCTGCTGAATTCTGTTTCTCGCTGCTTTAGTGTAGTTTGGTGTTTCCTTTTCCTATGTTTCTTCATTTACTCTTGGTTGTACATTGTTCTTGCTTGCTTGTGTTCGCTGGCTGTGAACTCTAGCATGAAGTCCTGTATGTCGGATGAAGACATCCTGTTGTCCAACATCAATGTGATGTCATACAGGACCTGAGGTTTGCGTGAGTATCCGTTGTCCCATGTCTGGCTTATTGGTGTGCAGACTGGTGGTTCCTCCCATGCAGGCAGATACTCTCCGGCTTCGGAGGAAATACATTGTTCTTTTCTTAGTTTTCTCTATTTTTGGCATCTACTATTGCATATTGCTTTATTGCCTGTGGTTAGTGGTTTTATAGTTTTTATTAGTATTTTTCTTTAGCAAGTTGCATTCTGTTTGGTATACTATTGCATTAGCCTTTCTTTTGTTAATTATTTATTTATTTAATTATTTTGAGTTATTAGTTGGATATTCCGCTTGTATGTCCTTGTGAGTGGTTTCACTGCTGTATGAGGGCGTCGGTTTTCCTCTCGTACTGTACACGTGCTTGAACCCCTGTTCCGCAGTCCACCGTTTCCCCCTTCCTTATTGTGTGGCGTTTTCTTAAGTGGTGGGTTGATGTTTGTTTACATTGGTCAACGCTCTTGCTTGGTTTGAGTTTTTCTTGAATTTGGCCTTAGACGGGGCCCGTCTTTTAACGTCTGTGCTTGTTTTCTCGCGTCGAGACCTGAAAAGAGCTCGTCTGTGGACTTCTGTGTTTTCTCGCGTTGAGCCCCTGGGCGGGCTCACCTTCTGGTCGTCTGTTTTCTTGCGTCTTTGTTTTGGGGTCTTGTTTCCAGCGTAGGAGAGGGACTGTCCCATCTTTCTTATCCATCGCTGGGGAGGTTTTCTACAGCCTCCTCTTTGTTCAGAGTAGGAGGGTGTTTCCTGCGCGTCCCTCTTGTCCATCGTTGGGGAGATTTCCTACCGTCTCCTCTTTTATCTAGCTTAGTAGGGGTTTCCTGCACGTCCCTCTTATCCACCGATGGGGAGGCTTCCTACCGTCTCCACTTTTCCACCGTTTGGGAGGTTTCTCACCGTCTCCTCTAGTCCCACGTCGGAGAGGGTTCTTTCGCTTCTCTCTTTTCCATCGTTGGACGAGTTTTTCTGTATCTCTCTGTATCCCCTTTTGTCGTGTCTTCATGTGAACGGCTTCTTCCATATTTATTAGATGTGTTTTCTATTGGTGTTTTCAGTTTATGTTCGTTATATTTCTTTTCCTGTGTTTGCTATGAATTGTGTTACCAGATGTTGCAATTCTTTGTCTCCTTCAGTCTATAGGCATTCCTTCATTGTCATCGCGGCATTTCTTGTTTGAAAATACTCTGTTAGGTCCTTACGCTCCCGATCATACGTCCTGCATGATAGTAGGTAATATTCTATCGCCCTTTCTTCCAGGCTTTCTACGCAGAGTGGTCTGCTTATTTTGTCTTTCCAATATCCAATTCTCGCCCTCCATAGTTTCTTATATGTTGGTATTTTCATGTTGTTGTTTTTTACGTGGCTTTTCATACTGGGCTCTTTTAGAATGTGATATGCATGTCTTCATTTATTGCTGCCTCTACATTGTTGTTTCCATTTATTGAGTATACGTTGTTTGATGATGCTTTTTGCCTTCCTTACGCCGAGTCCTGTGTTTACTGTATTGTGGCTGGTTGTTCAGCGTTTTGCAGCTTTGTCTGCCCTCTCATTGCCCGTTATGCCCCATGTGAGCCGGTATCCAGGCTATTGTGACCTGACATCCCACGTATCTAGGATTTGTTGGCAGTGCCAGAATTTCTTCCTTCAGGTCCGGTCTGTTCCCCTTAGAATAGTTTCCTAGTGCTTGTGCTGCGGATAATGAGTCCGTTAGTACAGTTAGTCTTATGGGAGGGTTCTGTGACGCTATTTCCAGTCCTTTCATAATTCCTACTAGCTCTGCCATGTACTGCCTTTAGTGATATTGCGTACTTTAATATAACTATGGACAAACGGGATATAGATTAAAGAGGAATGACACATTCTCAACAGCCAGACCAGGACGATAACATTACGTGGACACGAAAGGTAGGGGACGCCCGTCTCACATGAAGCGTAAGATCCAGAAAAGCTCCAGTTTATATTTAATTTCTATAGACTCTTTTACTCCCATATCTAGATTCAATTTCCGGTTATATTCTCTCTATGTCAACATAGGCTAGCAGAGTAAATGAGATGTCTTACTTCCCCAGTTAGATCAACACAGAGTAGCGTAGTGAATGAGATGTCTTACTTCTCCAGTTAGGTCAACATAGGTTAGTGGAATGAATGAGGTGTCTTACTTCTCCAATTAGATCAACAGTGACTAGTGGAGTGAACGAGATGTCTTACTTCTCCAGTTAGATCAACATGGATGAATGGATAAGAGTGCTCGTTCTTTAAACTTCTGGTGAGTGTTGATGCTGAGGTAAGATGTCCAACACCTATATAGGTCGGTTCGACTAAAATGCTAGCGTCTCGTTCTTGATTGGGGACGTAAATTACCAGTATCTCAGAATTCTGAATGGGTTTGCCTGATGGCGAGGGACACTAGTATAATAGGGAAACCTAACCACATACAAATATTAGTGGTCCACTAGAAGAAGTAGCACGTGTAAAAAGCGAGCAAACGCAAAAAAAAAAAAAAAAAAAAAAAACACACACTTCTGTGAGAGGAAATATCCCCTACACCATCATCATCATGTGCCAAGCCAATATGTGTGGACAGTCAAGGTTCACTATCTCACACACCACAATCTTGAATCTGTGTTCTTGTCTAGATTATGCCACGAGGCTAATCCCTTCTGCGTACCTCTGTCGAGAGCAGTAAGTCACACCTTGTTTTTGTATCTTACGGTCAGTGACCGGGTTTGGCATGCATTATTTGTTTAAGGTTTGTTTCCTCTATATACATTCCAGCCAAGGTAACAGCCTACTCTTTACCGTTTCCAACTGCCATGGGAATTTTGATATTCAGAACTTCCACGAAGGACCTATTTTGTAGTCCTAATCTGAGAAGACTAGGAGCTTGGTCTTACTGCCAGAAGATCAAGGGGAAATTTGATTGTTATCAGCAGTTCATGGAAACTGCAACCAGCCCTAGGGTGGCTACATCCTAATATTTCTCTCCACAGATGTGAAGTTCATGGAAACACAACCAGCCCTCGGGTGGCTACATCCTAATATTTCTCTCCACAGATGTGAAGTTCATGGAAACTGCAATCAGCCCTCGGGTGGCTACATCCTAATATTTCTCTCCACAGATGTGAAGTTCATGGAAACTGCAACCAGCCCTAGGGTGGCTACATCCTTATATCAATCTCCACAGATGTAAAGTTCATGGAAACCCAACCACTATGGTGGCTACATCCTAATATTTCTCTCCACAGATGTGAAGTTCATGGAAACACGCCCAGCCCTCGGGTGGCTAAATCCGAAAATGCCTCTCCACAGATGTGAAGTTCCAGCACTGGTCTTATACACACACCACTGAGGGCTCGGCAACAGCCCCTGTTTAGATGGTAATGGCCCATGAGAAGACAAGACCAACCTCACTCCGATAGCTCGCTAGTGTTATGTTATTAGTAGTTAAGCAGCAATTAAACATTACAAATTGTATGCTTTAATAAAAGACATTTCGGGTTTTACAAAGTATGACAAGCAATTGAAAAGTGCAGCTCATGTAGGCACCATATATAGAAAATTTACACGAAACACTTTTTATCCAAACTGCCATGTTCATTAGAGCTGTTTATAATTTCCAATAGGAGTGTTAATGACACATGATTGTAAAATAATCATTCAGATTGTAAAACAATCATAACTTAAATAATTCACATGATAATTGTAAAATCCCCATTTTTGATTATAAATTGTGTGCGTAAGGATAGTAAAAGCTACATTACAAATGGTCAAATAACATAATTGCAAAATAATGTACATTTTAATAATATTAAAATAATCTACATTATAAGAGTAAAATAATATCAAATTAATACGTATCTTTTATTATATAGTATTTCTAGTCATCTGCCGTTATTGAACACATGTATACACATCCTTCCACATTCACCGCCACACATATGCCCACACACACAGACACACCCACGCACACCACCATGTCCGCACGCCCATGCTCACGGACTCACTGTCGTCGTCGGCCTCGCACACCCTCACTGACTCACTGACGTCGGCCTCGCACACCCTCTCTGACTCACTGACGTCGGCCTGGCACACGCTTACTGACTCACTGACGTCGGCCTGGCACACGCTTACTGACTCACTGACGTCGGCCTGGCACACGCTTACTGACTCACTGACGTCGGCCTGGCACACACGCCTTGTGAGCCATTCATAAACGCAATAAGCTACGTATAAGTACGGAATGAAGCACCAAATAGCAATAGACCACCCCGCAGGCAAGCCTTGCACGCGCGGCTCACTGGGGGGTCTAACAGCTCTCCGCCGAGTGAGGGGTGTAAAAGTTCTCAGCCATCTGAGGGGTCCAACAGTTCTCGGGCGACTGAAGGTTCCAGCAGCTCTCGACGGACTGAAGGTTCCAACAGTTCTTAACCAACTGAGGGGTCCAACAGTTCTTAGCCACCTGAGGGGTCCAACAGGTCTCAGCAATCGGAGAACCCCAAAATGTCTCACACTGAGGGGCCCAATAAGTCTCGACTCGCTGAGGGTCCCAAAAGGTCTCTGCATACTGAAGGACCCTAAAGGTCTCTGCTCACTGATGGGTCCAGTGGATCCAGAGATTCTTTTACCATAGCTGAGCCAAAGAGGTCTGCTCTCATCCATACGATGTCTCTTCTGGCTGGTTCGATCAAAGGACATTTGCTCCTTGATGGATACACTGGCAGATGGATCTGTAAGTGGAAAAAGATCATGTCAGGCTGTACTGAAGATTCAGAATTAAGAAATATGGGATGTAATCTTTTAAATAATGGTTTACAGCTAAACAGAAGTGAAGATTTTGAGGAAGGAGGGAAGAGAAGGAGGAAGGAATATGTGCAGTCCTATTCTAGAACTTACGTATACAGATCAGAGTTCTCTCAAATAGTGCTAAAGAATTTGAATTGATGAATTGTGAATGTCGTGGTTCCATATTTAATAACAATAGGACTGTTCAAATGAAGAAAGATGTGTGTTGGCCATAGCTGGTAATTGCGTGACAATGTGAGAACCGTCTGTCAAAATATACTGAGTTGGTAATTGCGAGACAACGTGAGAACCGTCTGTCTGAACTGGTAATTGCGAGACAAAGAAACAAACAAATATCCTTCAATATGGTTTATATAAGTGGGATGGGAGGCGCGCGCGTGTCTGCTTACAAGATGTAATACGAACACATCTCCGGGACTGAAGAAACTCAAGTCTCTGTCCACGAGCTAGCTGGCAACTGGGGTCGCGCCCCGAGATTGGTGGAGTCCGGTTTGCTTTGATATTGGGTAGAAAAGCATCGCTAGGTGACCAGTAGGGAAATGACGACACGGAGACGGTTTTATAATAGTAGGGTTGGAGACAGCGAATACACATATAGTTTTCTAAATGGAGGAAAGGGGCCTGCGGGGGGGGGGGGTGAGATAAATGAGCAGAGGTGGCACAGTGGTTGTCATCTAGCCTTCCATGATAGTGATTCGGGCTCAATCCTCAGCAGAGGCAGTATTCGATTTGGTATCGACCAAATGAAGAAGAAGAAGAAGAAGAAGAAGAAGAAGAAGAAGAAGAAGAAGAAGAAGAAGAAGAAGAAGAAGAAGAAGAAGAAAGAAAACAAAAGAAACAAAGACAGAAAAAAAAAATCATATTGAAAACAAGCACAACGCAGTCACGTCCGAAATATCTCTCCGGATGAATGCAGAAGAAGAAGACGAAATGTGTATCTTTTTTTTTTTAAAATTCAGTTACATATTATCTCTCTCTCTCTCTCTCTCTCTCTCTCTCTCTCTCTCTCTCTCTCTCTCTCTCTCTCTCTCTCTCTCTCTCTCTCTCTCTCTCTCTCAATATAAAGTTATTTGCATATCCTTTACAGGACGTCGCAGTCAACCTCATCATTGTTTTGGGTTGTTTTTCGTTTCTTGGCATGCGTACTTACATTCAGTAGTTAGACATTTCTTTCTGAACGACCGACACTCATGCCATTGTATGAAAACCATCTCTGCTTCCAAAACCCCTGCAGCTGTGTTTCGAGCGTGGTATGTTTGTACTCCCTTCGCCACAGATCCGACATTTCGTGCTCGTCGACTTCTGCCCTTCCTCTAGGAAACAAGTCCCCCAATCACTGCCCCTTCCAAATGGTCATGGCGTGTAATATGGCCAAAGTACTTCAGTTCCCTAGACTGTTTCTCATTGTTTCTAGCTGAACCTGTTGTCTTCCATGTTCAAATCCGGTATAAATGTGTCGGTACTTGTCTTCGTAGTTCACGATATTCTAACACTTTTTCTGCAATATTTTAAGTACACATCCCACACTCTTATTTAGTGATTTCAGAATGGTGTCGGGGTCACTCATATTCGTAAGTTGTCATAGGAAAGAGTCATTCATTATGTGCCATGCCGATAAGTGTGGGCGGTCATGTTTCGTTATCTCAATCACCAGAGTAGTGGATCAACTCTGTGTTCTTGTCTCGACTATATCACGTGACCAAGCCATATAGGTATTTACTTCTCTGCCTTCCCATTGTTCTCTTCCCCTCTATCTTGCCAGTTGTCACCAAATTCTTCAATTTATTTCTTCTCATAACGTGACCAAACATGTTGACTGTCTTCGTCTAATTTCTCTAATCAGTTTACGATTTTCATTTGTTTCTTGTATGACCTGGTCAGTGGTTTCTCTATCCGTCTATGGTATTCTTTGCATTGTCTGCAGAAACCACATTTCAGTCATCAGATGTTTTTCAGCTTGACTGCTCATTGTCCACGCTACACATCCATACAAAAGTACAGGTTCTATGTAGTACCTTAACACTCTTTTCTCGTAGCAATAGACATCATTTTATTGGTCAGTATGTAAGTTAGTCAGTCAGTTAGTTAGTAAGTCAATCAGTCAGTCAATTAGTAAGTCAATCAGTTAGTTAGTTAGTTAGTTAGTTAGTTAGTCAGTCAGTCAGTTTCTTGTAGGACTTGGTCAGTGGTCAGTCGCGCGTGGTGATCGTCGACAAGCGTGCGGTGTGTTTGTATAGCGCGGACACTACGATTGGCGAGTTGGCTGGACAGTGGGTGTGATAATATGTCCTAAAAACTGGGAATGCACTGGGGGAGCAGCTATATAGGTTTTTTCTCTCTTTCTTCTTTTGTCCTTTCTTCTTCATTGCAACAGAGGCCCTCAACCAGCCTTTATTGTGCCATCCCCTGCAGCTCTCTACATCCCGTCCTTCTATTAATTAATTGTGTCTAGTTCCCTTCTACACGCGCTGTTAGGTGTTCCTTTATTTCGTTTGCTTCATGGGTTTCAGATACCAGCCCCCCCCCCTTTCCTCATTCTTACCATTTGTTGGTACAGGGTGTATTTTTAATGACTGTGGGATTTTGAAAATATTGCCGTTCTAAGTTTTGTATTTACCTTTTATGTTGCATGCATTCCACAGAGGGTCAATATAGAACTTGGAACGGCAATACTATATTTTCAAAAACCCACAGTCATTAATAGGACACCCTATGGTTAGCACTGCATCATTCGCAACTGTGGAGCACTATCGAGAACAAGTCATCCAAACTGTTCAAGAAATCTGATACGGGGAGAAAATGGCACGTTGCACGATAAATAAAGCCAATGATTGTTTCTATGGTTGACAGCAGATAGCTGACGCTAACCATAAGGTGTATGTATCTATATCTATAAAAGATGATGTATGTCTGTTCTTTATGCGTTCGCGAACGGTCCATCCGATTGAGATGAAATTTTCTACACGTCTTCTTCTCATTCCCGTGCATCCAACTGTCATAGTTTGTTAGTGTAAACCAGCTATTTACTTACTAACATTTAATATTTTAATATCTTATATATATATATATATATATATATATATATATATATATATATATATATATATATATATATATATATATAGCGAGGGGACTTAACTTAAGAAAAGTTATTTCAAGGGGCATAACTTTTAATAACATTGCTATATATTTTATATATAGATTGTTGCATTGTTGTCAAAGATTTATAAACTCTTTGTCTACAGTTATTTACAGGCATATGAGTTATAATAAATAATGATATAATCTTTAAGGCATTTTCAAAGTTTTCATAAAAATAATGCATCTATTTAAATAGTGAAAATTTTCTAACTCATCTTTTTATGTTTAAAGAAGTCATGTAGGTGATTAAAAACAGTTTACATTAAAATTAATGGAAGGTGTGTGGAAGGACATTCTTAAGTTAATGTTTTTTTTTGTTATATGATTTTAATGAGACGCTCACCGCCAGGAGCTGGGCGAAGCCGCGCAGGGACAGATAGACAGACAGACAGAGAGATAGTCGGGAACGGGAGCTTATATGACTACTTATATGAATTAAATGAGATGCTCCCCACCAGGGACTGGGTAATGCCGGGCCGGATCAGACAGATAGATAGACAGACAGACAGACAGACAGACGGGAACGGGAGATTATGTGACAACTTATATGAATTAAATGAGTTGCTCCCCACCAGGAGCTGGGGGAAGCCCGGCCGGGACAGACAGACAGACAGACAGACAAGCAGACAGACAGACAGATATATAGATAGATCTCCGCCAGGGCCTGGGCGAAGCCGGCCGGGTCAGCTAGTCTTATATATAAAAAAGGATGTATGTATGTTCGCGTACGGTCCATCCGATTGAGATGAAATTTTCTACACGTCTTCCTCTCATTCCCGCGCTGCCAACTGTCATATTTTATTAGAGTAAAATCGGCTATTTACTTAATATTATTTAATTTTTCATTTTTCATTATAATTTCTAGATATCAAGGGGACTTAACTCTAGAAAGGTTATTTCAAGGGGCATAACTTTTAATAACATTTCTGTATACCTTATAGTCATATTGTTGCATCGTTTTCAAAGATTTATAAACTCTTTGTCTATAGTTATGTACTGGCATATGAGTTATAATAAATAATTATATAATCTTTAAGGCATTTTCAAAGTTTTCATAACAATAATGCATAATGCATAACATTGTAACTCATCTTTTTATGCTTAAAGAAGTTATCTACAGTCATGCAGTGATTAAAAACAGTTTTCATTAAAAATAATGGATGGTGTGTGGAAGGTCATTCTTTTAAGTTACTTTTTTGTTGTTGTATGAATTTAATGAGATGCTCCGCGCCAGGAACTGGGCGAAGCTAAGCCGGGTCAGATAGATAGACAGACAGACAGACAGACAGACAGATAGTCGGGAACGGGAGCTTATATGACTACTTATATGAATTAAATGAGATGCACCCCGCCAGGGACTGGGTGAAGCCGGGCCGGCTCAGACAGAAAGACAGTCAGATAGACAGACAGACAGACAGTTAACTACATGCATATGCGTTATATTCCTCCTTCCCTCCTCCTCCTTCTACCCTCTTCCTCCTCCCCTCCCCTCCTACCTCTCCCTACCTCTCCCTACCTCTCATCCTCCTCCCTCTTACTCCTCCTCCTCCCTCTTCCTCCTCCTCCTCCTAATCCCTCCTCCTACTCCTCCTTTTTCTTCTTCTGTTGCTGCTGCTGCCGCCGCTCCATTTACCCAAGTTAATTGTTGGGGGAAGATGTAAAGATCTTTTAAGTGCTCTTTCTAATGCTTTTTGTAAGTTGGTCTTCGTTTATCTAAGGTTGTTCTAACTGCAACCAATAAATGATTAGACAGACAGGCAGACAGACAGACAGACAGTCGGGAACGGGAACTTATATGACTACTTAAATGAATTAAATTAGATGCTCCCCATCAGGGGTTGGGCGAAGCCGGGCCGGGTCAGACAGACAGACAGATAGACAGATAGATAGTCGGGAACGGGAACGGGAGCTTATATGACTACTTATATGAATTAAATGAGATGCTCCACACCAGGGCCTGGGCGAAGCCGGGCCGGGTCAGCTAGTATTATATATATAAACAGTCATAACATCTGGTGGGAGATGCTTTGGAGAGATTAGAACAAGAATCGTCATGGCGAAAGTAGCCTTTAGCAAGATGAAAAACATTCTGCCCAATAAAAAGATGTCAATTGAAACGAGAAAAAGAGTGTTGATGGGATACATAGAACCTGTTCTTTTGTATGGATGTGAAACTTGGACAATGTGCAGTCAAGCTGAAAAGCATCTGATGGCTGCAGAAATGTGGTTTCTGAGGAAAATGTAAAGAATACCATGGACAGACAGAAAAACCAATGACCAAGTACTACAGGAGACATATGAAAATAGTAAATTGATTAGAGACATTAGATGTAGACTGAAAATTTGTTGGGCATGTTATGAGAAGAAATGAATTGGAGAACTTAGTGACAACTGGCAAGATCGAAGGGAACAGACCAAGAGGAAGACCGAGAGGAAAATACCTGGATGGCTTGGCCACATGGCATGGACGAGACAGGAACACTGAGCTGATCCACGACGCTGGTGATTGAGTGAAATGACGAGTCATGACCGCCCATGCTTTCCTGCATGGCACATGATTGACATATATATATATATATATATATATATATATATATATATATATATATATATATATATATATATATAGAGAGAGAGAGAGAGAGAGAGAGAGAGAGAGAATATGTAATTAAATTTGTGAGTAGGCACGTTGGTATATTGATATTGTTAAGATAGGATTCTGTAGTAATTGAAAGTTTTTTTTTTTTTTTAAATTGATTAGCGAGTAGTTAGAAATTATAAATTAAGATAAGATTTATAAGATAGGGTGTTGTTGATTCAGATTTAGAGTCCTAAGAAAAGATGGGAGTTGTTCTGAGACTTTTCTAGAAAATGTCTAAAAATGACATAGGGCTTATCTATAACAGAATGACTGTTATAGCGGCTACTTTGGCCAACGGTCGTTATGGCAGAGCTCGGACCTGAAAGTAAAATAGTGAAAGAACTGCGGTGCAACAGAAATTAGTAATGATGGGCACACTGAAAAGCACCCAACTAATATATAGGTATGACGAGCCGTCAACTACGGTTGTTGTCAACAACAACATTCTACACAGAAGCCATCTAGCAGTATTAGAAGTCAGACGTACTTGCAGTAATGAGACCGCTACCATCTAGATTGTAGTAGAAGTCGTTCTTTTTATTAATCAAAGGGTTCAATCGAAGAGAGATTTGTCTAAATATGATGATTAAAAAAGATCGATGCAGAAGAAAAGAATGGGTACTTTTGCTTTCTTTCACCCCAAACAAAAGGGAATCCCAGGGTATGACGTCACATCCAGGGGTTCCCTGTGTTGCGCCGAACATTCAGGGGGTTTCCGTGTGTTGCGCCGTAGCTCGGTGCGCAATTCAATGCGGCGGCGGTGGTGCGCTATTCTTTCACTTTCCGGTTAGGGTTAGGGTTAGGGGGTAGGTTTAGGATTAGGATTAGGATTAGGGTTAGTTAGTTAGTCGCAGTTCCAACTTCACAGCACGGGTCGTCCCCATTTTGCTCCGTTCCCGTGCCAGTGAATATCACACAAAACGCTCCCCACTGCCCAATGTGAAAAGTGGAAAAGACAGGAATCTCGACAAACAACAGCCCGCACAGATACACTGTGCATAATGCTGCCACCAGAATGTCAACACACCAATCCCCCACGAAACACCCTGTTCATCTCTGATGGGGGACGCAGAGTTGTTTCCAAGGCACCAGGGCCGGGTTATATACTGGCCAAGACCTATTGACGCGTCCTTGTCGAGCGTCCTGGGCAACAGGTCCCTTCGGGGTCCTGGCTAAGGTCAGTAGGATCGCCGATTCCTCCGAAGTCGGAGAGTGTCTGCCTGTACGGCGAGGAACCACCAGTCTGCACACCAATAAGCCAGACATGGGACAACGGATACTCACGCAAACCTCAAGTCCTGTATTACATCTCACTGATGTTGGACAACAGGATGCCTTCATCCGACATACAGGACTTCGCGTTGGAGCTCAAGCCAACGAACACAAGCAAGCAAGCATCTCTGATGGAATCGGAAGTCATTTTCCTATCTGAATATTTCCTAGATGTTCACCCACAGTCCACGAAAATACAGTTCATCGCTAATGGCAGTGGCAGTCAACCAGAAGCCCGCAGCCACGCATTTCATCATAAGGCAAAAACCGGTCAACTCTGGGACATAGCCACCTGCCATCACTCCGAACATGCAGTCACGTTCCAAAAAACCTCAGGCAGATTCAAAAGCATTTCACGCGAAACTCACAGCTCACAGTGTCGCGCCACGCACTCACTCAGTAGCAGGGCGACGGAACCATCAAGCCTCCTTAGTCGCCTCTTACGGCATGCGTGGTAGGCTAGGTTAGGGTTAGGGTTAGTATGTGTACCCTGCCCCTAATCCTAACCCTACCCCCTAAACCTAACCCTAACCGGAAAGTGATTGCAGGACCGATGCAAATGAGGATCGAAGGGAGACAGAAACGGTTGCCACAGCCCAAAGAAACAACACTGTGGTGTGGGGCAATTGAAACGCACTGACACGCATTCCACCCGAACACAGAGGAGATCACCGTCGGCGCTAAATATAGCTGGTGACTAAATATAGCTGGCAAAGTTTGTTTGGGGTGAAAGAAAGCAAAAGTACCAAAGAATGCAACATCTGTAATAATTAAGGGAGCCGCTATTCACAAAATTTTGTGAATAGTACGAGCCGCTATACACAAAATTTTGTATTTGGTCACGAAATACTGTAACTGAAGTATGCTGAACAAAAATGTGTGCATGTACGACATGTCGGCCCTGAATCGCCCTATATGAGTGGAAGAATAAAGAAACAATGGAACTTGAAAGAGAGGGGCAGACGTATTTTGTATTTAAGTTCCTGAGAAGTTTGCATATACGTATTCTCGTTGATGTTTACAACTACCATTTGTAACTATATCGGTACCTAACTATGGAGCTTGCCAAGTACTACTATTCGGCCGCCATGGGTCCCTCTAAGGCGGTTGGTCACGATTGGTGACGACACTGTTAATTAAGAAAGGTTTAATATTGACAACATCACCCATCGGGGGAAGTAAATGTGTGATATTGACAACATCACCCATCAGGGGAATTAAAGGTGTGATACTGACAACACCATCATCGAAAGTCATTTCGTCTGTACAGATATGGAGCTTTCATGCTTAGTAAACTTAATTTACTTAATAAACACCAAATTCCTGGCCGATTGGCGTTGGCAACGATCTCTAACCGCACGTTTTAATTCGTGTCTTCTATTCTCTTCCGTGCTATGTGACACAAGAATATCAAGAATTTTCTCTGCCTATCTGCCTCTTATCTTTTCTTCCATAAATCTGGACCAGTTGTCACAACATATTCCAATTTTTGATTTCTCAAATGTGGCCAAAAATGATAACTGCCGCTTTCCGATGTTTGTGATAAATTGTTATTGCAACAATAATATATTCCAGATTAAATCAAAAATAAAAATATCAAAATATTCCAGATTACTAATTTTAGCTAGGAATTTTCAGCATTCTTCTTTAAAACTATAATTACAATGCTTCCTGTGATTTTTAGCTTGTTTATTAATTGTCCAGGATCGGAGCCATGTGTTCGAACACATTGGCACCTTGCCGTCTTGACAGACGATAGTTTGTGCTTTAAAAGGCATAATAACTTTTAACTATGGCGGTAGCGAGTGTGACTGATAAGGCCAATTTGCGCTGTAAATGTCCGTTCACAGTGGGTGCATGTGAACACGTGGTCATTTCCACCATCATGCACCATCTTACGTCTCAAACGCTTGGTGTGTGACTTTTCTGCAATAATTTTCTCCTTTGACTTTATTCCATTTCTGATATTTGCCCTCCATGCAACACGTTCAGCGGCGACTTGCTCCCAATGTGCATTATCAATGCCTGTATCAATCATGTCCCGCTTACACACATCTTTGTATCGTAGTAGAGGCCGACCCTGAGATCTCTTACCCATCTGTAATTCACCAAAAAAGATATCCTTTGGTATTCTACCATCATCCATCCGCCTAAGATGTCCTATCCATCTAAGTCTACGAAGACTGAGCATGGAATAAACTGTCACACAACCTGATCTTTCCAATACTTCAGTATTTGTGATTTTGTCTTGCCACTTAATACCAAGAATTCTTCGCAGACACCGCATATGAAAGCTGTTTAAATTGTTCTCTTGGTGTGAGTAAGTTGTCCAGGTTTCACTGCCATAGAGAAGAGTACTAAGGACACAGGCTTGATAGACAAGGACTTTTGTTTTGGCAGTAAGCTTCCTGTTCTCCCAGACTCTTTTTCTTAACCTGTTCATTGTTGTTGCTGCCTTACCAATCCGGATGTTGATTTCCTGATCTAGGGATAATTTGCTATTTACCACCGATCCTAGATATGTAAAATGGTCTACTATCTCTAGTTCGGCGTCGTCAATAAAGATTGATGGTACCCCATGTGCACCTTGTGACATAATCTGTGTCTTCTTTTTGCTAATTGTTAAACCAAATTCAGAACAAGCATTGGAGAATGCAGATAGTAGACATTGCAATTCTTCCTCAGAGTGGGTCGTAACTGCAGCATCATCTGCAAAAAGCAACTCTCTGATCAGTACCCTCCTAATTTTGGTCTTAGCCTTCAATCTCTGAGCATTGTAGAGGCCGCCATCTGAGCGTGAGTGAATGTATATACCACCATCCTGATCACGAAATGCATATTTCAGTAGAAGTGAAAAGTATATTCCAAAGAGGGTGGGAGCTAGTACACAACCTTGCTTAACTCCACCGTAACAGTTGCCTCTCGCTTTGATTCCGAGACCAGTTAAGACCAGGGATGGAGTTATTGCCTCTCCATAGCACAAAGCCTGGGCTAAAATATAGAGATCATGTGTTGCCCATGCAGCATGATCCCTCTCTCGGCCTGCCTAGTTCACTCCAGAGGAAAGGTAACACCCCTACATCTGGAACAAGACAAGCTGCAGAAGCTGCCGGATCAGCAAAGCAATGCTCTAACTGTCCGCCTGTCGGAGCTTCGATCCTAGACCAGTCGCCAACCAAGGCTTAGGGCCTGGTCTGCCCTGCCATGACAATTTTGTCTTTAGCTTGCATTTCCTCGCACCAGGGTAAGGCTTGTACCCTCCCAATTGCGCTCTTCCGCCCGAAGCCGTTGGCACAATGTGGGGTGTCGGGTTTGGTAAGCGCCGCCCAACGTTCGGCGCTAACAGAAACCAGGTAGTACCGTCTACTGTTATACGGTAGCTCAGTCATATCTGACTAAGACCTGACTGATGTTCGAACACACCAAGGCGTTAAAAGGTGTCCTTTCTATACAATAATACATCCAGCAAAAAGAAGCCCCTAACTTTTAACAAACGTAAAAACACAACGTGCTGTAACAGCTAAAACATGTTTCCGATCTAGTAATTTTCTTATTTTTTATACCTGAACCAACTGGCACTCTCATGTAAAATACATGTTTTACAATTTAAATGGACATCTGGCTGCCCCAAGAATTAGAAAATTACACAAATAAATTGTTTCAGAAGAGTCATTTAGTAATACTAACTGACTCTTCTGAAACAAATAAAAAGATAAGATAAGAATTATAAATATATAATACAAAAATACGTTAAAATTAAAAGACAAGAATAAGAAGAATTATATTTATTACAAAAACAAAGTAAAAGAATAAGCTTGCATGTAAAAGACAAGAATAAAAGTAGAAGTATCAAAAACAAAACCGAGAAAACGGCCATTTTAAACCACGTTTTAGATCAAATTACTAAGAAATAAAGTTACACTCACGTATGGTCTCGAATATCTGGTGGTCCATGATAATATTGAATATCACAAAATCAATTAATACAGAAAAAACTATCAATTGTAAACACCAATCTGCCAAACACTTGGTTCGCGTCTTAAAACTCTGCTTGGGCGCAGTTTCACGTAATTGGTCAGTAGATGTCCAGCGAGGAAGTCATCGTCGAAAAGCGCGTGGCGTGTTTGTAAACAACTCTGCGATTGGCGAGTTGGCTGGACGGTGGGTGTGACGATGTATCCTAAAAACTGGGAATGAGCTGGGGGAGCTGTTACATAGATTTATTTGTTTTTGTTTCTTCTTTCGTTCTTCTTTTGTCCTTTCTTCGTCATAGCAGCTTAGGCCCTGAACCAGCCTTTTCCCCCTACCCCCTTCAGACCTTTATATCTCATTAATTACATATAATTATATATATTATAAATCTTATTAATTATTTGTGGCTAGTTTCCATCGCCACGCGCTTTGTGTCCCTCTATTTCTTTTGTCCTATGGGTCTTCTTCTTTGCGTTCACCCGGAATGTTTTTTCAGATGTGATTGCGGTGTGTCTAGTTAGGCACCGTTGGGTCGAAACCCTCAGGCCATTACATCCGACTTTTAGCATGCTGTTTTGACCAGGTTAGCATTCCTGGGAGACTCTCACTTTAGTGGTTCCGTCCACATCCCCGCTGGTCAAGTTGGAGCAGTCGAAGACTTCGATCATCCCTCAAAGGAAGGCAGGGACAGTCCATAGCATTTCCCGCCATCCAGGGTGGCTTCCATAATTGCAGGGCCGACACATAGCGCCCTGGTGCTGGGCTCACCGAGGGAATTGTCACGTCCTGCTCATGGCTACTTTAAATCCTCACTTCAATATATTGGGCATTTCGTTCGCCCCGGGCCGTTCCCGCACAAACCAGACCGGTCTGCAGACAATATCCACTCAGCGAGTTTTAGTTTCGGACATGTGCTTTGTCGTTGTGCCCATCAGAGCTGTTCAAGGCACGACGGACATTAGGAAAACTACCTAGTCAGAGCTGTTACGAAGAAGAGCGGCATTCGGAAACTAGGTAGCTGTTCCTAGCACGAGGGAAGACTAGTTAGAGCTTTTCCAATCACGAAAGACATTTCACTCGGACGTAATTGCGTAGTGCCATTTTTATTTTGCCGCCCGTAGGCTGGCACTTCCGTCTTCACCGAGTATTTTTTAATGAGGTTAGCCTTCCTCGGGTTTCGAAACAAGTTAGACTCTTATTTCGACTTCCACACAGCAAGCTTTTGCTTCGGGCTGCCACGTAATGGATTCGCAAGCCAAGCGTTCCATTTAGTGTCAACGAGACAATTTTCCACCTTTGACTACACTCACTCCATGAGTACGGTTACAGATTTTCATCGGAAAGTGCGACCGAGGTGTTTTTCCACCTTGAGTACTCGCTCACGAGGTAGGCTACATGTGCTGCCGACTCAGCACCTTATCTCCATGCGTCTGTAGGCGAGAAACGGCCAGGCCCTCTCATCCGGGGATCCCTCATATCCCCCAGCCAAGAGACATCGAACGAGTACCTGCACCAAGCATGTAGCGTGCTCAGCACATCGCCTCAATTTTGATGTAGGTATGTGTCCGCCAGGCTCGCACATCCGAGGGTTTATGGCTTAGAGACGTTCAGCCATACCCCTCGGCTAAGAAGAGCCTTAGAGGTTGTGTCCGGACTGTGATTATTGGCATCGTTCGCCTGATTTAGACTGCTATCCTCGGTCTACCTGCAGAGCAGCAGGGTGTGTCTCTCTTAGTCTGGTCCCTATCCTAAGAGTTATCCAATATGTAGTTAATATCCATCGGCACAGCGCTTGGGGTCAGTGGGACACTCAAGCTCCCCCACCAAGGCAAGGTGGAGACTCATCGGGGGAGCCATCGACATTTGATAGGGCAGACATTTGAAAGATGCGTCGCCGGCACATAAGGCCATCCGATCAGCACAAAGTTATCCAGAGTCACCAGTGGGAACGCCGCGCCCCGCGAAGGGCAATGACGATTGGTTTTGAACTAATAAAAGCGCTCTTTCCGCGAGGGTCCGGAGCTTGGTAAGCATGTATTAGCTCTACAATTGCCACAGTTATCCAAGTAGGATCGTGTCATCTAAGGAACCTCCACTGATTTAATGAGCCATTCGCGGTTTCACTGTGAGACATTGTGAACTTAGACATGCAAGGCTTAATCTTTGAGACAAGCAAATGACTACTGGCAGGATCAACCAGATATATATCGCACAAACAGACTATTCACGCACACGCAGGCCAAGATTAGCATCTCTAAAGCGCGCCCTCCCGGTACAAGGTGATACATGCAAAACCACTGGACGCCTACCGACGAGCTTTCAAGCTACGCCGGCAGGACTGACAGAAAAAAAAGCTATACCAGCTTACTGACTGCAGGCCCACTACTCATCTAGAGAGAGAGAGAGAAGAGAGAGAGAGAGAGAGAGAGAGAGAGAGAGAGAGAGAGAGAGAGAGAGAGAGAGAGAGAGAGAGAGAGAGAGAGTGGGCGCTTATCGAGACTTTGTCGAACGGTTGTACAAATTTGCTCTTTTGCCCGCTCAAACCACGACCCTGGCTGCACGATGCGGTTACATTCTCGAAACGCCTGCCTCGCTAACTTGCGTTGACTTGGTGCACCTCACACAGCCATCCGAGACAACGAACGCTAGACGCGAAACTGATCTTGCGAACCAGACCAGCCCTCACGTCCTATGGGTTTCAGATATGAGATTGTTCTGGGTTTCTTTTTTTTTTTTTTTTTCGGGAGTCTCCGTGGCGAAGTAGTGAAGCCATCTGCCACTTTGTGTGGCGCTTTCCTCAGTTCACTGCGGAAAGAGACTGAGCCATATGGGATAAAAACCCGATGCAATGAAATCGACCCTATCGACTTTAAAGGAGTTTGTTTTAAAAGTTTTTCTCATTCTTACCATTTTAGCACTGCATTAACGTGTTGTTAGTGTTATTGTTGTTTTTGGTTCTAAATGCTGCTGTTATTCTAGAATTTACTACCTCAGTGCTAGAGACATGTGATTTGTATGACAAGACAACAGCACTGTTTCACATGTGCTTAGAGGCCTTATGTATGCTTTATTCTTCCCTCGTTAGCTTGAAATACATTCTCTATTTTTGAGATATTTCGCCCATACACTTCGCTGACATTATATTTCATTCAGAGGTCTGTACAGATTTACTATCACTGTCGTTTTTCTAGGAAAGAATGTCTGGCTTGATTTGTCGTATTCAAAGCAGCTTCCGGGTGTGTGATCTGATGTCTGCGGTCCTACACCACTTGTATACATGTCACAGACAGACAGACAGACAGACAGACAGACAGACAGACAGACAGACGGACGGACGGACGGGCGGACGGGCGGGCGGGCACGCACGCACGCACGCACGCACAGACAGACAGACAGACACACACACACACACACACACACACACACACGGGTGGATGGTTGGGTGGGTGGGTGGGTGGGTGGGTGGGTGGGTGGATGGATGGATGGATGGGTGGGTGGGTGGATGGATGGATGGATGGATGGATGGATGGATGGATGGATGGATGGATAGATAGATAGATAGAACGTACGAACGAACGAACGAACAAACTTTATTTTCAAAGGGTTAAGAATTGGGCACGCAGGCCCGTCTAACATTCTGCCCTTCTATCACTCTCTTTCATACATTATTTCATTCACACATCATTCAAGGCTAACAAAGAACAGTAACAATATAAAAGATATGCATTATAAAGGCATGGGCAAAATGCAAACATCAAAAGTACACGACACAGTAATATTAGATAATGGTCTGACACTTGTTATTAGCCATGTGGAATATACTGGCCTACAAAAAGGTGATTGGCTGTTATACTGGGGTTTTGTTATTATTATTATTATCTCAATTATTAAGGGGGAAAGTAATCCGTATTGAGATAGTGTTCGAATAATTTGCGATTATATGAATAGGGATTGGTGATGTCTTTGATTTCTTGTGGAAGATTGTTCCACAGCTGAGATGCAGAGTACGTTAAGCTTGTTTTGTATAAGTCTATCCTAGGCTTCGGAATGTGTAGTATATTTAAACGTTTACTGTGTCTAGCATTATATTTAAACAAAGGCCAAAGGTAATTTGGGGCATTCCGATGCAGGATTTTGTGAATTAGTTTAGCTTTATTGAAAAGCAGGCGTTTGCGAAATGGTAGTAACTGAAGGCGTTTATACAGGCTAGGATTGTCAGATAAATGTTTGCTATAAATTAGACTCATGACCCGTTTCTGGAGTGAGTAAAGTCGCTTGGTGTTTGAATTAGATCAACCGTCCCAGATTGTAGAGCAGTAGTCAAAGTGTGTCTGTATATGAGAAGTATAGAATAGTTTCCTTGTGTCCTCATCAAGGAAGTTTTTAATCTTGGCGAGTTGATAGACTTTTTTCGCTGTTTGTTTAATGAGCGCTTGAACATGGGAATTAAAGGTTAGGTTTCTATCAATGTTTTGTGCTCAATTACACTTTCTACTGGCATGTTATCGATGTGAAGTTGAAGTGATGTGTGTGGGCTTAGAGTTTGAAGTCTTTGTCTGGTTGTTAATAACATTGCTTTTGTTTTAGTGATGTTAATTTGCATACGGTTTTAATAGCTCCACTTAACTACATTATTTAATTCTTGTTGTAAAGACGACTCCAGTAAAATACAGTTTTCAGCGTTTGTGTACACCGTACAGTCATCTGCAAATAGATCGCAGGACGACGAAAGATGCAAAGGTAGATCGTTAATGTATATGGAAAATAATAGAGGGCCAAGAATAGAGCCTTGCGGTACTCCAATATTGAAGGTAGTGGTTTGAGACAGAGATTTATTGTGTGATACTACGTGCTTTCTGTTTGATAGAAAAGATGATATTAGAGTGACATACATTCCCCCATCCATCCACCCATCCCCAAGCCACATATTCCACACACACCCCTACATACACCATCTCCTCACCCACACACACACACACATCTCCCACCCACCACGCATCCCTCCACACACACCCCCACCAACCCACACAAAAACCCAGGCACACATGTATGCATCCACCCATCCATCACCCACCCACACATAGACAGACAGACAGACAGACAGACAGACAGACCACTAGTAGTAGTAGTAGTAGCAGCAGCAGCAGCAGCAGCAGCAGCAGCAGCAGTAGTAGTAGTAGTTGTTGTTTGTCCATCAAGAATGATGATGACCATTCATTTCATCCAGTGGGGTTGAAGGTGTGGAGCCGTGGGTTCTAAGATGGCTGATAAGGCCTTTTTTGGCTCGAAATGTTCTTTGACAATGTGGACAAAGAATGCTTGACGTCTCTGGAGGAGGATATCCTGCAGTGGTTTTTCTGTCCTGCCTTTTCTTCACAGCTCTTGCAGTCCTGGTTGCCTCACATATAACTGCACCTTTGCGCAATGATGCACGCCACGAATTTCGGTCTCTGGCTGCAGCCTCCCAGGTGTCATGATGAATTCCAAAAGCATTCAGTGAAATTTTCAGAGTGTCTTTAAAACGTTTCCTCTGGCCACCTTGGGAGCGTTTACCACAATGCAGTTCGCTGTAAAAAATTCGTTTAGGGAGCCTGTGATCTGGCATGCGAGTCAAGTGACCAGCCCAGCGAATCTGATTCTTCATCAGTATAGTGTGGATACTGGGTATGGATGCTCTTTCTAGGACTTCAGTGTCTGGAATCTTGTCTTGCCATTTAATCTTCAGTAGCTTCCTTAGGCAGACTGTGTGGAAGTGGTTTAATTTCCTAGCGTGTCGCTGATAAACAGTCCAGGTTTCACAAGCATATAGCAGTGTGGATAATACAACTGCTTTGTAGACTTTTAGCTTTGTTTGCAGGCTTATTCCAGTTCTGTCCCATACATTCTTGTACAGTCTGCCAAAGGCTGCACTGGCCTTGGAGATTCTTGCATTCACTTCGTCATCGATTGTGGCAGCTTGTGACACGGTGCTGCCAAGATAGGTAAATTTGTCCACAACACTTAGTCTATGATCATTCACTTTGATATTCGGCACAGTGTGATTATTCCCTGGAGCTGGCTGGTACATAACTACAGTCTTCTCCAAGTTGATATTGAGCCCAAAGTTGGCACAGGCATGTGAGAAAGCTGAAACATTATGTTGCATGTCCGCCTCTGAGTTGGCGTATAGAGCACAATCATCAGCAAACAGGAGCTCTCTGACTGTGCCACTGTCAATTTTGGTTTTAGCTTTCAGCCTTCTGAGATTGAATAACTTTCCATCCATACGGTAGTTGATGTCTATTCCAATGTCGTCGTTCTCGAAGGCATTCATCAACATGGCTGAAAACATGAGGCTGAACAGTGTTGGTGCCAGGACACATCCTTGCTTCACTCCATTGGTGACAGGAAAGGGTTCAGACAGCTCACAATTTTCCTGTACTCTTGCCTGCATGCCGTCATGAAATAGCCGCACTATTTGGACAAACTTTCGTGGACAACCATATTTTGCCATAATCTTCCACAGTCCTTCTCTGCTGACTGTATCAAAAGCCTTGGTAAGGTCAATAAAAGTGGAGAACATTTCGCAGTTCTGTTCCTGACATTTCTCTTGCAGCTGCCTTGCAGCGAAAATCATGTCAACAGTTCCACGTTCTTTTCTGAAGCCACATTGACTCTCAGGAAGAAGACCTTGATCGAGATGGGCTGTGAGGCGATTGAGAAGAATTCTGGCGAGTATCTTCCCTGCAATTGAAAGCAAGGAGATGCCTCGGTGGTTGTCACAGGATTGGCGGTTTCCTTTACGTTTGTAAAGGTGGACTATTGACGCGTCCTTAAAATCTTGTGGCATGGTCTCGTTCATCCATATGTTTGTGAAGACTCGGTGAAGCTGCTCTGTTAGGACCGGCCCACCTGCCTTGTATATCTCTGCTGGGATGGAGTCAGGACCAGGTGCCTTGCCGCTGGAGAGTTGCTGGATGGCTTTGTTTATTTCCACTATGGTTGGCAGGTCATCAAGAGTCTCATTGGTGGGAACTTGAGGAAGGCAATTGATGGTTTCATCATCGAAGAAGGAAGTTGCATTTAAGATTTTGCTGAAATGCTCTGCCCAGCGTTGGAGGATTTCTTTCTTATCGGTGACCAATGTTCCCCCGTCTGCACTGAGGAGGGGAACTATGCCTGGTGATGAAGGACCATAGACCGCTTTCAGTGAGTCGTAGAAGTTTTTCATATCGTGTCTGTCAGCAAAGCCCTGAATTTCATCAGCTTTGCTGCTCAGCCAGGAGTCCCGCATGTGCCGAAGTTTCTGCTGCACTACTCTCTGAATGTTCTTGAAAGCATCTTTTTTTGATGTTGACTTTGGGTCATTCAAATGTGCTTTGAGGAGAAGATGTTTCTCGGCCAGCAATTGGTTGATGTCTTCGGAATTTTCATCAAACCAGTCTTTATGCTTTCGGGGGGCTGGACCCAGGATTTCCATAGCAGTGTTGTAAATCGTGTCCTTTAGGGCTCTCCATTCTGTTTCTGTATCCTGTTTTGCTTCAGCATTGGGCTTGAGGCGGTCTTCCAGCATATTTTCAAACGACTGCTGCATTTTCTTGCTGTTTAGGCGGGTGACATTTAGCTTTGTTTGCATTTTTGCCCCTTGAGGACGCCGTGGTGGCCTGATGTGGATGTTCATTTTCGAGACAATGAGACGATGGTCTGTCCAACATTCGGCACCACACATGGATTTTGTCACTCGAACGTCTTGTCTGTCATTCCTCCTGACGATTACATAGTCAATGAGGTGCCAGTGTTTCGAGCGAGGGTGCATCCACGATGTCCTATTTCTCATGGGGAGACGGAAAGTTGTGTTCGTAATCAGGAGATCATGTTCGGCACATGTCTGAAGGAGGCGGAGTCCATTGGTGTTACAATTTCCGACTCCATGCTTTCCAATAATGCCACTCCAAGAGGTGGTGTCCGTGCCTACTCTGGCATTGAAATCCCCAAGGAGTATAAGTTTGTCTCCTTTGGGAACAGATGTTAATACATTGTGCAGGTCCTCATAGAACTTATTCTTGACATCATCTTCGTTGGTCATAGTTGGTGCGTAGACACTCACAATGGTTGCGTGCTTCCTTCCATTCAGCAGAGGCAACTTCATGGTCATGAGCCTGTCATTTACAGCCTTTGGAAATCCAGCTAATTTGCCGACCAGGGCCGACTTAATGGCAAATCCCACACCGGATTGGCGTCTTTCCTCGCTTTTCCTTCCACTCCAGAAAAATGTGTAGCCGGCACCAATTTCACAGATTTGGCCTTCTTCTGCAAGTCGTGTCTCGCTCAAGGCTGCAATGTCGATGTTGTACCTGCCCAGCTCTCTCCCAATCAGTGCTGTTCGTCTCTCTGGACCTGACGCGCCGTCTCTGTCAAGTAGGGTGCGTACATTCCAAGTTCCAATTGTTAAGGGAATATGGTTTACTCTTTTAGCTTTGCTTGTTTTATCTTTCTTTGTATGTCGACCGCAGTTTAGGGTACCCACCAACCGCGGCTAGCTGGTTAGGTAGTGATGAAGCAGACAATGTTTAGGGCACCTTTTCTAGCCCCTTCCTCATGCTATGGAGGTGAGCAGTGTGTTCCTATAGAGTGCTGCTCAGTCGCTCAGGGGGCTGCCGAATCCCACTGCTGCTCCGGTCAGTGGAAGACGACCATATGGCCTGAGCCGCCTGTGTGCAGGTCTGCGACTACGGCTGCCAGCGTACCCACGCCTGCCGCTTTGCCGCTCGCCCATCGCCACAGGGCTTGAAGGTGATATGTGACGTTGGATGAAGAATGACTTGCGCGATGACTTGGATTAAAGTGAGGAAGAGTTGCGCAATTCGTCGACCTCACTCTCTCGCCTGAGTCCATCTGAGTCCAGTGGCAAGACAAGTCGAGACGATTGGAGACGAATACAGGTGCAGTGGATGACCAGGGCGCTCTACGTGCCTTGCCGTGCTCATTACGTTCCACAACGCTTTGCAGGTAAACGCCGTCTTGCCCGTTGAATCAGGAATGATTTCTTCCGCGCAGTCTGCCGAATCCTGTCTTCACATGCTGGGTAGGCATACCCTAGTTTACCTCTTGGTTTGACACCAAATCGGATACCCATGCCTGGTTTAGCCAGCCTCTCACAGCTGTTGCCCGGGGGGTGGCCGCTGTCGCATGCTGACAGCTACTAGGAGCCACAGGCACGAGCTGGGTGTCAGACTTGGACCAGTGGGGGATGGGTCCTGAAAGGACATGAGAGCCATCCTTACCAAAGGTGCTACCAATGCCTGACACCCCGTACCCCCCAAGTAGTAGTAGTAGTAGTAGTAGTAGTAGTAGTAGTAGTAGTAGTAGTAGTAGTAGTAGTAGTAGTAGTAGTAGTAGTAGTAGTAGTAGTAGTAGTAGTAGTAGTAGTAGTAGTAGTAGTAGTAGTAGTAGTAGTAGTAGTAATTTTCGTTCTTTCGATCGTTCGTTCCCTCTCCTTGCCCACCCATAGCGCATTTGTGTTGGGCATGGTTGGAATGTCGACAATCAAAAGCCAAAAACTGGTGGAGGAATCACAGCCCATCCAAGACTAACCTAAGCTATTGTGTGCACGTTGTGCTGAATCTTGTTTGCGTGCCTTGGGACTGTTGGATTTCCAATTCCTGGTACGAGTACCCCCTTTCAGCCTTCGAATTTTTGACTTAGCCATGTAGAGGTGTTTATGGTGTAGCTTGAAGTTTGTCTTTCGTACTTTGGGCTGCTTGTTGTCAGCTTCCCGGCTTCTGATGGGTTGATTGCGTTCGTTACTTTCTTAATTAGGTTTTTCATGTATGGACAGAGTCGCGCACTTCTTGAGGCCCTGCGTAATTGTGGTCCCACCCCGTCTTATTGTGCTTTTTCCTTCAGTGAGCTTTACCAGTTGTCGTCTCTCTTGGTGTTCCTCCTATTTCCCCGTCGTGGGTTGCCTTCGGATCTTCTCGGCGTTCGCCACCCGGGTCTTGGTGGTGAGCGGTAGCGTCCTTCCTCTTTTGCTTCTTCTTCTTTTTGTGTTCTTGCATCTTCTGGTTCGGGTGTGGCTGTCTGGGTCTTGAGCAGGTCAAAAATCTCATGAAAAGTGTTGTCTTTCATTCCACATCTTGTATATCTATTAGCTGTTTTTCATTCTCATCCCTTAAAGCAGTCATTCGATCGAGATCCTGTTCTATTCTCTGCTGAACTCGCTTCATTTCGTCCAGGATGCGCTGAACGGCCGTTATCTTTGTTTCCTGCTTCTTGTCTTTTTCTTCTTCCATGCTTGATAGCCTTTCTTCTGACTCGGCCTTCATAGCAGCCATTCGAGCGACATCCTGCTCAATCTTCTGCTGAACTTGCTTCGTTTCGTCCAGGATGCGCTGAGCGGCTGCAGTCTGAGTCTCTTGTGTCTTGTCTTTGCCTTCCTCCATGCTGTTGAACTTTGATCGCAGGTCCTTCAGTTGGCCTTCAAGTTGCGCTTTGTCGCTTTTTGTGAGTCGATTTGTGGCCTCGTACTGCCTCCTAGCTTCTTTATAGGGCTGGTTAGTCTTGATGGCGATCTTCATATCTTCCTTGCTGTCTTGGTGGCAGGGGCAGCCGAGGTACCTGGCGCCGTGGTTACCGAGGCAGTTGGCGCACTTTCTGTTAGTGTTAGTCCTCCTGAAGTGCTTGTCGATCTTTGCGTGCTGGCACTGACTGTATGGATGAGGTCCAGAGCAATATCTGCAAACTTCAATCTCACTCTTGCAGGTGGCACGGGTGTGCCAAAACTTCTGGCACTTAGAGCACTGCAGAACTCTCGGTATGTAGTGCTCTGGAACTTGGTCTCTCTTGTCCCATCTGATGTATTGAGGGATCACTCGGTCCTCCGATGTTACTATGACGACTGTGGAGGGGATGTTGTTATTTCCGATGATCCTCTCAGCGCTGGTGATTTTGAGTTTCTTGTTCTCCCTTGTTAGCATCTCCCTGATCTGGTCGTTGGTGAGATGGGTCTTGACTCGTTTAATGACCCATCGTTTCATCATGTTGTGTCGGGCGGCTTCCAATATTATGTCGTGGTGAAGCTGTATGGTGGCTTTCTCATCTTGTGTTATCTTCTTCATAAGTGCTGTGGTCTTTGGGTTTTTGTTGAGGGAGACCACTACTCCCTCATGTGTCTTGCGCAGCTGGTTGATGCTGTGTCTTCCCAGCTCGTTTTCCAGAAGACTGATTACCTTATCTGTTGGTATCGCCGACAGTTTAGCTTCTCCCACGCTTGTCTGTTTAAGCAGTATTCTGCCGGTGAAGTCCTCAGATGTTGCTGTTGTTTCCTCCTGTGTGGAGGTAACTGGAAGATCGGGCTGCATCGTCTTCGTGCTGGTTGAAACTTCCCGGTTGCTGCTGGGTTGAGATGTGGTTTCTTCTTCAACTGGGACGGTTTCTGCTGGTGTAGGAGCCGGACTGCTGCTCGTAGATATAGGCTCAGCAGTCGTAGCGGCCTCCCTCGCTTCTACCTTCTTTTTCCCGGCTGCATATAGCGCATGTCTCTGCGCGGCACTTTTAACGCGAGGCATCCTCTGCGTTATCCGATAAGGCGACTTGATCTCGATAGCGTGTCGAGTCGTGATGTGTGGAGGACTGTTGGATATATGGTACTAGCTATATATAGATCAAATCAAGCTATCCATGTGTGGTGCTGTCAATATGGTATTGGTCACCTTTGCTTCCCAGTATATTCACTGGTGCCTATTTTAGACTGGCTCGAAGTGGGGACCTAGTTCAACTTGTAAAATCTGTCTATGTGGGGATTCGAACCACCTGGTCGACAGGCGAGCGTTCTAGCCACTGAACGGCCGAGGCTCCCACATATGCTGGGAATAAAGCGTGGAGGTTGAACTTGTCTAGAATTCCAAGAGTTAAAGAAGCACAAATCTAGAACAAAAATATTTAACGTTTATCAGCGTGGTTTCCCTTCTACACATCGACATCACATTTCTCCGGACAACCGATAGATGGTTAGTCTCCCCCAGCACATGCACTAATGTGTAGATGCTGATCGTTTCAGTAACACGTGTGTTGTAGACACGTCGGGTCCATCCCCTCACACGTGCCTCCTTGAATGAGCCACACATTAATTCAGACCAAAACACCCCTGACAGATTCAGTACCGAAGAAAACCACATCGCCAAAAAATGACCATCCATTTGTACAGAAGGACGATATATCGCCATACTAGGGTCATTGCCGTATTTGTTTCTTTTCTGTCGGCCCGGTGTGGTGAGTTAGTTCCGCATTGGGGCGGACCCTAATTCTTAAAATTAAACTGGGCCTGTCCCGGTAAAGTTAACTCAGTCAACAGAGGTCAGCATGGCCGAATGAGTAAAAGCGCTCGCTCTTAAATTTCCGGTGTGCTGTTGCCGAGGTAGCAGGTTAAAGTCCCTCGAGTGTAAGTCTGTTTTTTTTTTCTTTTGCATATCACTGACAGGACGTTGCAGTCAACATCAGCATTTTTCAGCTACTGTTGATGTACTAGGCAAGATTACGCGCAGCAGTTTGTCATTGCTTTCTAAGCGATCGGCTCACATACCCCCGTAAGTTACCAACGCGGCGAAAACCGCTACCGATTCTCGCGCAAGTTACATTTTTTTTAAATACACATATCCTTTTACAGGACATGGCTGTCAACATCAGCATCTGTCAGCTGATTGTTGATTTCTTTGCAACATTACGCTCAGATGTTTACCATGCAGGTTACATTACTCACGATAATACACGAGATTACTGAGAAAAACGTTAACACCTAGGCCAGGGAGACTGTAAGATACTTATATGTCCCTATGAATAAACAGCCAGACTAAACAAGTCTATAAGCTAGTGTAGCTCAGACAGTTGAAGTAGGCAGAAGTGATAGCTGGTTCGATCCGTGTTGAATAGAATCGCATGTGTTCGGTTTTGCTTAACATGTGTCTTTTATGGCAAATTGTGTATTCGATTCAGAGATTGAGTCAGGACGGCATAAGGTATTTTAGAGATTGCATCTAGCTATAAATAATGTGGAATAGCTTAGTTATAGATATAGTTTAGAACTATATCATAGTGTTGTTGCATTGTGGTTAGGTAGTCAAGGAATATCAGCGACAATAGGCAGTCGCCTTGTTAAGATTAACTAGTGTAAGAAGGCAGGTGGCTCCGCTGATGGGGAATAGTGAAATGGGATGATATTTGGGGGATAATTGGGTATGGGGAAATTGTCCAATAGTGGGGTGCTCACTGTGGGGTTCTGCACTCTATTTGTTGGGTTTTTTTTTTCTTGTCTTGGCCCGATGAAGACCTATGTGAAGAGCTCCTCTGCCCATGACAGAGTTGGTTCACTGTCATGTATCTGAGTGAGGCTGTCAGCCTAACCCCATCTAATGGAGGTCAGGGACAGGTGCTCTCACCAAGTGTATTGTTCTCTCTTTTACAGGTTCCTTTAGGTCACTCAAGTCACTGAGAATGGTGACCTTAGTGCAGGCAGTTATTTAGCAACTTTTGCACTGGGCCCATGATGAAAGGGGTTTCAAGAAACAATTGTGAGAGAATTTATCAAACGTCACCAGAATACTAGAGATTGTTTTTTCCCGCATCATTTTGGAGAAGGAACAATCATGAGATTAATGTTACAAACATCACATGTGAACAGAACAATAGAATTGTTTTTTGTTTTTACACCACATGGGAAAAGTCCAGTGGGTATTATGTTTTCACACGACAGGTGAAAAGACTAATAGGTACTGTTTTTTCCACATCACATGGGAATATAACAGTATAAACTGATTAGGAAGTTATTATAACAACGGTCTTGTGAACAGTAGAAACTTTAGACAGGAATTACATTTAATTCAAGGAACAGTCTTTTCGTGTCCTCACTAGACCAAGATGTTATAAGTCTAAGAACAATAGGGACATATACTAACGGTGTGTGATCCAGGCAGGATCAGTGTCAGACTGCTAATAGGTATATGAGTGATCAAACAGCCACCGGTGGAAGTCTACATCTAGCAGGAGGGACACATTCCTTGGTGAGGTTAATGTGGACTGAATGAAGATGGGGTGTGATCCTTTCTGGGATGGTGGGGCTGGGCTCTTCAGCTTGGTGGTCTGAATTCTACATTTACACTAGAATATACAACACACATTTTCTTCGCATACCCGTGTCGCATACGTTACACTTTTCTTTTAATAAATTAATTGTTATTAATTTTTAGAAGCAAGAGTTGTTGAGTATGGTGCGTTTGGGGAGGAAAGAGAGGGGCATGATCAGATAGAGATAGAGTGAGAGAGAAAGAGGTGTCCATGAACCGAAGGAGTGTTGTGGACGGAAGCTAGTGGATTCTCCAGGATATTGATAACGGGGTAAATATAATGTGGGTGTTGACTTCCCTAACTTCAGGGACGACACTTTAAACGAATTCACGACATTATTGGAGCTCGTCCGGGATCTTTGGACAGCGGGATCTCTCGTAAACGTGATTCTTGGACAGCGGGATCTCTCGACAAAATGGGGGATCTTTTGACACGGGAATTCTCGACACGGGATCCTTAGTTACAAGACGGAGATGTCATATTAGTGAGAATCCAGCTAGAGTGAATGTGGATAGGGGTTAAGACACATATCTTGCCTGTTCACACTTCACACGTCTACTTAGGTCTGTGGTCCTAATTCTACTCTTGTCACTGAGTGATTATGTTGTGTTGTGCTGTGTGGTTAAATATATAGATACCTGTTAATTAGTCATTATCTATATATTTGTTTAGAGATAATTAATATTCAACCTGCTGACTGACCTCTCTAGAATATGGCCACTCCTAAACTAACTACGGCAGAACTAAGGGCAAAAGGGGAAGAAATGGGTTTGTCGGGTTCTGCACTTACAGATTACGTACAAGAGGTGGAGAGGGAGTTTCGTCAAGCAGAAAGGGAAGATCGAAAGGCCGAGTTGGAATTGAGAAGGATGTAGTTAGAACAAGCAGCTAAGAAATTGAAAGCAGAGCAAGCCATGAGAAAGCTGGAAATTGAAGCTGAGCAGGCAGCTAAGAAACTTGAAGTTGAGGGAGCTGCTAGGAAACGGGAAGCCGAGCAAGAGGCTCAGAGAAGGGAGCACGAGTACCGGATGCGGGAACTCGAGCTTAAGAGACAATCTAATGGGGAAACTGAGGGAGCAGTGGGAGGTTCCTCCATCCCAGGCTCAACCCCAGCAGGTGGACATAGTTATCATGCTATGAAGTTTATTCTAGCTATGTACGAGGAAGACAATGAGAAGATTGACCAGTACCTTCAAAGCTTCGAGGCCATGTCTGTTGCTATGGGTCTGGACCATGACAAATGGTGTCTTAAGCTATCCCAGGGATTACGCGGGACACCACCAGGACATGAGAACAATTAAGACGAGTTGAAGACGGCTCTGCTGAAACGATTCGAGGTTACGTCACATACCTACCGGAAAAAATTTCGAGCAGCGAAACGAGAACCGGGGAGTTGTTTGCCGCCTACAGTTTGCGTCTAAAATCCTATCTCCATAAGTGGATGGATTTAGTTGGGTTTGCGCATGACTATGAGAGTCTGGAAGAGCTCATGGTGGTCGACCAGCTGAAGAAGCAAATGTCAAAACCTCTCAGGACCTTCCTGAGAGAACAAGGAGCGGAACGTATTGACATCGTGACAAAATTAGCAGAACGGTTCGTCGAGGTACATGGGGAGGCAGGGGAAAACCTTTCCACCAACACCAAAAGTCAGGAGAAACATGACAGGAAGAAAGCCAAAAACTCAGGAACCAAAAATGGGGAACCTTATGTAAAAACATCAGAGGATAGTTCAGAGAAGACGAAGGAGGGACGCAAGAGCACTTCGAGCTCTACACCAAAACGACCGTGGTCGGAAAAGTGGTGTTCAATTTGTAAGTCGCCCTCTCACAATACGAGGGACTGCAAATCGAAGGCTAAGAGCCCTCACTTCGCAGCATATCAAGTGACTTCCAAGGGGGTTGTCACGGAAAATGCCAAGGTCAACAAGGAAGCTCGCCACCAGCAGAACTCACTCAAGTCCGGCCCTTGAAAATCTAGGACAGGGAAATGGTGCAACCAACGCAAGTCAAACACGCACAATGCTATTGACTGCAGGGGAAAGTGAGGAGATTTTCAATTCGTCGGGTGCTCCGGGAGACCTAAGATGGAGCCCAGTGAACAGGTCGAGGCCGAGGAAGAGACCCCAGACCAAGAAAAACCACCTGTAGTGGAATTGGTAGAGGTTAACGGTCGTCAAGTGGAGTGTTTATACGACACAGGTCTGGACGGGGAGGCCGTGATTTCTGCGGATCTGGTACACCCAGAACAATTCACAGGTGAGACCATGGAGATACAGCCTGCACAGAAGAGCCTGCACAAGGGAGCCAATCCATATGGGAGCAATACAGACTCGCTCTCAGACGAGAACGGAAGAGGCAGAAGCAATTGTCTAACCCACTACCGGGGGAGCTACGAACTGCCCAGAGTGAGGATGCTACTTTACGTCCTTGCTACAAAAAGCTGCAGAGAAGTGCTGATCCACCAGCACGGGGGCAGTACTACATGAAGAATAGGATACTCTACAGGAGAGCCGGAAGGGGAGACAACCTATACGGTCAGTTGATCGTCCCGAAAGCTCACCGGTCCCAGATTCTTCATATGGGACATACCATCTCCTTTAGTGGGCATATCGGTATTGCCGCCACAATGCAGCGAATTTCCTGCCATTACTATTGGCCGGGAATGACAGAGGATGTGCGTCGGTTTGTGAAGTCATGCCCTGAGTGCCAGAGGGTGGCACCGAAACACTGGACAGCACCGGTGGTCTTGAGTGAGATGCCCATCATGAACTCTCCTATCGAGATGGTAGCCATCGATATCGTGGGTCCACTTCCTAGGACTAGGAAGAGGAACATGTATATTCTCACAATGGTGGATTGCTGTACAATGTGGGGTGAAGCCATACCGTTGACCACGATTGACTCGAAACGAGTGGCAGATGCACTGATTGAGGCATTTACTCGATTGGGCTTTCCTGATCAAATTCTCACGAACAATGGGTCCCAGTTTTGTGGAAAACTCATGGAGGAGGTATTTAGGTTGTTCCACTCTAACCACATACATACCAGCCCTTACCACCCTCAAGCCAATGGACAAGTAGAGCGTTTCAACGGCACGTTGATGACAATGCTCAGGAAACTGGCACAGGAAAAACCTGATAGGTGGGATGAATATATCCCAGCAGCACTTTTTACCTATCGGGAAGTTCTTCATGGCTCAACAGGACTACCACCTGCTACGTTGCTGTTTGGTCGTCCAATCAAAGGACCATTGAAAGCCATGTTGAGGAGTTGGACTGAAGAGGGGAAGTCAGAAGAAGTGATCTCCTCTTACAAATATGTGGAGGAACTGAAAGAAAAACTTCACAAGGGATGGACTCTGGCGAATCAAAACTTGAAAAATGCCAGAAAAAGACATGCGGCTTACTACAACCGTAGGTCTAAAGACAGATCTCTAGACGTGGGAGACAAAGTTTTGTTGCTACTCCCAACGGGAAACAACAAATTGGAGATAGGTTGGCAAGGACCATTTCCCGTGGAAAGGGTGATATCCGGAACCAACTATCAGATCTGGATCCGGGGAAAGTCGAAGATTTTCCATATCAATCTCCTCCAGAAATACGAGGAGAGACCCGGAGGCAAAGCAGCTCACCTCATGGCAATGGCAGTTGCAGTGGAGACTGAAGTGGGAACCAACGAGGGCAGGGAATATCCCGTGGTACACCAGGAAACCTATAGAGATGTACAAGTAAACCCTGATCTGACTTCTCAGGAGAGGGAAAAAATTACCCAGGTTCTCGAGTCTCATAAGGAGATACTGACTGATAAACCAGGACGAATGAGGTTGGTTGAGTTCGAGATGACTTTGACCACACAGGAGCCTGTTCGCCAAAAGGTTTACCCAGTGCCATTCTATAAAGAAAAGGCCCTGGAGGAGAAAAAATCAGAAATGTACCAAGGCCAAAATCTAAGAAGGATGTGAGATCCTTTCTCTCGTTATGTGGGTTTTACCAAAAATTAATCCCACATTTTACTGAAATGGGAGCTCCTTTGACGGAAACCTTGAAAAAGGGATTCCCGGACCAAATCATTTGGACACCAGAATGTGAGAATGCCTATGGTCAGTTAAAGGAGGCCTTGGTCAGCAAACCTGTATTGCAGCTCCCTGACCTTTCCAAACCATTTGTGTTGAGAACGGATGCGAGTGGGATTGGAATTGGGGCAGCCCTGTTACAGGAAGGGAAAGACGATGCTTCGGTTTTGAAACCTGTGGCATACGCAAGCAAGAAACTACTCCAGGCTGAGAGGAATTATTCGACCATCGAGAGAGAGAGAGAGAGAGAGTGCTTGCCTCTCGTATGGGCCGTGAAAAAATTTCAGCACTATTTGTATGGAGTTAAGTTTCGGGTTCAGTCGGATCATCAGCCCCTGATGTTCCTGGCTACTTCTCAGAAGCTCAGCGCCCGTTTGATGCGGTGGTCGTTGTTACTTCAACCCTACAATTTCACAGTGGAGTATATTCCTGGGAAGGAAAATGTTGGAGCGGGCTTCTTGTCAAGACACCCAGCTCCTGAAGAAGAGGAATGAATCATCTGGATTGAACTCACAGTGGAGAAGAGTGAGATGGACTACTCTCTTAAGAGAGGGCCTATGTTATGAAATCATAAAATCACTGTGGATTAACCAGATGATGATAATACAGACAGTCTGATTCACGACATGTTTTCAAGGCCACAATTGTTTTTAACCAGTACAGGAAAAAAACAAGTCAGAGTAACAGCTGCAGTTGTTTACTGGGGGGTTCGGTGAGATCAATCAATACACCGTCCTTTGAAATTTCCCCACCAGTCAGGAAATTGTAACCATTTGGTTGTAATTCGCGGGCTTGTTTTAGTTGTCAAAACAAGGAAAGACAACTCTTGCATTGGTTGCGCAAAGGGGAGAGAACCTATTTGGAAATGGATAGTGCCCCTGGAACCATCTGATGTTTTGACATCAAAGGAACGTCACTGGAACAATTCAAGGCTGTTTGCCGAGAAACATGATTTGTTGACAGCTAGTGTAGCTCAGACAGTTGAAGTAGGCAGAAGTGATAGCTGGCTCGATCCGTGTTGAATAGAATCGCATGTGTTCGGTTTTGCTTAACATGTGTCTTTTATGGCAAATTGTGTATTCGATTCAGAGGTTGAGTCAGGACGGCATAAGGTATTTTAGAGATTGCATCTAGCTATAAATAATGTGGAATAGCTTAGTTATAGATATAGTTTAGAACTATATCATAGTGCTGTTGCATTGTGGTTAGGTAGTCAAGGAATATCAGCGACAATAGGCAGTCGCCTTGTTAAGATTAACTAGTGTAAGAAGGCAGGTGGCTCCGCTGATGGGGAATAGTGAAATGGGATGATATTTGGGGGATAATTTGGTATGGGGAAATTGCCAATATTGGGGTGCTCTCTGTGGGATTCTGCACTCTATTTGTTTTTTTTTTTTCTTCTTGTCTTGGCCTGATGAAAACCTATGTGAAGAGCTCCTCTGCCCATGACAGAGTTGGTTCACTGTCATGTATCTGAGTGAGGCTGTCAGCCTAACCCCATCTAATGGAGGTCAGGGACAGGTGCTCTCACCAAGTGTATTGTTCTCTCTTTTACAGGTTCCCTTAGGTCACTCAAGTCACTGAGAATGGAGACCTTAGTGCAGGCAATTATTCAGCAATTTTTGCACTGGGCCCATGATGAAAGGGGTTTAAAGAAACAATTGTGAGAGTATTTATCAAACGTCACACGTTAGCAGAATACTAGAGATTGTTTTTTCCCCATAATTTTGACGAAGGAACAATCATGAGATTAATGTTACAAACATCACATGTGAACAGAACAATAGAATTGTTTTTTGTTTTTACACTACATGGGAAAAGTCTAGTGGGTATTATGTTTTCACACGACAGGTGAAAAGACTAATAGGTACTGTTTTTCCACATCACATGGGAATAGAACAGTATAAACTGATTAGGAAGTTATTATAACAACGGTCTTGTGAACAGTAGAAACTTTAGACAGGAATTACATTCAATTCAAGGAACAATCTTTTCGTGTCCTCACTAGACAAGGATGTTATAAGTCTAAGAACAATAGGGACATATACTAACGGTGTGTGATCCAGGCAGGATCAGTGTCAGACTGCGACTAGGTATATGAGTGATCAAACAGCCACCGGTCGAAGTCTACATCTAGCAGGAGGGACACATTCCTTGGTGAGGTTAATGTGGACTGAGTGAAGATGGGGTGTGCTCCTTTCCGGGATGATCGGGCTGGGCTCTTCAGCTTAGTGGTCTGAATTCTACATTTACACTAGAATATACAACACTCATTTTCTTCGCATACCCGTCTCGCATACGTTACACTTTTCTTTTAATAAATTAATTGTTATTAATTTTTAGAAACAAGAGTTGTTGAGCAGTGGCGTCACTGGGGTTGGTGTCACCCAGTGCGGTAAACTCTCAATACTTCAGGTAAAACATAAATAAAGAACTTCGACAAACTCGGACAAAGTTAAATTTTTGTTATTTAACATTAAAATTTCTGTTATTTAAAATTAAAAGTTTCCCATCCTGGTATTCAAAGCTGCAAACCTGTCAATCACATCATCAAAATCAATATCTTTCACCATATCACTTTCAATTGATAATATAGCCAGATCAGAAAGTCTTGACTGTCCCATGGTTTATCGCAAATAGTTCTTTATAAGTTTCAGTTTTGAAAAGCTCCTCTCACATGAAGCCACAGACACACAGATCTTAAGAAATAGTTGTAGGCTTAGTGAGAGTATTGGGAGAGATTCAAGGAAATCCCAGTCAACTATGAATTTTAAAATATCAAATATTGACCAGTCTTTGGCTTTGTGGATATCAATATCAGCTGCCTTCAGGTGTCTTCTCAGCCTTGGTATTTCTTTTAAAAGTTGTACTTCGGATAGCTCATCATAGAAAGTGGTCAATTTTGGAACTGACACCAGCAACTCTTCTTCAGTTGCTGATAGAAGACTCTTGGCTTGAACAGCCTCAAACATATTTGCTACTTCCTTGATCGCTGTTGATCTGGTCTGGAGTTCAGAATGAAAACGATCAATACACTCCAGCATCGCCCTATTGTTTTCTTCTTGCATAGTGAGTCCAGCATCTGAAGCATCTCTGAGTTGTTCCCCTGCCATTCTCTTCTTGAACCTTAATCTTCTCTCTACTGTTATTCCAAATTGGTCTGCTTTTAAAAGTGCCTGTTCAATTGCATGCTCCACTAAGTGACTGCGCTTCTCCTGCAGAAAAAGTCTTAATGCCTCTAACTTGGTCACTACTTTGTCAAGAGTTAAGCCTTTAGTCTGCAGATACTGCTGTGTCAAATTAACTTCCTCAAGTACAGCA
Source organism: Cepaea hortensis (assembly GCA_963921405.1). Classification (NCBI taxonomy): domain Eukaryota; kingdom Metazoa; phylum Mollusca; class Gastropoda; order Stylommatophora; family Helicidae; genus Cepaea; species Cepaea hortensis. Next base: position 211,143,069 of record OY992876.1, on the reverse strand, counting down.
GCCCAAAAGTAAAGGTAGCACAGAAACGTGAAATCACAGACAGCAGGTAAAAGACCTTGTGCTGCACCTCTTGTTTCCACATTTTCACGAGGATCACATAGAGCTTCAATCGCCGCTACACATTCATCAAACTTATCTTTCACCTGTTTAACAGCAGCATGATGTGCACCCCAGCGTGTTGTTGATAGCCTTTTAATCGACATTGCAGTGTGTTCAATTAAAACATCCCATCGATGGGTGGAAGCAGCAAAGAAGGAATACATTCTCTCAAGAGTTCCAAAAAATGTTACACATAAAGCATTTTCAGCAAAAGAGTGTTGACAACACAAGTTAAGCGAATGGTCCACGCATCCGTTAAAAATAGCTTTCTTATTCTTTCTTTTCAGAATGGCTTGAACACCTCCATGAATTCCAGACATTGTGGCAGCATTATTATAACCTTGAGCTCTGCACATAATTATGTCAAGTACATCACTTTCTAGATTTTTTTAAATGTCTGAACTGAGGTCATCAGCTTTTTTCCCCTTTAAAAGGAAAAATCCTAGAAACACTTCTCTCCCTTCAACTTCCCCATTGTGGATTTTCACATATCTGATCACCTCAGACATCTGGTCAGTGTGTGATATGTCAGGTGTGCTGTCGAACATAATTCCAAAATACCTTGCAGCCTTTATATCATTTACAAGAATTTCCTTCACATGATTTGCCAGAACATTTATAAATTCATTCTGAGTTTCTGGTGAAAGATAAGATACGGATGCTTTTACTGTTACAGATGTAGTTCGCTTTAATCTCATTAGGTGCTCTTTCAACACAGGGTCATATTTAGAAAGCATCTCAACCATCTCAAGAAAGTTTCCTTTATTCAACGAAGATGCATCTTCCTTATGGCCACGAAATGCCAGATTTTGCTTAGCAAGAAACAATGTGATATCAAGCAACCTGTGCAAGATATCCCTCCATTTTTTTTAATCCCTATCCATTACAGCAACACTGTCGGCATCAATTGTTTTGTGCAGCTTAAGGCCTGCTGCCAATGTTTTCCATTTTTCAAGGCAACCTAGATGGTCATCCGATATCTCATGATTATGTAATTTTGGGCTCAGCTTCCACCATTGCTGAAACCCAGTGACAAATTTTGATGTTTGTTCTGTTACATTAACAGCAAAGAGTCTGCAGCAAAAGCAGTATAATTTCTCACTGACGAGCGAGTAAACCATCCATGACCGCAGTATTTTTTCACCATTTGGCATCGTCTTGTAGAACCATTCTTTTGACAGCTGGCGCACATCTCCTTTAGTCTTTGCACCTTGCCTTGTCACACTACTGAAAGGCCCATCCTTGTTCTAAAAAGAACAACTTCCTCTTTTGATAATTTCAACTCGAAAATGATCTGGAACTGGTGCATTCCAGAAAGAAGCATCAGATAAAATATTCCAATTTTTCTCATCCACTTGACTCATCACATTTACAGTATCATGACGAGAATCCTTTTCAGCATGCATTTCTGTTTCAACTTCATCCACTGCTATTTCATTATGTATTTCTGCATCAATCTCGTGATACTCTTCCATTTCTGGCTCTAGTTGCTCTTTTGAAGAATGCATGCTGTCAGCATGGGAGGAATCCTTATCAATTGTAGAATGAGGAAGAACGTCTTTTGATGAACCTTGTCCATCACTTGGTCTCTTGACATATTGAAGCATGAATCCAGGTAGTGATTTTAGTGATTCACATCTTTTCTTCTTTGCTTTTCGCTGCTCGCATCCACTAGGCCTCTTTGATTTGTGCACTCCATGTGGCATGATGGAATATTCTAAAATAATAAATCTATAATAAATTAGGGACTTAAAAATATACATCTAAACAAAAAGATATAATATAAATATATAACATCTGTATAAATAATTATAATCCAAACATTTATGATTTATTCATAATTTAATAAATATAGTTATTTAGGTTAAATTGCGTTGTTTACCGTAGAATTAAAATGTAATTAAAAAATGATTATGTACACTAAAAAGAACCGTCTAAAAAAGAAAACTTGTCATACAAAATATTAAATTTTTTAAAATATTGTCCATGGAAGTTACAACTTTTTTATTTCATTGTAACAAGTTTGCGTGGATTGTAACTTTTTTTTACTGGCTAATGGAGTATTGAACATACCAACCTGCATACGATGCTGATGGCAAATGCTGCAAGGCACAATTAATGGATTCATATACAAATGTAAGATGTAACCGGCGGTCAACAATATTCGTTGCAACACTTCTTCTTAACTTTTATCTGGAAGTTTTGTCGTCAATGCACGGCTGTCATTTCATGACATATATTTTATTATTTTATATTGCGAATTGCTGGCGAATTTCAGTAACCGCATCAATTATTGGGGGGATCTGCGTGTGGCAGTCTCAACAGTGACTCGTTGGTTCGAAAAATTACACAACCGTTATTTATTTTTCTATTTCCATCTTTTTAATTAAAAAATTTAATTAAAAAATTAAAATATATATTTTTCAGACAAATAGAAAAACGTGTGTATGCCGTAATTATTAATTTATTGTAGTAGTAAACTACTAGTATACTATAGTATAGTAATACTAACTTTTTTAAGTGGAAGCCTGCCGCTGTTTTTCTCCTTTAAAATGTATGCCCTTTCCTAATTAAATTACTTTAAAATATTTATATTTTAGTGATATTGATAAAATTATAAAATTTCGAAAAAATAATTATTCGCATAAAAAACGAACCTGTAAACAACGTCTGTCATTTTCTGCAACCACGTGACTCCACACATCATTAATTGGCGCATTTGCAAATGACCCACGATTCTACTCCGACTCCGAGAAGATCTGAGCTCTGAGTCTTATTCATTTAAGCACCAGACGCTCTGCATGTTGGCACCCTGTGCCTGCTCATGTATTTAACAATGAACGGTTATGAAACCCGACTAGACAGAGCTATGTCTGCTTTGTCACATTTGCAATTTTTTTATTTTGGTGTCACCCCTTGATGGTGTCACCCGGTGCGGCCCGCACCCCCCGCAACCCCCTAGTGACGCCCCTGTTGTTGAGTATGGTGCGTTTGGGGAGGAAAGAGAGGGGGCATGATCAGGTAGAGATAGAGAGAGAAAGAGGTGTCCATGAACCGAAGGAGTGTGGTGGACGGAAGCTAGTGGATTCTCCAGGATATTGATAAGGGGGTAAATATAATGTGGGTGTTGACTCAACTCACTCCAGGGACGACACTTTAAACGAATTCACGACACAGAGAACAGTGGCTCAGTGACTCGAGATTTCAAAAATGGTTGTTAAAAGTAGAAGGGGATAATACCAAGTGTTTTGCAAATACTGCAAATGTTCAATGGCAGCCAGATTAAGTGATATTGAGAGGCACAAGAATACAACGAAACATCAGAAAGCCGAACAACCAACCATTCAGTATGCAAAAACAAACAACAATCGCATTTGACAATTTCAAAGATGATGTCAAAGAAACAGGAGGATGCATGACCGACCGACCGACAAACAGAGAGACAGACAGACAGAGAGACAGAAAGACAGACAGACAGACAGACAGACCCAGTGACGACCATAACTGTGTCTTCTTACAATTCTTCTTCTGCTTCTGCGTTCACCCGGAGTTTTTTTCTGGACGTGATTGCGTTGTGCCTGTTTACAGCAGAGCTGCGTTCTTGCGCCGTTAGGTCGACACATCCGACTTCTGCGGGCATTTGTTGACCGGGTTAACCTTTCCGGGGTTCTTACAATTCAATTCTACCCCTAGTTGTTCACTGTGTGCAACAACTGCATCTACTAAATGTTGCAGATCCTGTTCATTGTCTGCAATCAGGATTGTATCATCTGCATATATAATGTTAGTGATGTATCGTCACCCAGTGATGATTCCTTCCATGTCTTCTATACCTTTGTAAATATTTTCGCTGTACGGGGAAAAATGGTCCGGAGACACTACACATCACTGTCTCACACCTCTCTTAATAGGCTGATATTGACCTACTTCGTTGTTTCCAAAATATGTGTTTTTGCAAGTATAAGGTTGTTCCCATAAATTTTTAGATCTTTAAACATCTTTATCAAAGTGGAGAGTGGAAAAGAAGAAGCAACAAAGACATTAATGATATGTTTAATTCCCCGCTAATCACTGGTATCATGAAGGCTAATAGACTGTAATGGCTTACACTCAGGACATAAATGACCGTAGACCCCGAGGTAGACCAAGAAGACGGTGGAGAGATAATATATATACAGACCTACAAGCACTTGGAATCAGCGACTGGCAAGAGAAGGTCAACCAAAGAGACGAATGGAGACAGCGTGTGTCTGCAGCTATGAACCTCAGTGGCTCGGAATGCTGATGAAGAAGAAGAAGAAGAAGAAGAAGAAGAAGAAGAAGAAGAAGAAGAAGAAGAAGAAGAAGAAGAAGAAGAAGAAGAAGAAGAAGAAGAAGAAGAAGAAACATCTTTATCATATAGACATTTCTTAATTTATCGAAAGCCTTTGTGTAGTCAATAAAGCAATGATGTAGATCAATTACTGATCTCAGCATAAACACAGCATTCATCCTTGCCATCTATAAACCTAAATTGTACTTCTCTTATTCAGGTTGTATTTTCTTCCTAACTATTTGCATGACAATTCTTAGCGAAATCTTCATGATGTGGCTCATTAACTAATTATTCGATGTTGACCACATTCCAAGGCTCCTGATTTCTTTAGGATTGCACTAAATACAGAATTGCATAATTCATGAGGTATATCTCTAGTTTCGATTATTATATTCAGCAGTCTGGTGACTTGATTTATTCCATATTCTTCTAAAGCACTAATCATTTCTGCTGTGATGTTATCTGAACCGGTGGTGTTGTCAGTTTTCATATAAATAAGAACATTCTAAACCTCCATCATCAAATTTGGTGTCCTTCATTATTATTTCGAATATCATACTGTTTTTCCCTGTTATCACCATAAGAGTTTTTCACATAATCTGACCATGTATGTAAAAATCTCATGGTTTTCTATTATGATGTTTTTCATCATTTGTTTTTAGGCAGCCTGTTGATGTACTAGAGCCTGTTCTTTTGTATGGATGTGAAACTTGGACAATGTGCAGTCAAGTTGAAAAGCATCTGATTGCTGCAGAAATGTGGTTTCTGAGGAAAATGCAAAGAATACCAAGGACAGACAGAAAAACAAATGACCAAGTATTACAGGAGACAAATGAAAATCGCAAATTGATTAGAGAAATTAGACGTAGACAGTCAAAATATTTTGGACATGTTATGAGAAGAAATGGATTGGAGAATTTAGTGACAACTGGCAAGATCGAAGGGAACAGACCAAGGGAAAGACAGAGAAGTAAATACATGGATGGCTTGGCCACATGGCATGGTCGAAACAGGAACACAGAGGATCTACGACTCTGGTGATCGAGTGAAATGGCGAGTCATGACCGCCCACGCTTTCCGGCATGGCACATGATTGACTGATTGATAGTTTATGTACGTGTTCTTTGATTAGTAAGCTCTTGAATTCTGTTGTGCATTAATTTGGTATTTATATTGCTATGTTGTTTTCCAATTTCTATTCCATTTTTCTCAAGCCATGCTTCTTTTGTTGTATCTTCTTGTTTCCGTTAGTTGTAAAATGTCTTCAGTCATCAATTTCTAACGACCCACTTTCTTTAATTTTGGAATAGTTGTTTCTCCAGCCAAACTCACTGAATTCGTCAACATTTCCCATGTATCATCTCATCATGTTCCTCTTGTACCTAGCGGTGTCGAGGTGAAGTATAAACATCGTGAGAGTGCCCGATTATGGGCTTCATGTATCGATATTCCCATAGACTCTGCTATTCCCTCTGTCCAACGTTTACATGGTCGGAATCGGCTTGTTGTGGCACGCTGTTGAATGGTAACCTACTCACATTGAAGCCACCTGATACGATTTTTTTTTTTTTTTTTTTAAACATTTCTTTAAAGCAGACTCCGTGTCATTATAAAATTCCCTTCTACTGACTTCATTGCTTTCACTTGTTGGAGCATATATTTGAATGATATTTATATTAATAGGTCTTTGAATAACGAAGACACAAACAATAGATTGCACGATTTATTGCCTGGCATATTTCGCTGCATCTCGTCAGGTACATACTGCAGAAATCACACAACTTACTTGAATTAATTAGATAAATCCTTCAAACTGAAATATACACATGTTCCCACAGTAATGTCGATTGTCTACCACGGTAATTTTAAACTGACTAACATGTCTTTCTGCTTACACAAGGACGGCTTACGAAGGTTGATTAGAATAGCTTCAGCAAACTTTAACAATCGACTACTTTGTGTGTAGAACAACACACGGAAGGCACTGTCTCTTTCAACCACGTGACCACTCTCGAACACGTGTCTCCCGACCGATGAAGCCAGACTTTTCCGGTGTGTCGGCCTGCCTAGGCTACCATCTTCTGTGTGTAGTATCTTGTCCAAACAAAATAACAAACAGCACATCCTCCCCAGACAACCACAAAAACGTCCTCCGAAGAAAGCACTACTACATGGTCGCCATTTTACCGGAACCTTTTATATACATTACTATTCTTATATTGAAGTTTAAATTAATTGTTTTGTAAAATTAATACAATATGTATGTGTTATTCTCTTTTAAAGGATTTTATTTTCATGTTCTGCCTAAGCCCGCGGTGAAATCACGTTACTGCGCATATGTATTAAGAAAGGGCTGAGTGGCCTCGAGGTAAGGTGTCCGCCTCGAGTGCTGGAGGTCCCGGGTTCAAGCCCCAGGATTTTTTCACGTGGACTTCTAGTAACAAAATGTTCCCTGGTCTCTGAGTAATGATCGGACCATAGTGTATTATTACGCACGTAAGAAATATCTTGGCAGTTGGAAATCGAAAAAAGGAGCCTAAAGGCGCTGCCCGGGCAAAATTTTAAAAAAATCTATCCAAAGTATTTTTCAGGATCCTACCCGGTGCTGCTGAGATTTCCTGACTCAGGCTTGAGTTAGGAGTAGAAAGGAGCACTTATGGGTTACACCCGTGTGCCGTGATGTTGATCCGTTGACTAAACTAAACTATGTATTAAGATGTTTATATTACCCGTCTCTTCGGTTATCCGCCACAGACCTTGTCCGTTTATATTATTTTAATATTACATTAATTTGCATTATTTGTAATATTACATGTATTCGTAAATATGTTTTCAAAACTAAATCTGTCACCTACTGCATGTGGTACCTTGCGGTGTAGTAGTAGTAGTAGTAGTAGTAGTAGTAGTAGTAGTAGTAGTAGTAGTAGTAGTATCTTTTAAATAATGGCTGGCGGTTCCCCAAGGGGCCACAGCCGCTCTATAGGGTTTCCCGTGCCTGTAGGTCTCAGTCAGATATGACTGAGCTACCGTATAACAGTAGACGGTACTACCTGGTTTCTGTTAGCGCCGAACGTTGGGCGGCGCTTACCAAACCCGACACCCCACATTGTGCCAACGGCTTCGGGCGGAAGAGCGCAATTGGGAGGGTACAAGCCTTACCCTGGTGCGAGGAAATGCAAGCTAAAGACAAAATTGTCATGGCAGGGCAGACCAGGCCCTAAGCCTTGGTTGGCGACTGGTCTAGGATCGAAGCTCCGACAGGCGGACAGTTAGAGCATTGCTTTGCTGATCCGGCAGCTTCTGCAGCTTGTCTTGTTCCAGATGTAGGGGTGTTACCTTTCCTCTGGAGTGAACTAGGCAGGCCGAGAGAGGGATCATGCTGCATGGGCAACACATGATCTCTATATTTTAGCCCAGGCTTTGTGCTATGGAGAGGCAATAACTCCATCCCTGGTCTTAACTGGTCTCGGAATCAAAGCGAGAGGCAACTGTTACGGGTTATAAGTCCTTGTCAGTTGGCGTAGACATGGGGCGCCACGCGTTGCCTCTGACGGTGGGAGACACCTATAGGTGTCACTGATCAGCTACCGCCCGCCTCAAGCTGGGCAGCCCCCAGCCAATTGGGTGCTGATCCGCCACAGCCTGCCTGCTTCAATGGGTGCTTGGGGCTAGGACAAAATCTGAATCGCAGGCTGTAAAACCAATGCACCAGGTACAAACAAAAATATAAATAGAAACCTCAAGCTACGGCTTGCAACCTGGAACGTGAGAACCATGTGTCCAGGATTTTCCACTGACTTGACCAATATTGACGATGTGAGAAAAACGGCTGTGATTGATGCCGAACTCAATCGTCTTAACATTGATATTGCTGGCCTGCAGGAGACTCGCCTCGCTGAGGAAGGGTCACTCAGGGAAGACAACTACACCTTTTTCTGGAAGGGTAAAGGGCAGACAGAAAAAAGGCAACACGGTGTGGGCTTTGCAGTGAAGAATTCGCTACTGGGAATGATTGAAATTCCAGCAGGAGGAAATGAAAGACTATTATCCCTGCGCTTGGCAACCTCTTGTGGGTTTGCCACCATTATTACTGCATATGCACCGACACTCGATTCCTCTGATGATGTGAAGGATTTGTTCTATGAGGAGTTAGACTCTGTGATCAAGGCAGTTCCAAAATCCGACTACATTTATATGCTCGGTGATTTCAATGCTCGTGTGGGCAAGGACTCGAGTTCATGGCCAGTGTGCCTTGGAAAATACAACATCGGTCGCATGAATGAAAATGGGCAAAGGCTGCTGGAGCATTGCACCAGTAATGACCTATGTATTACAAACTCTTTTTTTAAAACAAAAGAGATGCATAAGGTCACATGGAAACATCCAAGATCCGGCCATTGGCACCAGCTGGACTTCATCATCACACGGAGACAACATTTGAACCATATATCATTGACTCGTAGTTACCACAGTGCTGACTGTGATACGGATCATTCTTTGGTTGTTGCAAGGGTTAGACTGAGACCAAAGAGAATCTACACAGCTAAACACAAATCTAGCCCCAGGATTAATATTATTAACACTCATGATCCTGAAAAGTGCTTTCAGTTTCAACAGCAACTTGAAGACGCTTTCACTGATACACCAGAAAATTGTACAGTAAATGATAAATGGAATAAACTTAAGGAAACTCTTTGTAAAACTGCCGTAAAGGTTTACGGCACTGTGGATCATAAGAGGCAGGACTGGTTTGCGGCCAACAGCGAGACTCTGCAGCCCTTGATTGATAAGAAGAAGAAAGCTCTCTTAAGAAACAAGGAAAGACCAACGCGTAACACTCTGAGTGAGCTAAGGCAAGCTAGGAAGGATGTGCAAAAGGCTGCCAGGCAGTGTGCAAATGATTATTGGATCAAGTTATGTGAGTCCATTCAAATCGCAAGTGATAAGGGAGACATAAGAAGTATGTATGAAGGAATAAAGAAAGCCTGTGGTCCAGTGATCAAAAGAAGTGCACCATTGAAAACCTTGACTGGAGAAGTCATCACTGATAAGAAACAGCAGATGGACAGATGGGTAGAGCACTATTTGGAGCTTTACTCAAGTGAGACCAAACTAGCGGATAATGCCCTCAACGCCATAGAGGCTCTACCAACTCTTGACCACCTGGACACACTTCCCACCATAACAGAAGTTAAGTGTGCTATAAATGAACTTGCATCTGGCAAGGCTCCAGGTAAGGATGGGATTCCAATAGAGGTTATCAGGAGTGGGCAAGACACACTCACTATACAGATCCACCAGCTAATAGAGCTATGCTGGCGTGAAGGACAAGTCCCACAGGATTTCAAAGATTCAAGCATCATAACACTGTACAAGAACAAGGGTGATCGGAGCGACTGCAACAACTATAGGGGTATCTCACTTCTGTGTATTGTTGGAAAAGTATTTGCCAGAATTGTTCTGCGCAGACTTCAAGTCCTAGGAGATCAAGTCTACCCCGAATCACAGTGTGGCTTTCGACAGAACCGGTCTACCACTGATATGATATTCTCATTGCGACAAATGCAAGAAAAATGCCGTGAACAGAATCAACCACTGTTTATTGCCTTCATCGACCTCACAAAGGCATTTGATTTGGTCAGTCGTGAGGGTCTGTTCAAGGCACTAAAGAAGATTGGCTGCCCACCAACTCTTCTGTCCATTGTGGAATCGTTCCACACAGGCATGAAGGGTATAATCAAGTTTGATGGTGCAACTTCTGAAGAATTTGAAATCAAGAGTGGAGTTAAGCAAGGTTGTGTACTAGCTCCCACCCTCTTTGGAATATACTTTTCACTTCTACTGAAATATGCATTTCGTGATCAGGATGGTGGTATATACATTCACTCACGCTCAGATGGCGGCCTCTACAATGCTCAGAGATTGAAGGCTAAGACCAAAATTAGGAGGGTACTGATCAGAGAGTTGCTTTTTGCAGATGATGCTGCAGTTACGACCCACTCTGAGGAAGAATTGCAATGTCTACTATCTGCATTCTCCAATGCTTGTTCTGAATTTGGTTTAACAATTAGCAAAAAGAAGACAGATTATGTCACAAGGTGCACATGGGTGTACCATCAATCTTTATTGACGACGCCGAACTAGAGATAGTAGACCATTTTACATATCTGGGATCGGTGGTAAATAGCAAATTATCCCTAGATCAGGAAATCAACATCCGGATTGGAAAGGCAGCAACAACAATGAACAGGTTAAGAAAAAGAGTCTGGGAGAACAGGAAGCTTACTGCCAAAACAAAAGTCCTTGTCTATCAAGCCTGTGTCCTTAGTACTCTTCTCTATGGCAGTGAAACCTGGACAACTTACTCACACCAAGAGAACAATTTAAACAGCTTTCATATGCGGTGTCTGCGAAGAATTCTTGGTATTAAGTGGCAAGACAAAATCACAAATACTGAAGTATTGGAAAGATCAGGTTGTGTGACAGTTTATTCCATGCTCAGTCTTCGTAGACTTAGATGGATAGGACATCTTAGGCGGATGGATGATGGTAGAATACCAAAGGATATCTTTTTTGGTGAATTACAGATGGGTAAGAGATCTCAGGGTCGGCCTCTACTACGATACAAAGATGTGTGTAAGCGGGACATGATTGATACAGGCATTGATAATGCACATTGGGAGCAAGTCGCCGCTGAACGTGTTGCATGGAGGGCAAATATCAGAAATGGAATAAAGTCAAAGGAGAAAATTATTGCAGAAAAGTCACACACCAAGCGTTTGAGACGTAAGATGGTGCATGATGGTGGAAATGACCACGTGTTCACATGCACCCACTGTAAACGGACATTTACAGCGCAAATTGGCCTTATCAGTCACACTCGCTACCGCCATAGTTAAAAGTTATTATGCCTTTTTAAAGCACAAACTATCGTCTGTCAAGACGGCAAGATTTTACCACTGTGAAAAATGAAGGCGCAGTCTACAACTGCCAGATAAAACAAAATAGAATAACACGTTTTCAACAGCCAGACCCGGGCGATAACATTACGTGGACCAGAAAGGCATCGGACGGCCATCTCACATGAAGCGTAAGACCCGTCACGAGGAGAAAAGCTCCGGGTCAAGTTGATTTCTATGTACTGTCTTTTACTCCCATATCTCTCTCTCTCTCTCTCTCTCTCTCTCTCTCTCTCTCTCTCTCTCTCTCTCTCTCTCTCTCTCTCTCTCTCTCTCTCTCTCTATGTATGTGTATCTGTGTATATATGTGTGTATGTGTGTATGTGTCCGTTTACCTGTCCGCCCTCATAACGTTGAAATATTATTATTTTTTTTTAAAGGTTTGTTCTAGGTTTAAAGCATTCAGTTTACAATTTTTTTGTCTTGTTTCTCTCTTCTCAATGTAAATGTATCATTCATAAAAATGTCATGATAATGGATGTACGAATGAATAGTGGTTGGAGGGGCCGAATGTAAGTCGGGGCCTGCGTGACCAATTTGTTACCTTTTAAAAATAAAGTAAATTCATTTTGTTGTTCGTTTGTTTGTTCTTAATGCCAGAAGATCAAGGGGAAGTGTGATGGTTACTAGCAGTTCATGGATACACACCCAGCCCTAGGGTGGCTATATCCTAGTATGCCTCTCCACAGATGTGAAGTCCCAGCACTGGTCTTACACACACACCACGGAGAGCTCTGCAACAACCCATGTTTAGATGGTAATGGCCCATGAGAAGACAAGACCAACCTCACTCCGATAACTCGCTAGTGTTATGTTATTAGTAGTTAAGCAGCAATTAAACATTACAAACTGTATGCTTTAATAAAAGACATTTTGAATTTTACTGAGTATGACAAGCAATTGAACAATGCAGCTCATGTAGGCACCATATATTGTAAAATTACATGAATCCAAACTGTCATGTACATTAGAGTTGTTATATAATTTCCATTAGGATTGTAAATTAATCTACACTTGAATCTATACATATAAAATAATCACTAAGATTGTAAAATAATCATAGCTTAAATAATCCACATGATAATTGTAAAATCCAAATTTTTATTATAAACTGTGTGGATAGGGATAGTAAAAGCTACATTATAAATTGTCAAATAACATAATTGCAAAATAATTTACATTTTAATACTAACAAAATCTACATAATAAGAGTAAAATAATATCAAATGAAGACGTATCTTTTATTATATAGTATTTCTAGTAATCTGCCGTTCTTGAACACATGTTGTACCATATACATACTTCCACCCATCCATATTCACCGCCACACATACGCCCACACACACAAACACACACACACACACGCACCCCACCGCGTCCACACGCCCATGCACTCACTGGCGTCGGCCTCGCATACACTCACGGACGTACTGACTTTGGTCTTGAACGCACTGCACCTCGCACACTCGCTCACTGACTTATTGGCGTAGGTCTTGAACACACGGCACCACACCCAGTCAACTATAATTGCAAACAAGCACACAGCAACAACAGGAGGTAACCACGCAGGCATGTCTGGCACGCACGGCTCAATGGGGGGTCCAACAGCTCTCCGCCGACTGAGGGGTGCAGAAGTTCTCAGCCATCTGATGGGTCCAACAGTTATCGGACGACTAAAGGGTCCAACAGCTCTCGACTGACTGAAGGTTCCAACAGTTCTCAGCCAACTGAGGGTTCCAACAGTTCTCAGCCATCTGAGGGGTCCAACAGGTCTCAGCCATCTGAGAAGCCCAAAAGGTCTCTGCACACTGAGGGTCCCATAAGGTCTCTGCACACTGAGGGTCCCAAAAGGTCTCTGCAAACTGAAGGGCCCTAACGGTCTCTGCTCGCTGATGGGTCCAGTGGATCCAGAGATTCTTTTACCATAGCTGAGCCAAAGAGGTCTGCTCTCATCCATACGATGTCTCTTCTGCCTGGTTGGATCAAAGGACATTTGCTCCTTGATGGATACATTGGCTGTCTGCTCAGTGAGTGCCATGTCCTTGACAGATGGATCTGTAAGTGGAAAAAGATCATTTCAGGCTGTACTGAAAATTCAGAATTAAGAAATATGAGATGTAATCTTGTAAATAATGGTTTAAAGATAAACAGAAGCGAAGATTTTGAGGAAGGAGGGAAGAGAAGGAGGAAAGAATATGTGCAGTCCTATTCTAGATCGCACGTATACAGATCAGAGTTCTCTCAAATAGTGCTAAAGAATTTGAAATGATGAATTGTGAATGTTGTGGTTCCATATTAGATAACAACAAGACTGTTCAAAAGATGCTAGATATATGTTGGCCATAGAAATCTAGAGGTTAAATAGACAACGTGAGAACCGTCTGTCTGAACACACTGAGTTGGTAATTGCAAAACAATTGATCCCAAGGTGGCCAGAGGAAACGCTTTAAAGACACTCTGAAAATTTCACTGAATGCTTTTGGAATTCATCATGACACCTGGGATACTGCAGCCAGAGACCGAAATTCGTGGCGTGCATCATTACGCAAGGGTGCAGTCATATGTGAGGCAACCAGGACTGCAAGAGCTGTGAAGAAAAGGCAGGACAGAAAAACCACTGTAGGAAATCCTCCTCCAGAAACGCCAAGCATTCCTTGCCCACATTGTCAAAGAACATTTCGAGCCAAAATAGGCCTTATCAGCCATCTTAGAACCCACGGCTCCATACCTTCAACCCCACTAGATGAAATGAATGGTCATCATCATTCTTGAATGGACAAACAACACAACAACAACAATTGCAAAACAACATGAGAACCGTCAGTTCGAATATACTGAGTTGGTAATTGCGAGGCAACGTGAGAACCTTTTGTTCGAATATAATGAGCTGGTAATTGCGAGGCAACGTGAGAACCGTTTATTCGAATATACTGAGTTGGTAATTGCGAGGCAACGTGAGAACCGTCAGTTCGAATATACTGAGTTGGTAATTGCGAGGCAACGTGAGAACCGTTTATTCGAATATACTGAGTTGGTAATTGCGAGGCAACGTGAGAACCGTCTGTTCGAACATACTGTCCCCCCATTACTGCCCCTTCCAAATAGCCATGGCGTTTAATATGGCCAAAGTATTTCAGTTCACCTAGATTGTTTCTGCCGGTCTCTCTGGCTGAGGGGTCACAACACTTTCTCTATAATCCCGTTTATCACGCAGAGTCTCGTAGCGGGGCGACCCCCGCTCGTGACTTGCGGGATACTGAGCCGGCCGCTCAGAAAGCAATGGCAAACTACTGAGCGTAATCTTGCCAAGAGATCAACAGACAGCTGAAAGATGCTGCTGTTGAAGGCGATGTTCTGTAAAGGATATGCGAATTAAAAAAAAAAAAAGATTGTTTCTAGCTGAACCTGTTGTCTTCCATGTTCAAATTTGGTAGAAATGTACCGATGTGTCGGTACTTGTCTTTGTAGTTCACCGTATTTTAACCATTTTTCGGCAACATTTTATGTACAAATCCCAGATTTTCGTATTTAGTGATTTCGGAGAGGAGCGGCTGGCCGAGTGGCTAGAACTCCGGACTCTCCTTCGGGAGACCCGGGTTCGATCCCTCGGTAAGGTGTGGGTTTTTTTTTTTTCTGTCGGGGGCAAAAAGAACATCCTAACCTGCACAGTTCGTGGTGATTGCACTAGCCAGGTGGCCTTAATTCCTCAGGCTCAAAGACACCTCTGCCATACACCGCAAGGTACTATATTGGAGGTAAATGACAGTTGACATTGATTTCGGAATGGTTTCGGGGTCACTAATATCCGTGAGTTGTCATAGGAAAGCTTAATTCATTATGTGCCACGCCGACACGCGTGAGCGGTCACGTTTCGTTATCTCACTCCAATCACCAGAGTAATGGATCAACTTAGTGTTCTTGTGTCGGCCATACCACGTGACCAAGCCATATAGGTATTTACTTCTTTGCCTGCCCCTTGTTCTCTTCCCCTCGATCTTGCCAGTTGTCACCAAGTTCTTCAATTTATTTCTTCTCATAACGTGACCAAATATGTTGATTGTCTTCGTCTAATTTCTTTAATAAGTTTACGATTTTCATTTGTTTCTTGTAGACTTGGTCAGTGGTTTTTCTATCCGTCTATGGTATTCTTTGCATTGTCCGCAGAAACCACATTTCACAGTCATCAGATGTTTTTCAGTTTGTCTGCTCATTGTCCACGCTTCACACATCTATATAAAAGTACAGGTTCTATGTAGCACCTCAACGCTCTTTTTCTCGTTGCAAATGACATCTATTTATTGGTCAGTATGTTTTCCATCTTGCAGAAAGCTACATTCGCCATGGTGATTCATGTTCTTATCTCTTCAAGGCATCTTTTGCATTAGATTTCCCTATTAGCAGTGTCCCTTGCCATCCGATGAATACACGCCGACTTATTAGCCTATAATAATAGAAATATGAACAACGAATAAAAATGGGAGGGAAAAATTAAAGTTTTCGAAATCTGGATGCACAAAACAATAGGGAATTATATCGCGGACTATATCCTTTTTCCTAGTGACGACCATAATGCGTGTCTTCTTACAATTTATTTATAACCCTAGTTATACACTGTATGCAACATTTGCATCTACTAAATGTTGCAGATCCTGTTCATTGTCTGCAATCAATACTGTATCATCCGCATATCTAATGTTATTGATGTTCCTTCCTCCAATGATGATTCCTTTCATATCTATATCTATAAAACAGAGTGTATGTGTGTGTGTAGTTGGCTATGTATTGGATGCGTTCGATAACGGTACATCCGATTGAGATGAAATTTTCTACATGTCTTCCTTTCATTCCTGTGCAACCTTCTGTAATAGTTTCTTAGTGTAAAATCGGCTACGTACTTAATAACATTTAATATTTCATTTTTCATTCTATAATTTCTATATAGCAGGGGGACTTCACTCTAGAAAAGTTATTTCAAGGGGCATAACTTTTAATAACATTTTTATATACTTTATAGTCATATTGTTGGACTTACTTGCACTATTGTTAAACTCTTTGTCTATAGTTATTTACAGGCATATGAGTTATAATAAATAATGATATAATCTTTAAGGCATTTTCAAAGTTTTCATAAAAATAATGCATAATGCATAACATTGTAACCCATCTTTTTCTGCTTAAAGAAGTTATCAACTGTCATGTCTGTGATTAAAAACAGTTTTCATTAAAAATAATGGATGCTGTGTGGAAGGACATTCTTTTAAGTTACTGTGCGCCAGGAGCTGGGCGAAACCACGCCGGGTCAAATAGATAGACAGACAGACAGACAGATAGTCGGGAACGGGAGCTTATTTGACTACTTATATGAATTAAATGACATGCTCCCCACAAGGGAATGGGTGAAGCCAGGCCGGCTCAGACAGACAGACAGATAGTCGGGAACGGGTGCTTATATGACTACGTATATGAATTAAATGAGATGCTCCCCACCAGGGTATGGGTGAAGCCGGGCCGGGTCAGACAGACAGACAGATAGACAGACAGACAGACAGACAGACAGATAGTCGGGAACGGGAGCATATATGACTACGTATACGAATTAAATGAGATGCTCCAAACCAGGGACTGGGTGAAGCGGGGCCGGGTCAGACAGACAGACAGACAGATAGACAGACAGACAGATAGTCGGGAACGGAAGAGCTTATATGACTACGTATATGAATTAAATGAGATGCTCCCCACCAGGGACTGGGTGAAGCGGGCCGGGTCAGACAGACAGACAGACAGATAGACAGACAGACAGACAGTCAGACAGATAGTCGGGAACGGGAGCTTATATGACTACGTATATGAATTAAATGAGATGCTCCCCACCAGGGACTGGGTTAAGCCGGGCCGGGTCAGACAGACAGACAGATAGACAGACAGACAGACAGACAGATAGTCGGGAACGGGAGCTTATATGACTACGTATATGAATTAAATGAGATGCTCCCCACGAGGGACTGGGTTAAGCCGGGCCGGGTCAGACAGACAGACAGATAGACAGACAGACAGACAGACAGATAGTCGGGAACGGGAGCTTATATGACTACTTATATAAATTAAATGAGATGCTCCCCACCAGGGACTGGGTGAAGCCGGGCCGGGTCAGACAGACAGATAGACAGACAGACAGACAGATAGACAGATAGTCGGGAACGGGAGCTTATATGACTACTTATATGAATTAAATTAGATGCTCCCCTCCAGGGACTGGGTTAAGCCGGGCCGGGTCAGACAGACAGACAGATAGACAGAAAGATAGACAGACAGACAGATAGTCGGGAACGGGATAGCTTATATGACTACTTATATGAATTAAATGAGATGCTCCGCACCAGGGACTGGGTGAAGCCGGGCCGGGTCAGACAGACAGACAGATAGACAGACAGACAGACAGACAGACAGATAGTCGGGAACGGGAGCTTATATGACTACGTATATGAATTAAATGAGATGCTCCCCACCAGGGACTGGGTTAAGCCGGGCCGGGTCAGACAGACAGACAGATAGACAGACAGACAGATAGTCGGGAACGGGATAGCTTATATGACTACTTATATGAATTAAATGAGATGCTCCGCACCAGGGACTGGGTGAAGCCGGGCCGGGTCAGACAGACAGACAGATAGACAGACAGACAGACAGACAGACAGATAGTCGGGAACGGGAGCTTATATGACTACTTATATAAATTAAATGAGATGCTCCCCACCAGGGACTGGGTGAAGCCGGGCCGGGTCAGACAGACAGATAGACAGATAGACAGACAGACAGACAGATAGTCGGGAACGGGAGCTTATATGACTACGTATATGAATTAAATGAGATGCTCCCCACCAGGGACTGGGTGAAGCCGGGCCGGGTCAGACAGACAGACAGATAGTCGGGAACGGGAGCTTATATGACTACTTATATGAATTAAATTAGATGCTCCCCTCCAGGACCTGGGCGAAGCCGGGCCGGGTCAGCTAGTCTTCTATATTTCTGAAAATATTGTCACTGTACAAGGAGGAAAAATATGGAGACATTATATATCCCTGTCACACACCTCCCTCTTAATAGGCTGATATTTATTTATCTACTTCATTATTAATCCTGATGGCAGCTTGTTGTTTCCAATACAATTTTTTTTAACAAGTCTAACGCCTGTCCCATCAATTTGTAGACATGCAAGCATCTCTATCATGTTGACATTACTTTATCGAAAGCCTTTGTGTAATCCATAAATGAAAGACGTAGGTCTTTGTTTACTTATAACGAACATTCAATTACATGTAATGTTTTTAGCATAAACATAGCATTTGCTGTACCCTCGCCTTCTACAAACCCACTTTGTTTCTTTCTAACTCTGCGCATGACATTTCTCAGCAAAATCATCACGACATGGTTCACTATACTAATTGTTCGACGTTGATCACATTCAAAGGCTCCTGATAACAATAAATATAGAATTATATCATTGAGGAGGTATATTGTGTTCTTCAACAAGTGAATAGGTACAATTATCTCGGAACAGAAATAACATCTGATGGGAGATGCCTTGAAGATATTAGAACAAGAATCGCCATGGCAAAGGTAGCCTTTAGCAGGATGAAAAAGATACTGACCAATAAAAAGATGTCAATTGAAACGAGAAAAAGGGTGTTGAGGTGCTACATAGAACCTGTACTTTTATATGGATATGAAGCTTGGACAATGAGCAGTCAATCTGAAAAACATCTGATGGCTATAGAAATGTGGTTTCTGAGGAAAATGCAAAGAATACCATGAACAGCCAGAAAAACCAATGAACAAGTCCTTCAAGAAACAAACGAAGATCGTAAACTGATTAGAGACATTAGACGCAGACAGTCAAAATTGTTTGGGCATGTTATGAGAAAAAATGAATTGGAGAACTGGGTGACAACTGGTAAGATCGAGGGGAACAGACCAAGAGGAAGACCTAGAAGCAAATACCCGAATGGCTTGGCCTCGTGGCATGTTCGAGACAAAAACACGGAGCTGATCCACGGCTCTGGTGATCGAGTGAGATGGCAAAACATGACCGCACACGCTTACCGGCATGGCACATGATGGATGGATTGTGTTCTGCAGTCTGGTGACTTGGTCTATTCCATATTCTTCTGAAGCATTTATCCTTTCTGTTGTTATGCTGTTTGAACCGGGTGTCTTGCCAGTTTTCATATTGTTAAGAGCATTCTTAACTTCCATCTTCAAAATATACGGTCCTTCATTATTATTTCGAATATCATACTGTTCTCCTCTTGTACCATCATGAAGGGTTTTTACAGAATCTGACCATACCTGTTAAATCTGATCTTTTCTATTGAGACTTTTCCAACTTTCGTTTTTATTCAGTATGATGATGTGCGTGTTCTTTTATTAGTAAGCTGCTGAATTCTTTTCCTAGAGCCATGCTTCTTTATCCCTCTTACATAATGTTCTGACTTTTCTGTGAATCTCTTTATATTTGTCAGAATTAATCATGATGTTTCTCTTGTTTCCATTAGTCGTAAAATTTCTTCAGTCATCCATTTCTTACGACCTACTTTCTTTAACTTTGGAATAGTTGTTTCTGCAGTTAAACTGAGTGAATTCTTCAACATTTCCCATTAATCATCCACATCTTGAAATAAGATCTCTAGATCAGCCAATATATAAAATCTGTTCTTTACTTCTTTGTTAAAATTGTCCTGTATTTCCTTGTCATTTTTCAGTGTGCACAGATCATATTTAGTGTTTACTGATTTATACTTAACATTCTTTAACGTTACCTTCAATATGCCTATAAGGACTTCCGGTCCCCAACATGGAGGATAGGCATTTAAACCCCTGGAGTGTTTAGGCTTGTGGCTGCGGGTTGCATTTTCATTTGCCTCATGTTGGA
>OY992876.1:211112767-211117767 GCA_963921405.1 Cepaea hortensis | reverse complement strand
TGGCGGATGATGATGGTGGCTATGATGATGGTGGCTATGATGATGATGATAATTGTGGCGATAATTGTGATGATGATGATGATGATGATGGTGATGGTGGTGGTGGATGATGACTGTGGCGATGATGTTGATGATGATGATAGTGGATGATGACGGTGGCGATGATGATGGCGGATGACGATGGTGACGGATGATGATGATGATAATGATTGTGATGATGATGATGATTGTGATGATGATTGTGATGATGATGATGGCGGCGATGATGATGATGGCGGCGATGATGATGATGGTGGCGATGATGATGATGGCGGATGATAATGGTGGCGGATGATGATGATGGCGGATGATGATGATGGCGGATGATGATGATGATGATGATGACGACGATGGCGGATGATGACGGCGACGACGTGCCCTGTCTCCTTTCTTGTTCATAACATATATAGACAACATATGTAAAGAAGCCAGCCAAACAGAGATAGCAAGAATACCGCACGACGATGACACAGAAGAAGAAGCATCTGCAAATCTAAACATTAGAGAACGCCTGTTTGCGGACGACCAAGCACTAATAGCAAAATCAGAAGCTGAATTAAAAGACCACGTGAATAGTATAAACGAAATGTGTAGGGAACATAACATGAAAATTAGCACAAGCAAAACATGTAATGACTATAACTAAAGAAGAACAAACAACAACAATTCACCAAGACGAACATCCCATGAAACAAATAAAGACTTTCCAGTACTTAGGAAGTATAATATCAAATGGCAGATCAGAAGACGAGATCGAAAATAGATGCAATAAGGCAAACCAACTCATTGGACAAATGGCACCAATACTAAAGAACAAACATGTATCAATAACTGCTAAGAAAGCACTTTACAACACAATCTTCCTACCAACTCTATGCTATCAATGCCAAACCTGGACAATGACAGAAAAAGAGAAAAGAAAAATCACAACAACAGAAATTAGATTCCTGAGAAGAATACTCAACGTAACAAGAAGAGATACGATCAGAAATGAAGAAATCAGGAGTAAAGCAGCACTAGAGTTTATTAGAAAGCAGCAAGTCAAATGGTTTGGCCATGCAAGTAGGTTACCAGTCAACAGCATACCACAACAAGCAATGATGTACAGACCAGATGGAAACAGAGGAAGAGGTCGCTCACGTAAACGTTGGACGGAGGGAATAGCAGAGTCCATGGGAATATCGATATATGAAGCCCATAATAGGGCACTCTCACGGTGTTTATACTTCACCTCGACACCACAAGGTACAAAGAGGAACACGATCAGATGAGATGAGATTTTGCTATATCGCAGATCCATAGAGCACACTTTATTCACACGCTTCGAGTTTCTCAGTTCTATATTTTAGTTCTTAATATTTAATAATTTTTTTTTATTAAAAAGTCGCTTTCACCTAATTAATTTCTGAAAAATGAAAAGAAAAAAAATATCTTCTCGCCGTCTAGGAATCGAACCTCGGTCACCCGCGTAACAGTTGGACGTACTTACCACTATGCTATTGAGGACATGATAAGACTTTAACAGAAATGTATAATATTATCAAACATATTTCCAGATGACGTCACGTACGTCATGTGACTAGCGTTCGTTTGCGAATAGACACTTCGTTTATTCTCAACCAAATTGCGAATAGACACTTCGGTAACGGTTTAATATTGACATCACCCATCGAAAGTCATTTAAGAAAAAACAGCAAATTTCTGGCCAACATTCGTGGGCAATCATCCCTTTCCACATCTTGCGATCTCCAACGGCATGTTCCAATTCGTGCCTTCAACTCCCTTCCGTGCCATGAGACACAAGAATATCGAGTTTTCTCTCTTTTATCTCGCTATCTGCCTCTTATCTTTGTCCACACATTTGGTCCAGTTGTCACAACTTTTTAACTTCTTTTCTTACATGTGGCCAAATATGATAACAGTCGCTTTTTGATGTTTGTGATAAATTGTCTTTGCAACGAAGCCTCCCTCAAAATATCCAGATTACTCATTTTAGCTAGGAATTTTCAGTATTCTTCTATAATACTATAATTACAATGCTTCCGGAGATTTTTCGCTTGTTTACTAATTGTCCAGGATCGGAGCCATGTGTTTAAACACATCAAAGTGTTAAAATGTCTCCTTTCTATACATGCAGCAAGACTAGAATCTTCATAAGTGGTCTCTAACTTTTAGCAATCGTAAAAACACAATGTGTTGTAAAAGCTAACAAATGTTTCCGATCTAGTAGTTACATTAACATTATCTTAGTTTTAATACCTTGACCTTCTCCCACTCTGACGAATCACAAAATTGTTTTACAATTTCAAATTATATCTGGCTGCACCACGAATTAGAAATTTACACAAATAAATTGTGTTAAGAAGATAATGAATGCGACAACGTTGATGTATGTAGAAAAGTATAAAATTCAAGAATATGTTGAAATGTAAAAGATAAGATTAAGAATGATAAATATATAATGCAAGAATACGTTAAAATTAAAAGACAAGAATAAGAAGAAAATTACAAAAATAAAATACAAGAATAATAGCATAAGTATCAAAAACAATACCGAGAGAACGGCCATTTTAAACCACGTTTTAAATAACATTACTAAGAAATAAAGTTACACTCACGTATGGTCTTGAATATCTGGTGGTCCATGATAATATTGAATATCACAAAATCAATTAATTACAGGAAAAAAAAAACTATCAACTGTAAACACTAAACTGCCCAAGCACTTGGTTCGCGTCTTATAGTTTATAGAAAAACTCCGCGTGGGCGCAGTTTCACGTTATTGGTCCAGCGAGGAAGTCATCGTCGAAAAGCGCGTGGCGTGTTTGTGAACAACTCTGCGATTGGCGAGTTAGCTGGACGGTTGGTGTGACCGTGTATCCTAAAAACTGGGAATGAGCTGGGGAGAGCTGCTACATAGATTTATTTTTCTTTCTTCTTTCGTTCTTCTTTTGTCCTTTCTTCGTTATGGCAGCTTAGGCTCTGAACCAGCCTTTTCCCACTACCCGCTTCAGCTCTTTATATCTCGTTAATTATATATAATTATATATATTATAAATCTTATTAATTATTTGTGGCTAGTTTCTATCGCCACGCGCTTTTGTGTGTCCCTCTATTTCTTTTGCCCTATGGGTTTCAGATATGAGATTCATCTTGTTATTTATTCTTCGAGATGCTCCGTGGCAAAGTGGTCAAGCCGTCTGACTCGCGCTCCGTAGGTTGTGGGTTCGATTATCGTTCGCTTCCTTCAGTTCACGAGTGAATTTTTTCGGAGACTCCTGGGGGTCGTCACTGGGGCTACGGAGTTCGTTCTTTGTGTGACGCTTTCGACAGTTCACGGCGGAAAGAGACTGAGCCATATGGGATAAAACCCGGTGCAATGAAGTCGCCCCTGTCGACTTTAAAGCGACGTTGTTTTAAAAGGTTTTTCTCATTCTTACCATGTGAGGGTAGTTAGCACTGCATTACCGTGTTGTTAGTGTTGTTGTTGCTTTTGGTTCTAAATGCTGCTGTTATTCTAGAACTTACTGCTTCCAACCATATTAACATTATCTCTGCCTCAGTGCTAGGGACATGTGATTTGTATGACCCGACTACAGCACTGTTTCACATGTGCTTAGAGGCCTTTTGTCTGCTTTATTCTTCCTTCGTTAGCTTGAAATAAATCCTCTATGTTTGAGATGTTGTCACAAATATGAACTTCGCTGACTTTATAGTTCATTCAGAGGTCTGTACAGATTTACTATCACTGTTGTTTTTCTAGGAAAGAATGTCTGGCTCGTTTTGTCGTATTCGGAGAAGTTTCTGGGTGTGTAATCTGATGTCTACGGTCCTACTCCACGTGTATACATGCCACAGGCAGACAGACAGACACACACACACATACACATACATACATACATAAATACATACATACATACATACATACATACATACATACATACATACATACATACATACATACATACATACATACATACATACATACACACATACATACATACACAGATAGATATATTGATAGACAGACATACGGACGGACCGATCGATCGATCGATCGATCGATAGATAGATAGATAGATAGATAGATAGATAGATAGATAGATAGAAGGATAGATGAATAGATAGACAGATAGATGAATAGATAGACAGATAGATAGATGGAACGAACGAACGAACTTTATTTTAAAAGGGTAACAAATTGGTCACGCATGCCCGTCTTACATTCGGCCCTTTCAATCACTCATCTTTCATTCATCAAATGTGCATGTTACATTTACATAGGGGAAAAAACATTGTCAAATGGATTTTGTAAGCATAAACAATGCATATTACGCATGATGCATTCACATGGGGGAAAAACATTCTTAAATGAAAGTTGTAAACATAAACAGTGCATATTGCAATGTTGTGAGACACATCCCCCATCCACCCTCATATCCCGCAGCTACCCACACATCCCGCAGCCACCCTCACATCCCCCACCCACCACACCTCCCCCATCCACCCACACATACCTCCACGTACTCACACAGACACAGGCAAACATACATGCCGCCACCCACCCCCTAATCCCCCACCCATAGACATTTCTCCACACACACACACCCCCACCCATCCCATAACCGACAAGCACACACCCACCCACATAATCTCCAACACCCACCCACACACCCTCAACCACCCAGTAAAACACACATCACAAAACCACACACACATACCCTTGCCAACAAACACATCCCACACCTACCCACACACACATCCCGCACCCTCACAATTTCCCCCACCCACCCACACACACACATCAGCCAACCTACACCCAATCACCCACCCAATATTCGCCACCTCTCAACTACACACCCCCCACCTATACACACATCCCCACCCACAAACACATCTCACCACCTGCTCACACATATCCCCCACCAATAAACACCCAAAAACACACACCTCCCTCCCAC
>OY992876.1:210930267-211107767 GCA_963921405.1 Cepaea hortensis | reverse complement strand
CTTTAATACACACACATACACAGAAACGCGAGCGCGCGCGCACACACATACATATACACGCTCACATATAACATTATTTTGCTATGAATTTCCGCAGTTTTCTGAAATAATCTTTGAACACAACGCGCAGAAGCGACCTCGTCTCCCCCGTACATTATATACGTGAAATGTTAATATTTCACATCGTTGCACCTGGCTACATGTAGATGTAATGTAGTAGATTACTATCTGTCACAGTAAATACGACAAAAGTAGTAGTAGTAGTAGTAGTAGTAGTAGTAGTAGTAGTAGTAGTAGTAGTAGTAGTAGTAGTAGTAGTAGTAGTAGTAGTAGTAGTAGTTGTAGTTGTAGTAGTAGTAGCAGAAGCTGTTGTTGTTGTTGTTCTTGTTGTAGTTGTTTTGTGGTGGTGGTAATAGTAGTAGAAATTGTAGTAGTATTAGTAGTAATAGTAGTAGTAGTAGTAGTAGTAGTAGTAGTAGTAGTAGTAGTAGTAGTAGTAGTAGTAGTAGTAGTAGTAGTAGTAGTAGTAGTAGTAGTAGTAGTAGTAGTAGTAGTAGTAGTAGTAGTAGTAGTTGGAGTCAGGTCTTAGTCAGATATGACTGAGCTACCGTATGACAGTAGACGGTACTACCTGCTTTCTGTCAGCGCCGAATGTTGGGCGGCGCTTACCAAACCCGACACCCCACATTGTGCCAACGGCTTCGGGCGGAAGAGCGCAATTGGGAGGGTACTAGCCTTATCCTGGTGCGAGGAAATGCAACCCAAAGACAAAATAAGTCATGGCAGGGCAGACCTGGCCCTAAGCCTTGGTTGGCAGCTGGTCTAGGATCGAAGCTCCGACAGGCGGACAGTTAGAGCATTGCTTTGCTGATCCGGCAGCTTCTGCAGCTTGTCTTGTTCCAGATGTATAGGTGTTAACTTTCCTCTGGAATGAACTAGGCAGGCCGAGAGAGGGATCATGCTGCATGGGCAACACATGGTTTCTTTATTTTAGCCCAGGCTTTGTGCTATGGAGAGGCAATAACTCCATCCCTGGTCTTAACCGGTCTCGGTATCAAAGCGAGAGGCAACTGTTACGGCTTATAAGTCCTTGTCAGTTGGCGTAGACATGGGGCGCCACGCGTTGCCTCTGACGGTGGGAGACACCTACAGGTGTCACTGATCAGCTACCGCCCGCCTCAAGCTGGGCAGCCCCCGGCCAATTGGGTGCTGATCCGCCACAGCCTGCGTGCTTCAATGGGTGCTTGGGGCTAGGACAAAATCTGCATCGCAGGCTGTAAAACCAATGCACCAGGTACTATTAAAGAGAATAATAGAAACCTCAAGCTACGGCTTGCAACCTGGAACGTGAGAACCATGTGTCCAGGATTTTCCACTGACTTGACCAAAATTGACGATGTGAGAAAAACGGCTGTGATTGATGCTGAACTCAATCGTCTTAACATTGATATTGCTGGCCTGCAGGTGACTCGCCTCGCTGAGGAAGGGTCACTCATTGAAAACAATTACACCATTTTTTGGAAGGGAAGAGGGCAGGCAGAAAAAAGGCAACACGGTGAGGGCTTTGCAGTGAAGAATTCGCTACTGGGAATGATTGATATCCCAGCTGGAGATAATGAAAGATTATTAACACTGCGCTTGGCAACGTCTTGTGGATTTGCCACCATTCTCACTGCATATGCACCGACACTCACTTCCTCTGATGATGTGAAAGATACGTTCTATGAGCAGCTAGACTCTGCGATCAAGGCAGTTCCAAAATCCGACTACATTTATATGCTCGGTGATTTCAATGCTCGTGTGGGCAAGGACTCGAGTTCATGGCCAGTGTGTCTTGGAAAATACAACATCGGTCGCATGAATGATAATGGGCAAAGGCTCCTGGAGCATTGCACTAGAAATGACCTATGTATTACAAACTCCTTTTTTAAAACAAAAGAGATACATAAGGTCACATGGAAACATCCAAGATCCGGCCATTGGCATCAGCTAGACTTCATTATCACACGGAGACAACATCTGAACCATACATCATTAACTCGAAGTTACCACAGTGCTGACTGTGATACAGATCATTCTTTGGTTGTTGCAAGGGTTAGACTGAGACCAAAGAGAATCTACCCAGCTAAACACAACTCTAGCCCCAAGATTAATATTATTAACACTCACGATCCTGGAAAGTGCTTTGAATTTCAACAGCAACTTGAGGACGCTTTCAATGATACATCAGAAAATTGTATAGTAAATGATAAATGGAGTAAACTTAAGGAAACTATTTATAAAACAGCGGTAGGGGTTTACGGCACTGTGGATCATAAGAGGCAGGACTGGTTTGCAGCAAACAGCCAGATACTGCAGCCCTTGATTGATAAAAAGAAGATAGCTCTCTTAAGAAACAAGGAAAGACCAACACGTAACACTCTGAGTGAGCTGAAGCAAGCGAGGAAGGATGTACAAAAGGCTGCCAGGCAGTGTGCGAATGACTATTGGATCAAGTTATGTGAGTCCATTCAAATCGCAAGTGATAAGGGAAACATCAGAAGCATGTATGAAGGGATAAAGAAAGCCTGTGGTCCAATGATCAAAAGAAGTGCACCGCTGAAAACCTTGACTGGAGAAATCATCACTGATAAGAAACAGCAGATGGATAGATGGGTCGAGCACTATTTAGAGCTTTACTCAAGTGAGACCAAGCTGGCGGATGATGCCCTCAACGCCATAGAGGCCCTGCCAACTCTTGACCACCTGGACACACTTCCCACTATAACAGAAGTTAAGTGTGCTATAAATGAGCTTGCATCTGGCAAGGCTCCAGGTAGGATGGGATTCCAATAGAGGTGATCAGGAGTGGGCAAGACACCCTCGCTCTACAGATCCACCAGCTAATACAGCTATGCTGGCGAGAAGGACAAGTCCCACAGGATTTCAAAGATTCAAACATCATAACGCTGTACAAGAACAAGGGAGATCGGAGCGACTGCAACAACTATAGGGGTATCTCACTTCTGTGTATTTTTGGGAAAGTATTTGCCAGAATTGTCCTGCGCAGACTTCAAGTCCTGGGAGATCAAGTCTACCCCGAATCACAGTGCGGCTTCCGTCAGAACCGGTCTACCATTGATATGATATTCTCATTGCGACAGATGCAAGAAATATGCCGGGAACAAAATCAGCCACTGTATATTGCCTTTATCGACCTCACAAAGGCATTCGATTTGGTCAGTCGTGAGGGTCTGTTCAAAGCACTAAAGAAGATTGGCTGTCCACCAACTCTTCTGTCCATTGTGGAATCGTTCCACACAGGCATGAAGGGTATAATCAAGTTTGATGGCTCAACTTCAGAAGAGTTTGAAATCAAGAGTGGAGTTAAGCAAGGTTGTGTACTATCCCCCACCCTCTTTGGGATATACTTTTCACTTCTACTGAAATATGCCTTTCGTGATCAGGATGACGGTATATACATTCACTCACGCTCAGATGGTGGCCTCTATAATGCTCAGAGATTGAAGGCCAAGACCAAAATTAGCAGGGTACTAATCAGAGAGTTGCTTTTTGCGGATGATGCTGCGATTACGACCCACTCTGAGGAAGAATTACAACATCTACTATCTGCATTCTCCAATGCTTGTTCTGAATTTGGTTTAACAATTAACAAAAAGAAGACACAGATTATGTCACAAGGTGCACATGGTGTACCATCAATCTTTATTGACGACGCCGAACTGGAGATAGTAGACCATTTTACATATCTTGGATCAGAGGTAAATAGCAAATTATCCCTCGATCAGGAAATCAACATCAGGATTGGCAAGGCAGCAACAACAATGAACATGTTAGCAAAAAGAGTCTGGGAGAACAGGAAGCTTACTGCCAAAACAAAAGTCCTCGTCTACCAAGCCTGTGTCCTTAGTACTCTTCTTTATGGCAGTGAAACCTGGACAACTTACTCACGCCAAGAGAAACGTTTAAACAGCTTTCATATGCGGTGTCTGCGAAGAATACTTGGTATTAAGTGGCAAGACAAAATCACAAATACTGAAGTATTGGAAAGATCAGGTTGTGTAACGGTGTATCCCATGCTCAGTCTTCGTAGACTTAGATGGATAGGACACGTTAGGAGGATGGATGATGATAGAATACCAAAGGACATCTTTTTTGGTGAATTACAGACGGGTAGGAGATCTCAGGGTCGGCCTCTACTACGATACAAAGATGTGTGTAAGCGGGACATGATTGATACAGGCATTGATAATGCACAATGGGAGCACGTCGCCGCTGAACGTGTTGCATGGAGGGCAACTATCAGAAATGGAATAAAGACAAAGGAGAAAATGATTGCAGATAAAACACACACAGAGCGTGAGAAACGTAAGATGGTGCAAAATGGTGGAAATGACCATGTTTTCACATGCACCTACTGTGGGCAAACATTTGCAGCAAGAATTGGCCTTACCAGCCACACTCGCCACCGCCATGGATCGTAGTTATTGCCATATGACAGTTATTTAAGCCTTTTTGAAGCACAATGTACCAAACTATCGTCTGTCAAGACGGAAAGGTGCCAATGTATGTAGTAGTAGTAGTAGTAGTAGTAGTAGTAGTTATAGTAGTAGTAGTAATAGTTGTTGTTGTTGTTGTTGTTGTTGTTGTTGTGGTGTTGTTCTTGTTGTTGTAATTTTCGTTCTTTCGATCGTTCGTTCTCTCTCCTTGCCCACCCATAGCGCATTGGGTTGGCACATGGTTGGAATGTTGACAATCGAAAGCCAAAAACTGGTGGAGGAAACACAGCCCATCCAAGGCCATCCTGAGCTATTGTGTGCACGTTGTGCTGAATCTTGTTCACGTGCCTTGGGACTGTTGTATATATGGTGCTAGCTATATATATATATAGACCACATCAAGCCATCCATTTGTGGTTTTGCCAATATCACATCGGTCACCTTTGCTTCCCAGTATATTCACTGGTGCCTATTTTAGGCTGGCTGGAAGTGGGGACCTTGTTCAACATGAACAATCTGTCTATATGGGGATTCGAACAAGTTACCACCTGGTCGACAGGCAAGCGTTCTGGCCACTGAACGGCCGAGGCCCCCACAGATGCTGGGAATAAAGTGTGAAGCTTGCACATGTCTAGAATTCCAAAATTTAAAGAAGCACATATCTAGAACAACCACATTCAACGGTTATCAGTGTGGTATACTTTCTATAAATCGACATCATATTTCCTCCGACAACCGTTAGATCAGGGGTGGCCAACACGAGGCATGCGGCCCGCCGGGAGTCATGTTGCGGCCCGCGGAGCTAGGTCAAATGAGCATAAATGTTAACTTTATTGTACATAACACCAATAGAACATTACATCATGAGTTATATTTTTAAATTATAGCTAAGGAAAAAAAAGTTTGCATATCCTTTACAGGACATCGCTGTCAACATCAGCATATTTCAGCTTATTCTTGGCAAGATTACGCTCACTAGTTTGCCATTATTTTCTGAGCGACCGGCTCACATGCCCCGTAAGTTACCGACGCGGTTAGAACCGCTACCGATTCTGGCCGTCGTCACGTTACTCACGAGCGTATACGGGATTACGGAGAAAGTGGCTAACCTCTAGGCCACGTAGTCCGGCTTATAGCTAAGAGAATTGTGAAATATATCGCATTTTTATAAAAACAATTCATTGATTTTGAGCTATTTTACATTCATAGAGTTAAGCTATTTCAAATATCCCGCTATTTGACACTCAAGGTTACTTAGCCTTTTGTCCGACGCCAGGTGTTGATAAAATTTAATATGAGACTTCAACTTCTGATGTATATGTTCTGTGGTCTTCGGCGTCTTGAGAAGCTCGCAACGCTATCGGGCTCATACTCATAACTACTTTCAGTCCAGCTTTACAGAGTTCCGTGTTATTCTGCAGTTTCGTTCTATTATTGCCACTGCGTCTGGAGAGATTTTGCGATCGACGTTGAAATACATATTTATCACATTTATAATAAGAGTTCAAACTACTTTAATCAAGTATCCTGTCTACCATATCGATTCTATAGGTAAGTAAACCCTGAAAAGTTTTATTTATGTAATTTTAATGAATTAATTATTTTTAATTAATATTACCCGTGGTGTTTTATTTTTTTTTCTTTCAGTTAAAAACGAAGGCCTATCATGACGTCAACTAGTAAAGACGTTGGACCAAAGAAGAGAAGAATCACAGAAGAATTATGAAGTTTTCAAGACAGGGTGGACTACAAACTATTTTTTTTTCGTGGAAAATAAAACGAAGTCCATATGCTTGATATGCAACGAATCTGTTTCTGTTTTGAAAGCTATAACTTCAAACGGCACTACGAGACTAAACATGCAAATAAGTTTGATAATTACAAAGGGCAATTTCGACAAGACCAAGTAAATGACTTAAAAAAATTTCTGTACAACAAAAGATATTTGCTAGAGCGGATTTAGAGTCAACATGCTATGTAAAAGCTAGTTATGCAGTAGCCATGATACTAGCAAAAAAATCGAAGCCATATTCAGGTTGGTGAAATGGTTAAGGAATGTTTGGAGAGATTTGTTGGGATTCTGTGTCCAGAAAAGAAGAAGGATTTCAATTAAAAAAAAAAAAAAAAAGTCTGTCTCGTCAGACTATACTAGGCGTGTTGAAGATATTGGAAAACATATTGAAGATAATTTGGAAAGTCGAGCATCCGAGTTATATTTTATGTCCTAGCATTGGATGAAAGCACAGATATGGCAGAGACTGCCCAACAGGCAATTTTTATTACGGGTGTTGATGTCCATAAAAAAAACAACAAATAACAGAAGAATTAGCGGCACTCTATCCACTTAAGGACATGACTAATTCACGAGATTTGTTAGAGGCAGTTACATCGACACTGAATCGCTTTTTGTTACAACTTAACAACTTATCGGGCTTAACAACGGATGGTGCTCCAGCAATGGTTGGGAAACAAGAAGGTTTAGTAAAATTGATTGAAAATGAGGCCTCCAAAGTCGGTAATACTTCAATGCTAAATTTTCATTGCATTATTCATCAGGAGAATTTATGTCCGAAGTCCCTCAAAATGGACCATGTCATGAAAGTGGTCGTCAAAATAGTCATCTTCATTAAGTCGAACGGGTTGAATCACCGTCAGTTCCAAAAATTTCTAAAGTCTATTTCTAAAGATTATAAAGACGTTACATTTTATACAGAAGCAAGATGCCTGACCCGTGACAAATTGTTGAAAAGAGTGTTTGATTTGCAAAAAGAAATAAATCATTCTTTGCAAGCAAGTTAGAAAGTATTTCAGAGGTTGAAGACAAATAGTTGGTTTGCGACTTTGCATTTCTGGTCGAAATAATTAGCCACCGAAATTACGTTAATACTCGTCTACAAGGGAAAGATAAATTAATTAATAAGATGTATGATAATATTTCTGCATTTCAAGTGAAACTTGGTCTTTGGGAACAACAATTGAGGACAAGAACCTTTACTCACTTTCCTACATTGTCATTGCAACCAGACGTCACTCAGGAGACGGTGGATAAATACGCTTCTTTGATATCTGACTTAAAGCACGAATTTGAAAACGGATTTCAGGATTTTATAAAAAAACAACATCATGTGCTTTTTTGTTCATTTGCAACGCCATTCGCGGTAGACGTGAATATATTACCAGGAAGATTACAAATGGAACATTGTGAAATGAGTTGTGATACACAGTTAAAGGAGAAATTTCATCAAATTGGTTAGGAAGAGTTATATAAAACGTATTTGGGCAAGGATAAATATCTTGCGTTTTATATACATGCTCTGTCGATGGTTTCGCTATTTGGAAACACCTATGAGTGGGAAGAGCTTTTTAGTCGCATGAAGCACATCAAATCACAAGTGAGAACACGAATTACTGATGTTCATTCGGTAAAATTGTTTGCGTGAAGTACAACATCAGTCGAGATCAATTTTGATGCACTTAGTTCTGCAAAACAAAGCCAGATGTCTCACTTTTAAATATATTTAAAGTGTCAAATAAATACGTTTGATTCTCAGTTATGTTTTATTTTCTTCAAAACAATAAATATACCTATTTCTTGAGGGGTTTTTTAAACATTAAACCAGGCAAGCGTTCAACCACGGTCTCGCCTACTGGGAAGCGACTATGTGGTCAAAGCTATAGCACGCTTGCTTGTTTACTTTAATTTAAAAAAAAAAAAAAAAAAAAAAAAAATTAGGTGCGTGGCCCGGCAGGAAATATTATTTCCGAAATTTGGCCCGCCTGCTGAAAAGATTAGCCATACCTGCGTTAGATGGTTGCCTCCCCCAGTACATGTCCTAATATGTAGATGCTGATCGTTTCAGGAACACGTGTGTTATAGACACGCCGGGCCCACCCCATTCACACGTGTGTTGCAGACACGCCAGGCCCATCCCCTCACACGTGACTCCTTGAATGAGCCACACTTAAATTCAGATCCAAACAGCCCTGACAGACACGGACTTCCGAGCTCCAAACAACAGAAGAAAGTGCGCCAACTGCCTGGGCAAACATGGAGCAAGATACTTGGGCTGTCCGTACCTGCAGAGACACAGAGACGTCTTAAAGATCGCCATCATCACAAAGACACCATTCAAGGAAGCAATACAGAGGGGCGAGACAGCCACGGGTATAGCACAAGCTGAAAGAGATCAACTTCAAAAGCAGATAGACGAGTTGAAGAAACAATTCAAGGCACTGCTGACGCCTAAACCGACCAGCGACAACGAGAATCTACTGGCGGAAATAAAGGAGATCCATCAAAACATCAAGCGAGAAGTAGAACAGATGACCGCATTGAAGCAAGAAAACGAAGAAATGCTACGCACTATAAAAGCGGAGAGAGAGCGACTAAAAGCTGAAATGAAATCAACTCAAAACAAATCAACAGAAATCAGGCAAGTGACCACAAAGAAGCAGCAGGAAACACAACAAAAAACCGAGCCGGAGACGCAAGATAAAACCAGCAGCCGAACTTCGACGCCCAAAACATACAAGGGGAAACCAACATTCCACCAGACAGCCGAAGAAAGACAAGATAAGGTACCTTCCGACGACATACCGTGGATTGGAGGGAACCTACACAGGAGGAAATGGAGGGGTACATAGAAGAAGGAAAGAAACGAGCAAGACAAGAGGAACTCAGACACGAGGAATACATAAGGAGACAGGAAGCAAAAGGAAAGAAGCCCAAGAAACTCAGGGGGAAACCGACAGAATACCCGGAATTACACTATGACGTCGATGCCGACTTCGAGTACTACATAGAAGACGAAGAGATCGTCCCATGGCTGACCACAGAAGAAGCAATCGAAAAACAGCAAAAACTTACACACGAAAGGGAAAGAAAGCGCAAGGATTTAAATAACATCGAAAAGGTTCTAGGGGCATTACACAGAACAGGAGGCAAAAGTACTAAATAAAAAGTCCTTTTAAGGACAGCAACCATTCAAGCCAGGAGCCTGCGCCAAAAAAGAAAACAACAAGAGGAAACATGCACTAAGGACGGCCGCCGACCGATCCCCCAGCTGGAGTAAGATAACGAAAAGTCCTTATAAGGACTGCAGCCAGTCAAGCCAGACGAGCCAGGAGCCTACACCAACAAAGAAAACCACAAGCAAACACGAGCACAAAGGATAGCCGCCGACCACTGCTGACGTCACAGACACAAACGCTACATCACCAGTCCGAGATAGGATTCACAAGACAAGAATTAGGGATAATAAACCCACAAAAACCACGTACCTCAACAATAACCACAGCTGATTAAGCAGGTTAGACGAGGTCGAATTTGGAATTTTTGTTTCTTAAATGGAATCGGAATCGGAAACCCTGACAGATTCAGTACAGAAGAAAAACCGCATCGTCAAATATGACCGTCCATGTCTACAGAAGGGCGATATATCGCCATACTAGGGTCATCGTGGTATTTGTTTCGTTTCTGTCGGCCCGGTGTCGTGAGTTAGTTCCGCATTGGGGCGGACCCTAATTCTTAAAATTAAACTGGGTCTTTCCCGGTAATGTTAACTCAGTCAACAGAGGTCAGCATGGCCGAATGAGTAAAAGCGCTCGCTCTTAAATTTCCGGTGTGCTGTTGCCGAGGGAGCGGGTGTAAGTCTGTTTATTTTATTTATTTTTTTATTGCATATCCCTTACAGGACGTTGTAGTCAACATCAGCATTTTTTCAGCTGCTGTTGATGTACTAGACAAGATTACGCTCAGTAGTTTGCCATTGTTTTCTGAGCGACTGGCCACATCCCCCCGTAAGTTACCAACGCGGCGAGAACCGCTACCGATTCTCGCGCAGGTTACGTTACTCACGAGAATATACGGGATTACGGAGAAAGACGTTAACTCCTACGGCTAGGGAGACAGTAAGATATTGTTATGTCCGTATGAATAAACAGCCAGACTAAACAAGTCTATAAGATAACTTTACGTCCCTGGAAACAAGGCAACAGACTAAACACGCCTGAAAGATACCTTTACGTCCCTACAACTCAACATGCAGACTAAACAAGCCTGAAAGATACCTTTACGTCCCTAGAACTCAACAGACAGACTAAACAAGCCTGAAAGATATCTTTACGTCCCTAGAACTTAACAGACAGACTAGACACGCTTGTAAGACACCTTTACGTTCCTAGAACTCAACAGACAGACTAAACAAGCTTACGTCCCTGGAAACAAGGCGAAAGACTAAACAAGCCTGTAATATACCTTTACGTCTCTAGAAACAAGAAGACAGACAATGGGCCGTGCGATCAATTTTCACAGTATTATGCAAGTCTTCGAAATGCCGCGCATTCAATGTCGCCGAAATGCTACCCCCTTAAACGATGCACCTGCACAAGAAACCTAAATCAAAGGGTACCGAAAGCGCTTAGGCGGAGGAACGCGATAGATCATAAATCGTATACATCAATATCGGAATTACATAGACCAATATAGAAAAGCGTTGCGTAAAGATTTTTAATTATTAATTATCATCATCCTCATCATCATTGCCATGGACCGATATGAGGTAGACAGCGGTAAACTGATAGTGTAAGAACATGTTTACAAGAGAAGAAGAACTGGCATAGTGAGAACCGTTCACATGATCACTATGAACAAAGAACACACGATTAAGTTGAGAGTAGTCGGTGAGCAACAGATGATGATGAGGGACAAAGGGAAGCGACTCCGAGAAGTTGCGTATCACGTGACACGAGTTGTGTGGTACACGGAGGAGAGAGGGCGAGACAGAATCAGTCTTGCCAGGGTCTTCGTCAAAAACGGTTGTGAAACGAGTACAGAAGTCAAGCGACATGAAGTTGACATTACTCCAAGGTTGCAAAGATACTTCAACCTGAGGCAAAAGTGCGTCGCCCAAGTTGAGCGGCTAATTACACAAGCCAGTCACGCTCGATAATCTGTACGCCGAGTGAACGGCAGTGGAACACAACACATGCCCGATGTCAAGGTCAAGCCAGGCTTAAGTTGGTGATTAGCGATAACTATTGTGTAAGAGATATTTTGCAGGGCTGAACTTTGTGTAAATTGATTTAGAATCATCGCATGTCAGCCCGCACCTGTTGGTAATTGATTGTATAAACGGCGGCGATGACTTCCAATAATAAACACTGACGACAATGGCAAGGACATTGGCTTGTTTGATATTCTCCTTTGTTACATGTTCCTGCTTACATCTGTCTTTGTGGCTGAATAGACGAGCCGGGAATCAGCTACATTGCAATCATCATCATCATCGTCATCATCATCATCGTCATCATCATCATCATCATCATCTTCCACTTTTGCCGTCAAGCGTCGTAGGGAGGAATAATTGGCGTTCATCGCCCAATAGGTGGCACTGGATAATGTCATTCCGTGTGATTGTACAATGTCTTTGATGTCACCAATCCATCTTTTTCTTGGGAGTCCTCTTGCTACCGTCGCAGATGATCTTGGATGTAGGTCCAGTGTTGGTAGTTGATGATGTTGCATTGTAACGCGATGGCCAAAACATTTGATCTTCTGTTTTTCGATAAAAGTAACACAAGGTGTTGATCCCACTGTCTGTCTGATAACAACATTTCTTACTCGGTCTCGGATTGTTAAGTTGGCAGCTCTCCTCAGACATTTAATCTCACAGGTGTTGATTTTGCGTATGTGTGATTTGGATAATGTCCATATTTGAGAATGGTAGCATAGGGTTGGTGTGAATATGCTGTTTATTATCTGTCGTTTCGCGGACATAGGTATGTTTGGATGTTTCAGTATGGATGATAGTTGATATGTAAGTGCACTTTGACATCTAATTTCGATTTCTCTATTCAATCTGCCATCTTCTGTAATCATACTTCCAAAATATTGGAATTCTTTAACTTGTTTAAGAGATGTGCCATTTATCTGTATACTTGGTGGACCAGGAGGTCTGCTAACTTGCATTACTTCGGTTTGGTTATATTTATACGTATATTGAATGGTTCAAACTGTATTTTGATTTCGCTGCTTATGCCGCCCCCTTTCAGTGCCGCCTGATGCGGCCGCCTTTCTGTATCATAGCACGGCACGGCCCTGGACAGACAGTAGAATAGGTAAGCCTGACTAAAACACAATCGCAAGTGACAAAATGGACGTTGCCGGTAAAGCCTTCAACAGCACACAAACAACAAATGCACGCTGATACAAATAGCTACATGAAAAATTATACCTGAAAAATTAATATATACGAGGGGGATACCAGTGAAAATGTTATTTAAAAAAAAAATTAATTAATTAACTAATTTTTAACATATTCTGAAACAAAATAAAAGAAAAACAATGTTTCATTTATGGTGTGTAGGGCAGCATGGCCGAATGGATAAGAACGGGTATTCTGAAACATCCGGTGTGGTGCTGATGCCGAAGGCAAGGAATTCAACCCCAACATCCGACATTTGGACTAAAATGTTGGCCTATCGTCCTTGGCTTAGTGATGTTAATTACAATTACCTCTGAAGTTGGAGTGGGTTCACCTGATGGCGAGGGACATTGTTAATAGGGAAAGATAATCCGCATGCAAGATTCAGTCAAGCACTACTAGACGTAGTGTGTATGGACTACGTTTGAGTACAAAGCGAGCGAGCGCAAAAATAAAAAAAACAATAAAAAATGACGATGTAGTCATCACTACGTTCAATGCAAGTCCTCCAGCGCCGATAAAGTGCTTGGATTCCTGTAGAAAAATCGACTCTCGGGGTCACTACTCAGTGTACCTGACCAGGTCGTGAACGGTTCTATCACAGAAGTCACGCCGGTTTAAAACTGCTTACTCCATTCATACACTTGCTGGATTGACAGGCATACATAACCATAGCCGACTGCCATCCGCCGAGTAATTTCTATAGGTTTCATCCTGTACTGATAAACTAAAAAATCGATAGCAAAATTCTGCTCCTCTTTGATGCATTTCAAAAGTGGAGCGGCCATCTTTACACTGTCTTTATGACGTCACCTTGTTCGTCTGCACCACGATGTCGCGTGGTTAACACTCTTGACATCCTTTACAACAATACTGGAATATCAGTTGGGGACCTTTTGATGCCACTAAGACAGTTCATAAATAACCACACATAGTAATCTTTGGCGCTCATAGAAGTGAGAAGAAGGAAGTAGTGAACATAGAAATGGAAAGCTATAGTTACCGACCTGGTTTCGAACCTGTCACCTCAAAATGAGGACGGTACCTCGCTCAATATTGACAGGTTACAAGACAATGGCATGGTTATTGTAATTTCTTTCACACTTTTTCATTTGAAGCCTCCTGGTAAATAACAGTTACTCGTCCGTTTCCTCTTTCCGGATTGAACACGTGTGTGGTGCAACGATGCGTGATGTGCGTATGAGGATGGCTGCAAATTCTATCTTTAGAGCTTAGAACGAGAATCGTTATGGCATAGGTAGCCTATTGCAAGATGGGACACATATTGACAAATGAAAAACCTGTCAGCTGCAGTGAGAAAAGAGAGCGCTGAAGTGCTATTTGGAGCCTGTACTTTTGTATGGATGTCTACACGCCTTGTGGTGTTTGGGAGTATTGTACTAGACTCATATCTACATAGACCAGTCGGCACTCGGTGACTGATGTGCTCAGTCGTCGCCTTTACTTCCCCAGACACTTCCCGCGACCCGTTTTAGGCTGGGTCAAACTGGGAGCCCCGGTGAATAATTTTTGTTAAATACCAGTCCGCCACCATGCGGCCAAAACCCATGTCCAGTGGACCAGCAGGCGAGCCGCTACCCTACCAAGGATACCGGGTCGATAAATATTTGAACTTAATTGTCATTCATTAAGATCACCCCCGGTAGACACACTCCATTTGTCACATGACTAGCAACGCTTTCGCCGTGTGTATTCGTATTGAAATTCAAAATGAAAAGAGCGTTTGCCCTGTAGCTCTACGGGGGATTTTCGTCCCCGCTGAGCTCTCATTTTTTTTTATATTTGTTGTTGTTGTTGTTGTATATCCCTTTCAGCTGCTGGTGATGTACTAGGCAAGATTATGCTCAGTAGTTTGCCATTGCTTTCTGGGCGACCAGCTCATATACCTCCGTAAGTAACCAACGCTGTGCGATCCGCCACGGAATCTCGCGCAGTTGCGTTACTCACGAGAATATACGGGATTAGGGAGAAAGACGTTAAACCCCTAGGCCAGGGAGATCGGTGAGCTCTCATTATGTCACCTTTAATAGAGAGGTACAAGAAAGCAAAAACTGACGGGGATCCAACACAAAGAAACAAAACAAATCCGCCATAATTCCTTATTTAGAAATTGAGAATATAAGGCAACCCGATATGCTAAGAACCAATATGTCAGCGGAATGTGGCAAGATGGCGGCCTCATGTAAGCGGTTACACCCCAAACCACGCTGCTCTCAAGGCAGACATTGGTTCTGGTTATAGTCTGTAAGCAATAGATCCATGTCATGGGGAGTTAGAAAAAGAGTTCTTGAGTGTTACTTAGAACCAGTTCTAACAAACGGTTGCGAATCCTAGACCAGTGGTTCTCAACCGATGGGGAATTCCCCCCCCCTTCGTGGGGGGGGGGGGGGGGGGATTTTAGGGTTTCCAGTGGGGGAATTAGGATTATTTCAAGATTGCATTAATACAAGAATCAGTTACTTGCTATTAATTTTCCCTATACATTTTACGGTTCTGTACTTCTCGCTCTAATGAAATTCGTTTTATAACGTAAGTAGACCCGCAAATCACGTTTTATGTAGATGTCTAGACTTGTTCTAGTATGTGTTATTAAATTTAGCTTCCATTTTTATGTATACTGTGTAAAGGTGGGGGGGGGGGGATTTACAGGGAGGAAATTCGGAAAGGGGGGGGGGGGTGACGTTCTGAACATATGGTAAAGTTGGGCATGGGCAAAAATAGGTTGAGAACCACTGTCCTAGACAATTAGTAAACAGGGGAAAATATCCCTTGAAGCCCTGGTGATGTGGTTTTATAGAACAATGCTGAAAATTCACTATTCAGGGAAAAATGAGCAATCTGGACATTTTGAGGGAGGTTAAGTTGCAAAGACAACCTATCACAAACATCAGGGTGAAGCAGTCATTATTTTGTGGCCACATTATGAAAAGACAAAAGCTGGAAAATCTTGTGACAGCAAGAAAGATTTGTGGAAAGAGAGATGGAGGAAGACAGTTTAAGATAATGTTTGACAGTCGTGTGTTATGGCATGAAAGAGAGTAACATATACATTAACTCATGGAGTCGGAGTTTTCAATGTTTTGAGGATCATGAGCCCCCACGATAGCCGGCAATACACGATGATGATGCTGATGCTGATCTGCTGTTGCTGCTGATGATGATGATGATGACGATGGAAGATGATGGATGACGATGGATGATGATGGACGATGATGGATGATGATGATAGATATTGATGGATGATGTCGGACGATGATGGGTGAAGGAAGATGATGCTGGATGATGATGGATGATGATAATGGATGATGATAATGGATGATGGATGATGATGATGGATGATGATTATGGATGTTGAGGATAGATGATGATGACGATGGAAGATGATGGATGCCAGGTGTCGCAGAACAAAGAATGCAATAATCGGGAAATAATAAGACAGCACACATTGAACGCACTATAACTGACTTGGTGATGAAAAGCGTGACAACACGAAGTGATGGAGACGGGAGGAGATCAACAAAGGACAAGAAGTTAGACCATCCATGTAGAAGACATTGAAGGATAACCGTTGGGATGTGTCCCAGTAAACTACAGATAGGAAAACAGGTATCGGGGTGATCATGTGTAATGGAAAACGATAGTTAAATCTCACCCTAGGCCAGAAGTAGAAATCTCGACAGGGACCAGTAGTTAGTGGCTATACTATCCAAATACTGTGAGTATTTTGTGCGAGAGTTATTGACAGTTGTTGCCTATAATGATACATGCTTGTGTATGATGACAGTAGGGAAACTGAGAAATGTTTGAACGATACCAGACATCAGCAACGTACATGGGAAGGCGGACACGGCAGATAGCCGGCCTAGTGTAGAGCTAATGTGTAGGGCGATTCAGTAATAAACATTAGGTTTGACTGGAACACACATGAGTTCATGTTATCTATTGTGCACAGCGTCAATGAACAGCTACGTACTTATTGTTCAACAAAGTGTTGTTGGTATTATTTAAGATGCCATGATAGTCGACTCAAAACCGAGCCAAATAAAGAGAGGACCCAATACTTGTGTGAGAAGAGTAGTGCTAATAAATAGAGTACTTAGAGGAGGGTCAGCGGAGTTACTACGTGGCAACTAATGATGATGGATGATGACGATGGATGATGATGGATGATGATCATGACAATGGGAGATGATGGATGATGATGGAAGTTGATGGATGATGATGGAAGATGATGATGGATGACGATGACAACGATGATGATGATGATGATGACAGTTTTAAAGGAATATCTTTGTCGCACACTGCTAACCCCAATAGTGCCTAAGATAGATAGACAAAAGAGCATTCTAATTGCACAAGGAACTATTAATTCATCAGTATTCAGGTCCTCACTTTAGTATCTGCCTCAGCGTGGAGAGACTGACGAAACCAGTTCTGTATTGGTTGATTGTTCTTTTGCTTCCCGCGTGGAGCTCTGTTTTGGCTTTACATCATTGGGAGTGATGTTTTTACATTCTGGTAAAAGTTGCTGAACGAAACCCATCCCTTGAGTCATGTACTCGTCCTGCCTCACTGATGTCGTACAACATGTCAGCCTGGTCGTCCGCCCCTTGCAGCACCGAAGCCCACAAACATGTCAGCCTGGTCCACTGCTCGTCCGCCCCTTACAGCACTGAAGCCCATAAACATGTCAGCCTGGTCCACTGCTCGTCCACCCCTTACAGCACTGAAGCCCATAAACATGTCAGCCTGGTCCACTGCTCGTCCGCCCCTTACAGCACTGAAGCCCACAAACATGTCAGCCTGGTCCACTGCTCGTCCACCCCTTACAGCACTGAAGCCCATAAACATGTCAGCCTGGTCCACTGCTCGTCCGCTCCTTACAGCAGTGAAGCCTGCAAACATGTCAGCCTGGTCCACTGCTCGTCCACCCCTTACAGCACTGAAGCCCACAAACATGTCAGCCTGGTCCACTGCTCGTCCGCCCCTTACAGCAGTGAAGCCCACAAACATGGCAGCCTGGTCCACTGCTCGTCCGCTCCTTACAGCAGTGAAGCCTGCAAACATGTCTGCTTGTTCATTTTCTCTTACACCTGCGTGCACTGGCACAAAAATTAAAAAGACAACCATTGCTTTCTGGACCAGCCCTTCTCTATCTTCTTTAGTATACTCATGGAGTAGCTGAGAAAGCAGGCTTGGGTGGGCGAATGCGTTATAGCTCGCTCACGTCTTATACCATGGTCAGACAACACACACAGTATCTGCTGAGCATTGGGTTAGCAATGAAATACCGAACATCTATGAAGGCAACATTAGCACCGGGGCTGGGGCACGGCAGGACGAGTAAGAGAGCTCGCACTTAAACTTTCGGTGTGCTGATGCCGAGGTAACGGATTCAAGCCTTACACCCGTCAGCTGGACTAAAATTTTGACCTCTCGTCCTTGACTTTGGGACGTAAATAACAAGCACCTCACAAGTCGGAGTGGGTTCGCCTGTTTGCGAGGGACACAGGTACTAGGGAAAGCCAATCCACTCGCAAAAATTAGTCCAGTGCATTAGAAGTAGTCACATGTGTATGGGCTACACTTGAGTTAAAAACGGGCGAGCGCAAACACCAAACGGCGCCAGGGCCGAGTCCTAGCCATTTCATATCATCATCATCATCCATATCATCGTACTCCTCCTCCCCATCATCATCCTCATCATAATCATCATCATCTATCCTCATCATCCATATCATCATACTCCTCATCCTCACCCATCATCATTATCCATCATCATC
This sequence comes from Cepaea hortensis, assembly GCA_963921405.1. Lineage (NCBI taxonomy): Eukaryota > Metazoa > Mollusca > Gastropoda > Stylommatophora > Helicidae > Cepaea > Cepaea hortensis. The sequence goes on along the minus strand of OY992876.1, from coordinate 211,089,260 downwards.
CACCTCATCATCATCTATCATCCTCCTCCATCATCGTCATCCATATCCGTCATCCTCATTCCTCCTCCTCCTCCATCTCATCAGCATCGATAGATTGATACAATTAAAGAAACCAAAACAAACGTAACAGAAATACACAAAAAGAAATCGACACCTACTGAAAAATAACACAACGACAAACTGGCGCAAGCAATTAAAACTGACGCAACGACAGACCGACACAAACCAAAGAAAGCAACACAAAACACTGTAAAGTGCACCTAAAGAAAAGCAAAAGATCCCCCCAAAAATATAAGAGAAAACACAGTAACACAAACAAAAGGAAAGCAAAACGTCCAAATGTTAACGCCAAAGTAATAAATGTAACCTACAAATACACAAAGATATCGACAAGCACTGAAAATGACACACCCATTTAATGACAAACACTGAGACAGTCAAAGAGGCAACATAACCACTCAAACTGACAAACAATTAAAACTGACACAAACAATGAAAACTCACACAACCATAGAAAGCAATACAAAACACTGGGAAAACATGTTTGACATAAACAAAAGAAAAGCAAAACATCAAAAGTAAACGACACAGTAAAAACATAACACATACACACAAATAAATTCCCAATTTATTTATAAAAATATCATTAAAATATATTTCATGCATTTACACAAGAATAAACATACATATACACATAGATACATACAGTCATACATACTCAAATAGGACACATATACAGACAGTCATACAAATTTCATCATCAGAGTGAATGTTTAGAATGTACATTCACTTAAACCTAGTAAACACATACGCAGACAAACACACGCCCCCAATCATAGACACAATCACGCTCACATGCTTTACAAGCTTCCAAGTACGACATGCCTGGTACAGACATGATATCACATGCATGGATGTTACAGTCATATTTATTAAAATAGCACACACATATAGTCATACTTTTTATATAAACGTGCTTGCTTAGATTGTACATTTACTTAAAGCTAGGAAACACACAGGCAACCAAATACACGCCCCCAATCATAGACACAATCACGCTCACATGCTTTACAAGCTGCCAAGTACGACATGTCTGGTTCCAGTTATGCCCTGCCTGATTCCAGACATGCCCTGCCTGGTTCCAGACATGCCCTGCCTGGTTCCATACATGCCCTGCCTGGTTCCATACATGCCCTGCCTGGTTCCATACATGCCCTGCCTGGTTCCATACATGCCCTGCCTGGTTCCATACATGCCCTGCCTGGTCCCATGCTTGACTCACATGCGTGCTGACACGCTCACACACACTCCTGCACACCCGATAGCATACATACGCGCCCGCAACAAAAAACAAAAGGCAACGATTGCTCCTACAGAAACTCATAGTGTGCATTAAAAAATCACTATATCTACAAGCAGGACTTGACTGCATGCGCACGGAGCTTGCCCTGGGTTGAGGTTTAGGTACAACTAATTTCTGGCTCCTGTACAATTCAAAACACCTCAAGCAAGTTAAATATCGCACGGAACCGTTACATCTACGAGTCAAGAGGGGTCTCAGCTGGAATTGCCCTAGCAAAAGATAAAAATTATAAATACAAATTAATGAACATCGTTATTTATCTAACTTCATAAAAAAGCTATTGATAAGTAAAATTAACACTTTAACGTTAACGTTTTTCTTCGTAATCCCTTATATCCACGCGAGGAACGTTAACCTGTGCGACAACCGGTAGCGGTCGCTCAGAAAGCAATGGCAAACTACTGAGCGTAATCTTGCCAAGAAACCAACAATCAGCTATCCTCGCTTCAGAGGTCGCAGATCGTGAGAATTATATGGATTGTTTGCCCTGACCATGCGGGCGTGCGGAGGATTGAACAGGCTGGCAGGGAATGCACCTCCTGGTGGTAGATTACCTATGGTGAAACATGCAAACATCTCTCTCTCTATCTCTACTCGTCCGGTCCTTATAGAATTGAAGTCCGCAAACATCTCTGCTCGTCCGCTTCTTATAGCAGTGAAGATCACAAAGAAGAAAAAGAACAAGAAGGAAGAAATGAAGAGGGGAAGGAGGAGGAGGGGAAGGAGGAGGAGGGGAAGGAGGTGGAGGTGAAGGAGGAGGAGTAGGAGGAGAAGAAGAAGAAGAAGAAGAAGAAGAAGAAGAAGAAGAAGAAGAAGAAGAAGAAGAAGAAGAAGAAGAAGAAGAAGAAGAAGAAGAAGAACAACAACAACAACAACAACAACAACAACAACAACAACAACAACAACAACAACAACAAAGCCCAAAACTATTTTTAAAAACAGCACCAGTGACAATCCCCGGGGGTATCTGAAATAACCACCCTCGCGAACAGACTGTCTGTCTGTTGACGAACCCACGACTTGGGAAGATTATGTTTAAAACCATCTTTTTTGCCTCGACGGGGATTGAACCGCATGATCACAGAGTCCGTGGGTAAACATGCTAGCAGCTCCCATCTGTATGCAGTTACAGTTAGTTGCCTGTTCATTTACATGACAATACAGTCAACCCCAGCTTCCATCTGTATACAAAGTTACGGTTAGTTGCCTGTCCATTTACAGGACGTCACAGTCAACCTCATCTCCCATCTGTATAAACAGTTACAGGTAGTTGCCTGTCCATTTACAGGACATCAAAGGTTACTGACTTTGATCGATGAGGTCTTTCAGAAAGCAATGGCAAACAAATGGACGTAAAAATTGTCTAGTGAATCAGTTAAAAACGCTGGGGTTGATTGCAACATCTTGAAAAAGACATGTAACCAACTTAATTTGTGTGAACTGGTACTGATTCTAACGCCTGCTCCGTGGCCAAGTATTTACGGAAGCGGTCCGTGATCCCGCATACACGTGTTCAAAATACAGATGCGCGCGATTCGGCAGCAGACTGCGTTGTGTTCGTTATTCACGAAATGGTGTGGCCAGTCGTTCAAAAAGATATGGTAAACTACAGCACGTAAACTTGCCAAGAGATCACAACAGCAAATAATGCTGGTTTTGACTGCAACGTTCTGTAGAGGATATGCAACTAACTTTAACTGACCCTGGTGGTTACTGCTCTCGTCTGCCAAAGCAATGGTCCGGATGCTATCCGGACTGTTTCACTGACCTGTAAGGCTCTGGGATCGACCTGACCTCATATAAATTGGGCGGGGTTTCTTCTGGGCGATCATTTTCATTTTCGCAACTGCAAGCACTATCAAGAACAAGTCACCTGAACAGTTCAAGAAGCCTGATACGGGGGAGGAAAATGTCACGCGGCAAGGCCAACACCAAGAAACAACAGACTCACAAGATGTGCAGCGTGGGAACCGCCAAAACCGGAAAGAATACGAGCGGATAGAGCCTGCCTGCGAGCTGCAACAAAGTACCTGGACTTACAGATACCACTGAAGCTACCATGGGGAAGATCGACAACAGCCCACCACAGACAAGGGCCAAGACAGCTGAGAAGAAGAGGGAGGAGAAAGACTTCACAGTCAAAAACACAGACTCGCAGACAGTCAGATGGGTTGTCAAGCGTATTCAATTGGAGCTGTCAGAAGAACAGATCCTGAAGCAGCTACAGGAAGAGAATCTCCACATCCGAATCTTGAAGGCGGAGCGGATCCTGACGTATTCCAATATCCCTTCAACGCTGGCGGTGGTGATGACTGAGGGCAGCGAGATACCACGCCAGGCATCGATAAACAAGTGACTACAACAGCCTGAGGGATTCTTTCCAAGAATAACTCAATATTCCAGATGCCAGGGGGTCTGCCACAGCAGAGCAACATGTCGCAGTAAGACGGAAATCTGCCGATACTGCGCCGATCACCACGCCTTCAAAGAGTGTTCGCTGGCCAAACAGGACACGGACTTCCGAGCACCCAACAACAAGAGAAAGTGCGCCAACTGTCTGGGCAAGCATGGAGCAAGACACCTGGGCTGTCTGTACCTCCAAAGACGAAGAGACGACTTAAAGATCGCCATTACCACAAAGACACCATACAGAGAAACAATGCGGAGGTGCGAGATAGCACGTGCATCTCTCAAGCTGAAAGATCACAACTACAAAGCCAGATTGACTAGTTAAAGGGACGCAGAGGTGTTTCCAAGGCACCAGGGCTGGAATCTATACTGGCCAAGAGCTGCTGATACCTCCACGTCGTGCGTCCTGGGCAACAGGTCAATGCAGGGACCTGGCTAACATCAGTAGGATCGATGATTTCTCCGAAGCCGGAGAGTATCTGCCTGAATGGGCAAATAGATGGTGTGTCAGCATAAACACTGACAAGTGCAGCACCACCCTATTTACCCTCTCTCCAAAACAAAAGGCAGGGACCATCCAGATAAATGGAACACCCCTGAGAGAAGATAAAAAACCAACATACCTTGGAGTAACATTTGAAGAAATAGAAACTATAAAGTCAATGGAAGAATGTACAAGTGGGTGAAAGCATACTTGCACAACAGAAGAGCCCGAGTACAGATAGACGGACTCAAGAGCAAGAAAGTACTACTGCGTCACGGTGTTCCCCAGGGCGGAGTCTTGTCCCCCACACTTTTTTCTAATATTCATTAATAATATTGTTGCTAAACTACCGCATGGAATTAAAGCGGCAATGTACGCCTTCAGAGCGCTAGGCAGTCGGCTTAACCACTTCGACTAGTAGACCCACGTGTGTTAGGTGCTTCAGCCATAGTGTGATTCATTTATTCACGTCATATGATATATAACTCTGAAGTACGCATTTGATGAGATGCAGCGAAAAATGCCAGGAAATAACATTATTTGTGGTTACTGGATTTACATTCACTAAAGGAAAACACTATTGAATAAAGCAACTACTGACCAGGTGCACACTCAATTAGATTGGCGCGCGGGGCCCGCCGGCAAAGTCCGCGGGGCGTGCACTTTAAGAAATCGATAGATGCGAACAGATACCTAGCAATCCACACGGGAAACAATTGTCACAGCTTGCAGCAAAGTCAGTTAGTTGTGTATCCTTTATAGGACGTCGCAGTCAACTTTGGCTGTTTATGATTCCTGGACAAAGTTACGCTCAGTAGTTTGCCATTGTTGTCTGAACGACCGGCAATCATACCACAACACCGTCACAACACAAGATGGGCTGCTTCCAAATTGGCTGCAGCTATGTTTCGAAAGCTGTATGAGGGATTATGAACTGCATCCGTAACACCGTCACGGAGCAGTAGTTTTGTGAGTGTATTATGTCATTGTTGGCTATACATCCGCCACAAGGCCACTCGGACGAGACTCCTTTGTTTGAGGAGCGTGTTCCGCGTGAAAACCCCTGGGCAAATTGTTTATCAATACATGTACTCCCAGCCCGGTTGAATAGACACGTAAGGATTAGCAACTTGTTGATAATGCAAACATTTTTATTTGGGGTAGTCTTGTTTGCTCACTTCGTACACCAGAGGATTGGAATGTGGGAAATAAGTGGGTACACACTACTTCTATTAGCACTGGACTGAATTTTACGTGTGGATTAGCTTTCCCATATTAATAGTGTTCCTCGCCATCAGGCGAATCCTCTCCGACTTCGGAGGTATTCATTCTTAAGCAAGTGAATCGGTACAATTATCTCGGAACAGTCACAACATCTGATGGGAGATATCTTGAAGAAGTTAGGATATGTATCGCCATGGCGTAGGTAGCTTTTTGCAAGATGAGAATGATACTGTGAAGCGGGAAAGATGAGCAAACAGGCTGAGAAACATCTGAAGGCCGTGGAAATGTGGTTTCTGCGGAAATGCAAAGAATACCATGGACAGACAGAAAAACCAGTGACCAAGTCCTACAAGAAACAAATTAAAATCGTAAACTTGTTAGAGAAATTAGACGTAGACAGTCATATTTTTGGTCACATTATGAGAGGAAATAAATTGGAGAACTTGGTGACAACTGGCAAGATCAAGAGAGAGAACAAGGGGAAGACAGAGAAGTAAATACCTGGATGGCTTAGCGACGTGACATGGTCGAGACAGGGAGACTGAGCTGTTCCACGACTCCAGTAATCGAGTGATGATGACGAAACACGACTTCCCACGCTTATCGGCGTGGCCCTTGAAGAACGAATCTTTCCTCTGACAACTTACGGATGTTATTGATTCTGAGACCATTTCGAATCGATTAAAAAAGAAAGTCTGGGATTTGTACTTACAATTTTGCAGATAAATGGTTAAAATACGGTGAACTACGAAGACAAGTACCGACACATTTCTACCTGATTTGAACATGGAAGACAACAGGCTCAGCTAGAAACAATGAGAAACAGTCTAGGGAACTGAAGTACTTTGGCCATATTAAACGCCATGACCATTTGGAAGGGGCAGTGATTGGGGACTTGTTTCCTAGAGGAAGGGCAGAAGTCGACGAGCACGAACTGTCTGATCTGTGGCGGAGGGAGTACAAACATACTACGCTCGAAACACAGCTGCGGGGGATTTGGAAGGAGACATGGTTTTCATACAATGGCATGAGTGTTGGTCATTCAGAAAGAAATGTCAAACTACTGAATGTAAGCATGAAAAGAAACGAAAAACAACCCAAAACAATGATGAATTTGACTGCGATGACCTGTACAGGATATGCAAATAACTTTAGATTAAGATAATATATATATCAATCAAATAGAAGTGTATTATATTTAAATTAATAAAGACATGTTATGTATCTGAATAAAAAAAAAAAAGAGTATACAGTTCAGACAGACAGACAGAAAAATTATAAAATAAGAAAGAATAACAGGAAGAAAGAAAGAAAGAAAACTTTTAATATAACAAAGAAAGAAAGAAAGAAAAATTGTAATATAAGAAAGAAAGAAAGACAGAAAAAGACAGAAAGCAAAAGACAGAAAGAAAGAAAGAAAGAAAGAGCATTTGTACTATAAGAAAGAAAGAAAGAAAGATTGTAATATAAGAAAGAAAGAAAGATTGTAATCTAAGAAAGAAAGAAAGAAAGAAAGAAAGGCAAATAGAAAGAAAGAAAACGAAAGATAGGAAGAAGGAAAGGATGACAGACAGACAGACAGACAGACAGACAGACGGACACACAGACAGACAGACAATGCATACAAGACAGACAGAGGGAATAAAGGACAGAAGGAAGAAATGATGTAAGGGGGAACTGAAGGAAAGGAAAAATGGACGGAATAAACAAAGGACCGAAGGTAGAAAGGACGGTAAGAAGAATGGACGGAAGGAGGGAAGGAAGGCAGGACAGATGGAAGGAATGATAGACGGACGGACTGACGGACTGACGGACGGACTCATGGACAGACGGGCGACGATGAACAAGAGGAAGACAAAGAAGAAGAAACCAAAGAGGAAAAATACAAAGAATAAGAAAACGAAGAAGAAGAAGAAGAAGAAGAAGAAGAAGAAGAAGAAGAAGAAGAAGAAGAAGAAGAAGAAGAAGAAGAAGAAGAAGAAGAAGAAGAAGAAGAAGAAGAAGAAGAAGAAGAAAGGAGGAAATTGGAAGAAGAAGGAAGAAAGAAGAAGGAGGGAAAAGGAAGAAGGAGGAAATAGGAAGAAGAAGGAAGAAGGAGGGAAAAGGAAGAAGGAGGAAATAGGAAGAAGAAGGAAGAAAGAAGGAGGAGGGAAAAGGAAGAAGAAGGAAGGAGGAAGAAGGAGGTCGAAGGAAGAATGAGAAAGAAAAGGAGAAAGAAGGAGAAAGAAATAGCACATTAAAAATAACATGACTAAGATATAAAGTTACTCACGAAATTGCCTGATCAGGTGACTCATCTTGTGTTTTGCTTTCTTGCTATGGGGGGTTAATGGGCCTTTCTTCACCAAACAGGACAAAAAACTGTCAAGGAAAAAAAAAATAAACATCATATATGTATGTATGGCAAATGTGAATGCCTTAAATTTTTAATAAACTAGACAGGCGAGAGATCGACCTACCAACCCATTAACATGCTGCTACTTCTAGTGTGCTGGACTACGTGTGCGTGTGAATTCGCCTCCCCTATTGCCAGTGTCCCTTGTCAGGCGACCGCAGTCAGACTACAGAGGTACTCGCTATAATGAAAGGACTGCTTGGACAAAGGTCCTTACTCTTCAGTCCGTAACAAAACTCTCTGAACAATCACATGATACAAGACGAAGACGACGACTACGGCGACGACGACGGAGGAGGGAAGTAGGAGGAGGAGAAGGAGGAGGAGGCGGAAGACAAGGAGGAGGAGAAAGGGGGGGAGAAAGGAGGAGGAGAAAGGAGAAGGAGAAAGAAGGTGGAGAAAGAAGAGAGAAAGGAGAGAAGGGAGAGAAAGGAGAGAAGGGTTGAGAAAGGAGAGAACGAACGAATGAACGAACGAACTTTATTTTAAAAGGGTAACAAATTGGGCAGGCAGTCCCGTCTTACATTCGGCCCTTTCAATCACTCATCTTTCATTCATCAAATGTGCAAGTTACATTTGCATAGGGAAAAAAAAAAACATTGTCAAATGGATTTTGTAAGCACAAACAATGCATTTTACGCATGGTACATTCACATGGGGGTGGGGGTGACATTGTCAAATGAAAGTTGTAAACATAAACAGTGCATATTGCAATATTGTGAGACACATCCCGCATCCACCCTCACACCCAGCAGCCACCCACACATCCCACAGCGACCCACACATCCCCCACCCACCACACCCCAGAAACCCACACATACCTCCACGCACTCACACAGACTCAGGCAAACATATATGTCGCCATCCACCCACTGATCCCCCACCCACACACATTTCCCCACGCATCCTCCACCCATCCCATAGAAGAAAGAAATATCCCATAGAGAAGGGAGAGAAGGGAAAAAGAGGAAGATGAGGAGGAGGGTGGGGTAGGGGATGGTGGTTGGGGTGGTGGCAAGCGAGAAAGAAGCAAGCCAGCAAGCCAGCCAGAAGAAGAAAGAAGAAGAAGAAAGAAGAAAGAAGAAAGAAAGAAGAAGAAGAAGAAGAAGAAGAAGAAGAAGAAGAAGAAGAAGAAGAAGAAGAAGAAGAAGAAGAAGAAAGGAGAAGGAAGAAGAAGGAAGAAGAAGGAAGATGAAGGAAGAAGGAAGAAGAAGAAGGAAGAAGGAAGAAGAAGAAGGAAGAAGAAGAAGGAAGAAGAAGATGATGAAGAAGAAGAAGAAGAAGAAGAAGAAGAAGAAGAAGAAGAAGAAGAAGAAGAAGAAGAAGAAGAAGAAGAAGAAGAAGAAGAAGAAGAAGAAGAAGAAGAAGGAAGAGGAAGGAAGAGGAAGGAAGAAGAAGGAAGAAGAAGAAGGAAGAAGAAGAAGGAAGAAGGAAGAAGAAGGAAGAAGAAGAAGGAAGAAGAAGTAAGAAGAAGAAGAAGAAGAAGAAGAAGAAGAAGAAGAAGAAGAAGAAGAAGAAGAAGAAGAAGAAGAAGAAGAAGAAGAAGAAGAAGAAGAAGAAGAAGAAGAAGAAGAAGAAGAGACTACTTTAAAATACATTTTAAATAAACTTACAAAGAAATAAAGTGTTACACTTACTGATTATTCGGAGTATATTATCCAGTACAATAAGAATTATTTTGATGTATCAGCAGTGTCGCTTGTTCAACAGCCAGACCAGGGCGATAACATTGCGTGAACACGAAAGGCAGGACTGCGAACGGTCGTCTCACCTGAAGCGTAAGACCCATCACAAGGAGATAAGCTTCGGGACATATTTGATTCGTATGGACTGTCTTGTGCTTCGATATCTACATCCAATTTCCCGATTCTCTCTCTCTCTCTCTCTCTCTCTCTCTCTCTCTCTCTCTCTCTCTCTCTCTCTCTCTCTCTCTCTCTCTCTCTCTCATTCTTTCTCTCTCTTTCTTTGTGTCTCTACTCTATATGCATATGCACGCATGCATATGAATGTGTGTACATTTATATGTTCATATGTATGCGTGTGTCTCTGTGTATATACTGTACGATCATAAATCGTATACATCAATATCGGAATAACATCTATATCTATAAAACATAATGTATGTATGTATGTATGTATGTATGTATGTATGTATGTATGTATGTATGTATGTATGTATGTATGTATGTATGTATGTATGTATGTATGTATGTATGTATGTATGTATGTATGTATGTATGTCCGTTCTTTATGCGTTCGCGAACGGTCCATCCGATTCAGATGAAATTCTCTACGTTTTCTTTTCATTCCCGTGCAACCAACTATAAGTTTCTTTGTATACAATCATCTATTTACTTACTAAAATGTAATTTTGTAATTACATGACTCAACATAAGAAAAAATAAAACAAGGGACATAACTTTTAGTAGCATTGCTATATCCTAAGTTAAGTCAAGACAGACAGATTCCCGCCAGGGTCTGGGCGAAGCCGGGCCGGGTCAGACAGACAGACAGAGAGACAGACAGACAGACAGACAGATAGATAGATAGATAGATAGATAGATAGATAGATAGATAGATAGATAGATAGATAGATAGATAGATAGATAGATAGATAGATAGATAGATAGATAGATAGATAGATAGATAGATAGATAGATAGTCGGGAACGGGAACTTATATGACTACTTATATGAATTAAATTAGATGCTCCCATCCAGGGACTGGGTGAAGGCGGGCCGGGTCAGACAGACAGACAGACAGTCAGTCAGACAGACAGACAGACAGACAGACAGACAGACAGATAGATAGATAGATAGATAGATAGATAGATAGATAGATAGATAGATAGATAGATAGATAGATAGATAGATAGATAGATAGATAGATAGATAGATAGATAGATCTCCGCCAGAGCCTGGGCGAAGCCGGGCCGGGTCAGCTAGTAGATCTATATAGAAAAGCGTTGCAGACAGATGTTTAATTATTCATCATCATCATCATCGTCATTATCGTCATCTTCCACTTTTACCGTCAAGCGTCGTAGGGAGGTATAAGTGGCGTTCAGTGCCCAATAGGTGGCACTGGATAATGTCATTCCGTGTGATTGTACAATGTCTTTGATGTCGTCAATCCATCTTTTTCTTGGGAGTCCTCTTGCTAACGTCGCAGATGATCTTTGATGCAGGGCAAGTGCTGGTAGTTGATGATGTTGCATTGTAACGCGATGGCCAAACCATTTGATCTTCTGTTTTTCGATACAAGTTACACAAGGTGTTGATCCCACTGTCTGTCTGATAACAACATTTCTTACTCGGTCTCGGATTGTTAAGTCGGCAGCTCTCCTCAGGCACTCCATCTCACAGGTGTTGATTTTGCGTATGTGTGATTCGGATAATGTCCATGTTTGAGAATGGTAGCATAGGGTTGGTGTGAATATGCTGTTTATTATCTGTCGTTTCGCGGACATAGGTATGTTTGCATGTTTCAGTGTGGGTAATAGTTGATATATAAGTGCACTCTGACATCTAATTTCGATTTCTCTATCCAATCTGCCATCTTCTGTGATAATACTTCCAAGACATTTGAATTCTTGAACTTGTTTAAGAGATGTGCCATTTATCTGTATGCATGGTGGACCAGATCTGCTATCTTGCATTACTTCGGTTTTGGCTATATTTATACGCATATAGAATGGTTCTTACTGTATGTTGATTTCTCTGCTTATGCCGCCCCCTTACGGTGCCGCCTGATGCGGCCGCCTTTCTGTATCATAGCACGGCACGACCCTGGACAGACAGTTGAATCGGTAAGCCTCACTAAAACACAATCGCAAGTGGCAAAATGAACGTTGCCGCTAAAGCCTTCAACAGCAGACAAACAACAAATGCACGCTGATACAAACAGCTACATGAAAAATTATACATGAAAAATTCATATATACGAGAGAGATACCAGTGATGTTACTTACAATTACCTCTGAAGTTGGAGTGGGTTCGCCTGATGGCGAGGGACACTGTTAATAATGAAAGCTAATCCGCATGCAATATTCAGTTCCCCCACGCCAGCCGGCAATACACGATGATGATGCTGATCATCTGCTGATGATTATAGAAGATGATGAATGATGATGGAAGATTATGAATGCTGATGAACGATGATGGATGATGATTATGGATGATGATGGATAATGATAATGGATGATGATGGATGATGAAAGATGATGGGTGCTGATGATGGATGATCATGGATGATGATGATGATGATGATGATGATGATGATGATGATGATGATGATGAGGGAAGATGATGGATGATGATGGGTGATGATGGGTGATGATGAATGATGATGATGAAGATGATGATGATGATGATGATGACGGAAGATGACGATGACGACGGAAGATGATGGTGGATGATGATGATGACGACGATGGATGATGATGACAACGATGATGGATGATGATGGATGATGATAGATGATGATGGAAGGTGATGGAAGGTGATGGAAGATGATCGATGAAGATGGATGATGATGAAGATGATGAAGATGATGAATATGATGAAGATGATGAAGATGATGATGGATGATGATGATGGAAGATGATGGAAGATGGTGGATGATGATGGAAGATGATGGAAGATGGTGGACGATGATGGACGATGACGACGATGATGATGGATAATGATGATGGATAATGATGATGAATAATGATGCTGGATGATGATGGATGATGGTGGATTATCATGATGATGGTGATTGAAGATGATGGAAGATGTTGGATGATGACGATGATGGTTGATGATGATGGATGGTGATGGAGGATTATGATGATGGATTATGAAGGATGATGACGGATGATGAAGGATGATGACGATGGATGATCACGATGGGCTATGGCGGTGGAAGGTGGCAGTGGATAGTTGCGGTGGATGGTGGCGGATGATGACGATGGCGGAGATGATATGATGGTGGCGATGATTATGGTGATGATGGCGATGATGATGGCGGATGATGATGATGATGGCGGTCCGACCCACATACCTTTTACTCGAGATCATGGCACTCTACAACTACACCTGACCTGGCTTTTCATTCACCAGACCTGGAGTGGAATATTACACGAATTGTTGGGAAACAACTTGGTGGCAGTGACCATCGGCCAGTCTTTCTAACTAGAAAATTAGCTTGTAAGTGAAAGCAGCACCCTCTCGAGGTGGAACTACAAGAAAGCAGACTGGGCAATGTACAAGAATCGCACCAGCATACTGGTTAGAAACCTGAACACTGAGAAAGACATAAATAAAGTAGTTGAAGAGTTTGGGAAATGCATACTACAGACAGCGCGAGAAACAGTACCAAGAGGAGCCCGTAAACAATATATACTCTACTGGAGTAGTGAACTGGAACAGTTGCATAATGATGTGGAAGAGTGTAGAAAGCAAGCAGAGGCCACACCCGTCCAAGAGCACCACAATAAATTCCAGCATGCAAAAGCCAAATTTCAAAGGGCCAAGCTGCAGGCTAGACGGAAAAGCTGGCAGAAGAAAACAGAGTCTCTGAACTTTGAAAGAGACACAAGGAAATTGTGGAAGCTAATAAAACAACTTAACGATGAGGGCACATGGAGAAACTCAAAAATTGCACTAGATAAAGATGGAAACATCTTAACAAGAAAGCAAGCAGCTGACCATTTTGCGGACTCATTCGCACAAGATAACAGTATCAAAATTAGTCCAGAGAAACAAGAGATTCGAGAGAAACGGCAACATACAGGACAGAAGGAAATAGTACATGAGGTTCTGGAGGCACCCATCACAACAGCGAACTGGAGCTAGCCATATCAAAACTGAAAATGAGAAAGTCACTAGGAGCTGATGGTATCTGCAATGAAATGATCAGGAACCTAGGAACAGAGGCCAAAGCAAAGCTGTTGCAGATCTTCAATAATAGTTGGACCTTAGGCAGTGTTCCGCAAGCCTGGAGAGAAGCAATCATGATACCCCTCCTAAAATCAGGGAAAGATAGTTCCATTGCCTCTAGCTACAGACTAATTAATCTCACCAGCTGTCTCTGCAAAACACTGGAGCGCATCATCAATCACAGACTGCAGTGGTACATTGAAAGTAAAAACATCCCTATGCCACAGCAGGCTGGCTTTAGGCAGTGCTACTCTACGGAAGATCAGACAACCTACCTCTCTCAAGAAATTGAGGATACATTCCAAGAGAAGAAGCTGGTGCTTGCGGCATGGATAGATTTGAAGAAAGCCTTTGACAAAGTCTGGAAAGAAGGTCTGATGAATAAACTGAGAAACTGCAAAGTCAATGGAAGAATGTACAAATGGGTGAAAGCATACTTGCACAATAGAAGAGCCCTAGTACAGATACACGGACTAAAGAGCAAGAAAGTACTAATGCTTCATGGTGTTCCCAAGGGCGGATTCTTGTTCCCCACACTTTTTCTAATCTTCAGCAATGATCTCGTTGCTAATCTACCGCATGGAATTAAAGCGGCAATGTACGCCGATGACCTGGTTCTATGAAGCACAAATGAACATGCATCAGTGGCCACCAGATTACTACAAAGAGCTGTAGACACATTTTTTGCATGGGCAAATAGATGATGTTTCAGCATAAACACTGACAAGTGCAGCACCACCCTATTTACCCTCTCTCCAAAACAAAAGGCAGGGACCATCCAGATAAATGGAACACCCCTAAGAAAAGATAAAGAACCAACATACCTTGGAGTAACATTTGATGGCAGGCTGACATGGAGAAAGCACATCAACAAAGCAGTAGCAAAAACCAGAAGGAAAATAGCCATCCTGAGAAAGCTAAGTGGAACTACATGGGGAGCCAGTGGGATAATACTTAGCAAAGTTTATCAACAGAACATACGACCACACCTGGAATACGGGTCAACTGTGTGGTGTTCGGCATCAAAAACCACACTACAAGAGCTGGACAAAGTGCAAAATCAAGCATTTACAGTCACGACAGGAGGGATGAGATCAACCCCTATAGTGGAAATGGAGAAGATGGGGAGGACACAAGCACTGAGTGAGCGCAGAGATACGAAAACGCTAATACAAGCAGAAAAGTTCCTCAGCTTGCCAGGCCACCCTATGAAGAACAGATTTGAAAACCTAGCTATGGGGCGGTTGAAAAGAAGTAGTTTTATCCACCAGGCCAAACGACTCTACAGAGAAACCACCGATCTGCCCACATTTGGTATCCCCCTAACAACTATTCCAGAGCGAACTCCATGGAAAGATGAGCATAGACTATCATTACAAATCCAGACAAAAGTGAGAGGAATATTTGACAAGGAAGAACAGAACAGTCTGCAGCGCAGAACAGCCACTCTCAGCTTCCTTGATGAAGAATACCCACAGGACCTCTGGATCCGAGTCTACACAAATGGGTCAGCACAAAATGCTGTTCGAAATGGAGGAGCGGGAGTGTACATAGAATACCCAAATAGTACTAGGGACACAGCTAGAGTACCGACAGGAAAGTACTGCCATAACTACGATGCTGAAATTGAGGCAATCAAGATAGCAACAGAGAAAATACTCAATACCAGCAATGGTACACAACCTGTGGTGCTATTGACAGATGCAAAATCAGTACTCAAGGCGCTCCTGTCTGGGAAATTGCCAGTACTAAGGACACTACTTTCTGAACTTAGCAGTCAGCATAAGGTCACCATACAGCGGATACCATCCCACTGTGGAGTACCCGGAAACGACAGAGCGATCAATTGGCTAAGGAAGGAGCCAAAGAAGAACAGCCTGATGTGGCCGTTACATACCACCAAAAGAAAAGAATGATCAAATCAGTCAGAAAGCCACCAAAACCTGCTCAAGATGACTACCACGTTATTGATTGACCAGAACAAGTAATTATTCTGCGCCTCAGAACAGGGCACAATAGATTACGCAACCACATGTATACAAAATTCAAGATTGGTGAAACAGCCATGTGCACATGTGGATTGGCGTCACAGACAGCAGAGCACATACTCCAAGACTGCCCAAAATATAACATATCTAGGCAAACCTTCTGGCCTAGAGAGACGACAGTGGAAGATAAACTCTATGGACCACTGTGTGAACTGAAAAAGACAGTTCAATTCATACAAGAGACAGCATTGCAGTTATAGACATATTTCAAGCGAACGAAAGAAGAATATGATGGCGGTTGAAGATGGTGGCGATGATTATGAGGATGATGGTGGATGATGACGGTGACGATGATGATGGCGGATGATAATGATGGCAGATGATAATGATGGCGGATGATGATGATGGCGGATGATGATGATGGCGGATGATGATGATAGCGGATGATGATGGTGGTGATGATGATGGCGGATGATGATGATGATGGCGGATGATGATGGCGGATGATGATGATGATGATGGCGATGATGGTAGCGATTATTATGATGATGATGATGGCGATGATGGTAGCGATTATTATGATGATGGCGGATGATGATGATGATGTTGGCGGATGATGATGACAGCGGATGATGATGGTGGTGATGATGATGGCGGATGATGGTGGTGGCGATAATGATGATGATGATGATGATAATGGCGATGACGATGATGATGGCGATGATGATGATGACGATGGTAATGATGGTGACGATGGTAATAATGATGATGATGGTAATAATGATGGCGGATGATGATGATGGCGGATGATGATGGCGATGACGATGATGATGGCGATGACGATGATGATGGCGGATGATAATGGTGGATGATAATAGCGGATGATGATGATGATGATGGATGATGATGACGATGGTGGATGATGATGATGATAATGATGATGATGATGACGATGGCGGATGATGATGATGGTAATGATGGCGGATGATGATGATGATGGCGGATGATGATAATGATGATGATGATGATGGCGGATGATGATGATGATGGATTATGATGATGACTATGGTAATGATGATGGCGGATGATGATGATGGCGGATGATGATGATGGCGGACGATGATGATGATGATGATGATGATGACGACGATGGCGGATGATGACGATGACGACGTGTCCTGTCCCCTTTCTTGTTCATAACATACTAGCTGACCCGGCCCGGCTTCGCCCAGTACTTGGTGGGGAGCATCTCATTTAATTCATATAAGTAGTCATATAAGCTCACGTTCCCGTTACCGACTGTCTGTCTGTCTGTCTGTCTGTCTGACCCGGCATCGCCCAGTCCTTGGTGGGGAGCATCTCATTTAATTCATATAAGTAGTCATATAAGTTCCCGTTACCGTTACCGACTATCTGTCTGTCTGTCTGTCTGTCTGTCTGTCTGTCTGTCTGTCTGTCTGTCTGTCTGTCTGTCTGTCTGTCTGTCCGTCCCTCCCTCTCTGTCTGTCTGTCTGCCTGTCTGTCTAATCATTTATTGGTTGCAGTTAGAACAACCTTAGATAAACGAAGACCAACTTACAAAAAGCATTAGAAAGAGCACTTAAAAGATCTTTACATCTTCCCCCAACAATTAACTTGGGTAAATGGAGCGGCGGCAGCAGCATCAGCAGAAGAAGGAAAAGTAGGAGTAGACAACTGCAGCGAAAAGGTGGGTCTGTCTATCTATCTGACCCGGCGTGGCTTCGCCCAGCTCCTGGCGAGTAGCGTCTCATTAAATTCATACAACAAAAAAAGTAACTTAAAAGAACGTTCTTCCACACACCATCCATTATTTTTAATGAAAACGCTTTCTAATCACCTGCATGACTACAGTAACTTCTTAAGCAAAAAAAGATGAGTTACAATGTTATGCATTGTGCATTATTTTTATGAAAACTTTGAAAATGCCTTACAGATTGTATCATTATTTATTATAACTCATATGCCGGTACATAACTATGGACAAAGAGTTTATAAATCTTTGAAAACGATGCCACAATATGACTATAAGTTATACAGAAAAGTTATGCCCCTTGAAATAACTTTTACAGAGTTAGGTCCCCTGAGATATATGAAATTATGATGAAAAATGAAAAATGAAATAATATTGGGTAAGCATGCGATTTCACACTAACAAAATATCACAGTTGGCAGCTCTGGGATGAAAGGAAGACGTGTAGAAAATTTCATCTCAATCGGATGGGCCGTTCGCGAGCGCACAAAGGACATACGAACATACAGACAGACAGACAGACAGACAGACAGACAGACAGACAGACGGAGATCCTAATTTATATATAAGATATAGACAAGATATGTAAAGAAGCCAGCCAAATAGAGATAGCAAGAATACCGCACGACGATGACACAGAAGAACATTAGAGAACTCCTGTTTGCGGACGACCAAGCACTAATAGCAAAATCAGAAGCTGAATTAAAAGACCACGTGAATAGTATAAACGAAATGTGTAGGGAACATAACATGAAAATTCGCACAAGCAAAACATATAATGACTATAACTAAAGAAGAACAAACAACAACAATTCACCTAGACGAACATCCCTTGAAACAAGTAAAGACTTTCAAGTACCTAGGAAGTATAATATCATCAAATGGCAGATCAGAAGACGAGATCGAAAATAGATGCAATAAGGCATACCAACTCATTGGACAAATGGCACCAATACTAAAGAACAAACATGTATCAATAACTACTAAGAAAGCACTTTACAACACAATCTTCCTACCAACTCTATGCTACCAATGCCAAACCTGGACAATAACAGAAAAAGAGAAAAGAAAAATCACAACAGAAATGAGATTCCTGAGAAGAATACTCAACGTATCAAGAAGAGATAATTTCAGAAATGAAGAAATCAGGAGTAAAGCAGCACTATATTTTATTAGAAAGCAGCAAGTCAAATGGTTTGGCCATGCAAGTAGGTTACCAGTCAACAGCATACCACAACAAGCAATGATGTACAGACCAGATGGAAACAGAGGAAGAGGTCACCCACGTAAACGTTGGACGGAGGGAATAGCAGAGTCCATGGGAATATCGATATATAATAAATTTTGTTGCGCATCCCTTACGGGACGTTGCAGTCAACACCATCATTTTCAGCTGCTGTTGATGTACTAGGCAAGTGTTATGTTCAGTAGTTTGCCATTGCTTTATGAACGACAGGCCCCTATACTTTTTTCGAAAAAACCAGCACCGCTGTGTTTCGAACCCGGGTATACAGGCTCACAAACCTCGTTCACAAGCTCTTAGCCAAAGAGAACGGTAATATGAAGCCCATAATCGGGCACTCTCACGGTGTTTATACTTCAACTCGACACCACAAGGTACAAGAGGAACACGATGAGATGAGATGAGATGAGATCTTGCTATATCGCGGATCCATAGAGCACACTTTATTCACACGCTTCGAGTTTCTTATTTCTATATTTTAGTTCCTAATGTTTAATAATTTTTTTTATTAAAAAGTCGCTTTCACCTAATTAATTTCTGAAAAATGAAAAGAAAAAATATTCTCGCCGTCTAGGAATCGAACCTCGTTCTCCGCGTAACAGTTGGACGTACTTACCACTATGCTACTGAGGACATGCTAAAACTTTAACAGAAATGTATAATATAATCAAACATATTTCCAGATGACGTCACGTACGTCACGTGACCAGCGTTCGGTTGCGAATAGACACTTCGGTAACGGTTTAATATTGACAACATCACCCATCAGGGTAAGTAAAGGTGTGAAACTGACAACACCACCCATCGAAAGTCATTTAGGAAAAAAACAGCAAATTTCTGGCCGACTTTCGTGGGCAATCATCCCTCTCCACATCTTGCGATCTCCAACGGCATGTTTCATTTCGTGTCTTCAACTCCCTTCCGTGCCATGAGACACAAGAATATCGAGTTTTCTCTCGCTATCTGCCTCTTATCTTTTTCAACACATCTGGTCCAGTTGTCACAACATTTTAACTTCTTTTCTTACATGTGGCCAAATATGATGACTGCCGCTTTCTGATGTTTGTGATAAATTGTCTTTGCAACGAAGCCTCCCTCAAAATATCCAGATTACTCATTTTAGCTAGGAATTTTCAGCATTCTTCTATAAACCATAATTACAATGCTTCCAGCGATTTTTCGCTTGTTTACTAATATTCCAGGATCGGAGCCATGTGTTTCAGAACATCAAGGTGTTAAAAGGTCTCCTTTCTATACATGCAGCAAGACTAGAATCTTCTTACGTGGTCTCTAACTTTTAACAATCGTATAAACACAACGTGCTGTAAAAGCTAAAAAAATTTTCCGATCTGGTCGTTACATTATCATTATCTTAGTTTTAATACCTTGACCTTCTCCCACTCTGACGAATCACACAATTGTTTTACAATTTCAAAAGACACCTGGCTGCACCATGAATTAGAAATTTAAACAAATAAATGTTTAAGAAGATAATGAATGCGACAACGTTGATGGATATAGAAAAGTATAAAATTCAAGAATATGTTAAAATGTAAAAGATAAGATTAAGAATGATAAATATATAATACAAAAATACGTTAAAATTAAAAGATAAGAATAAGAAGAAAATTATAAAAATAAGATACAAGAATAAGTTTGTATGTAAAAGACAAGAATAATAGTATAAGTATCAACAACAATACCGAGAGAACGGCCATTTTAAACAACGCTTTAAATAACATTACTAAGAAGAAAAGTTACACTCACGTATGGTCTTGAATATCTGGTGGTCAATGATAATATTGAATATCACAAAATCAATTAATTACAGAAAAAAACTATCAATTGTAAATACTAAACTGCCCAATTCCAATTCCAATTTTCCAAAAAAAAATTCCAAATTCGGCCTCGTCTAACCTGCTTCATCAGCTGTGGTTATTGTTGAGAGCCGTAGTTGTGTGGATTGTTAGTCCTAATTCTTACTAGTTTTATTGGTTCCGCTCTGTTCGTCGGATATGTTTGTTTTGTGCTGGTCCTGATAAAGACCGGTCCTTGGTTGGGCCTACTGGGCCCGCATTCTCTCGTTTTTTGGCTTCTTTTCTCTGTTAGCCCTGCTAACTGTTTGTCGTTTCTTGTGTTATTCTCATCGGGGCTAGTCCCGGTCATGTCCAGTCCTCATAAGGACTTGATGTAGGCAAGGGCGGAGCATTTAATTGCAAGTCTTATGTTGTCCCCCCGTTCAGCGTTACAAACTCCTTTACGCTTGTGAGTTTTGGCGGTTTTCTTCATCGCGTGTGGGTGTGGTGTGGCAACAAGATGACCAGGTCTCCCTGTCTTCCTAATTCAGGTGCTCTACCGGAAGATCCAACCCACCTTCCTGCCCTTCACCCCGCCATAAACAACATATATAAACATGCACAGATACAAACAAATACACATATACATATATACAGTGTAGGGAGGTTATATGGTCTTCCCTGTTCTGCATAGGAACTGTCTGACCAGTCGCTGTATTTCCGGGTTGCTGTTTATGTGTAGGCACTCCGTCATTGTCATTGGGTTCCCAGTTTTGACGAAGTGATCTCTCAGGTCCCTTCGCTCTCTATTGTACTTGTCGCATACTAGTAAGTAGTGTTCGATGGTGTTGTTTTCTCGGCATACTCTGCAGTTTGGGTTTTCTCTTGTGTCTTTCCAATTGCCTAATCTGATTCTCCACAGCTGTCTGTTTGCCGGTGCTTTCATGTTGGTCTTGACTTGTGGCTTGAATCTGGGTTCACCCAACACTTGGAAGGCATGACGGCCTTTATCGCTGTCTCGCCACTGTTGCCTCCATTCCTTGAGAATGTAGTTTTTGACTATATTCTTCCCTTCTACTTTACCTAGGCCTGTGTAGATTTGATTAGTGCTGGTTATTCCCCGTTTCGCCGCTCTGTCTGCCTGTTCGTTTCCCGGGATACCCCTGTGTGCTGGTATCCATCCGATGGTGACTTGGCATCCCATGTACCTAAGGTTTGTGGCTGTCGCTAGTATCTCCTCTTTTATGTCAGGTCTGTTGCCTCTATTGAAGTTCCCGAGCGTGTGTACTGATGACAGGGAGTCTGTTAATATACACAGTCTCAGTGGTGGATTTTCGGCTGCGATCTCTAGACCTTTCATTATGGCAACAAGTTCGGCCGTGCATACTGCTGTCTGGTCTGTTAGCTTGAACTGTCTCTTAAGCTTCCAGTCTGGGACCACTACCCCTGCTCCTATCTCTCCCTGTTTTCCACTGCCTTAATCAATTAATTACAGAAAAAAAACTATCAACTGTAAACACTAAACTGCCCAAGCACTTGGTTCGCGTCTTATAGAAAAACTCCTCGTGTGCGCAGTTTCACGTAATTGGTCAGTAAGATGTCCAGCGAGGAAGTCATCGTCGAAAAGCGCGTGGCGTGTTTGTGAACAACTCTGCGATTGGCGAGTTAGCTGGACGGTGGGTGTGACCGTGTATCCTAACAACTTGGAATGAACTGGGGGGAGCTGCTACATAGATTTATTTTTCTTTCTTCTTTCGTTCTTATTTTGTCCTTTCTTCGTCATAGCAGCTTAGGCCCTGAACCAGCCTTTTCCCCCTATCCGCTTCAGCTCTTTGTACCTCGTTAATTATATATAATTATATCTATATCTATAAAACAGAGTTATGTGGGTGTGTATGTAGCTATGTATTGGATGGGTTCGATGACGGTACATCCGATTGAGATGAAATTTTCTACACGTCTTCCTTTCATTCCTGTGCAACCGACTGTAATAGTTTCTTAGTGTAAAATCCTCTACTTACTTAATAACATTTAATATTTCATTTTTCATTATATAATTTCTATATAGCAGGGGGACTTCACTCTAGAAAAGTTATTTCAAGGGGCATAACTTTTAATAACATTTCTATATACTTTATAGTCATATTGTTGGACTTACTTGCACTATTGTTAAACTCTTTGTCTATAGTTATTTTCAGGCATATGAGTTATAATAAATAATGATATAATCTTTAAGGCATTTATTTTCAAAGTCTTCATAAAAATAATGCATAATGCATAACATTGTAACCCATCTTTTTCTGCTTAAAGAAGTTATCAACTGTTATGTCGGTGATTAAAAACAGTTTTCATTAAACATAATGGATGGTGTGTGGAAGGACATTCTTTTAAGTTACTGTGCGCCAGGAGCTGGGCGAAACCACGCCGGGTCAGATAGATAGACAGACAGACAGATAGTCGGGGACGGGAGCTTATTTGACTACTTATATGAATTAAATGACATGCTCTCCACCAGGGACTGGGTGAAGCCGGGCCGGGTCAGACAGACAGACAGATAGACAGACAGACAGATAGTCGGGAACGGGAGCTTATATGACTACGTATATGAATTAAATGAGATGCTCCCCACCAGGGACTGGGTGAAGCCGGGCCGGGTCAGACAGACAGACAGACAGACAGATAGTCGGGAACGGGAGAGCTTATATGACTACTTATATAAATTAAATGAGATGCTCCCCACCAGGGACTGGGTGAAGCCGGGCCGGGTCGGCCAGACAGACAGACAAACAAGCAGACAGACATACTGATAGATAGATAGATCCCCTCCAGGGCCTGGGCGAAGCCGGGCCGGGTCAGCTAGTATATTATACATCTTATTAATAATTAGTTGTGAGTAGTTTCCATCGCCTCGCGCTTTTATGTGTCCCTCTATTTCTTTTGCCCTATTAGTGTCAGATATGAGATTCTTCTTGTTGAGAGTCTTCATGTTGAAATGTAAAAGATAAGATTAAGAATGATAAATATATAATACAAAAATACGTTAAAATTAAAAGATAAGAATAAGAAGAAAATTATAAAAATAAGATACAAGAATAAGTTTGTATGTAAAAGACAAGAATAATAGTATAAGTATCAACAACAATACCGAGAGAACGGCCATTTTAAACAACGCTTTAAATAACATTACTAAGAAAAAAAGTTACACTCACGTATGGTCTTGAATATCTGGTGGTCAATGATAATATTGAATATCACAAAATCAATTAATTACAGAAAAAAACTATCAATTGTAAATACTAAACTGCCCAATTCCAATTCCAATTCCAATTTTCCAAAAAAAAATTCCAAATTCGGCCTCGTCTAACCTGCTTCATCAGCTGTGGTTATTGTTGAGAGCCGTAGTTGTGTGGATTGTTAGTCCTAATTCTTACTAGTTTTATTGGTTCCGCTCTGTTCGTCGGATATGTTTGTTTTGTGCTGGTCCTGATAAAGACCGGTCCTTGGTTGGGCCTACTGGACCCGCATTCTCTCGTTTTTTGGCTTCTTTTCTCTGTTAGCCCTGCTAACTGTTTGTCGTTTCTTGTGTTATTCTCATCGGGGCTAGTCCCGGTCATGTCCAGTCCTCATAAGGACTTGATGTAGGCAAGGGCGGAGCATTTAATTGCAAGTCTCATGTTGTCCCCCCGTTCAGCGTTACAAACTCCTTTACGCTTGTGAGTTTTGGCGGTTTTCTTCATCGCGTGTGGGTGTGGTGTGGCAACAAGATGACCAGGTCTCCCTGTCTTCCTAATTCAGGTGCTCTACCGGAAGATTCAACCCACCTTCCTGCCCTTCACCCCGCCATAAACAACATATATAAACATGCACAGATACAAACAAATACAGATATACATATATACAGTGTAGGGAGGTTATATGGTCTTCCCTGTTCTGCATAGGAACTGTCTGACCAGTCGCTGTATTTCCGGGTTGCTGTTTATGTGTAGGCACTCCGTCATTGTCATTGGGTTCCCAGTTTTGACGAAGTGATCTCTCAGGTCCCTTCGCTCTCTATTGTACTTGTCGCATACTAGTAAGTAGTGTTCGATGGTGTTGTTTTCTCGGCATACTCTGCAGTTTGGGTTTTCTCTTGTGTCTTTCCAATTGCCTAATCTGATTCTCCACAGCTGTCTGTTTGCCGGTGCTTTCATGTTGGTCTTGACTTGTGGCTTGAATCTGGGTTCACCCAACACTTGGAAGGCATGACGGCCTTTATCGCTGTCTCGCCACTGTTGCCTCCATTCCTTGAGAATGTAGTTTTTGACTATATTCTTCCCTTCTACTTTACCTAGGCCTGTGCAGATTTGATTAGTGCTGGTTATTCCCCGTTTCGCCGCTCTGTCTGCCTGTTCGTTTCCCGGGATACCCCTGTGTGCTGGTATCCATCCGATGGTGACTTGGCAACCCATGTACCTGAGGTTTGTGGCTGTCGCTAGTATCTCCTCTTTTATGTCAGGTCTGTTGCCTCTATTGAAGTTCCCGAGCGTTTGTACTGATGACAGGGAGTCTGTTAATATACACAGTCTCAGTGGTGGATTTTCGGCTGCGATCTCTAGACCTTTCATTGTGGCAACAAGTTCGGCCGTGCATACTGCTGTCTGGTCTGTTAGCTTGAACTGTCTCTTAAGCTTAAAGTCTGGGACCACTACCCCTGCTCCTATCTCTCCCTGTTCGTTTTTGGACCCGTCTGTGTATATTATGAGGGTGTCCTTACTGAATTCTTGTATGTATTCCTCGGCCGTTATTCTTGCATCTGTGTCCTCCGTGTCCTTGGTGATGTACTTTGCTAGACTACAGTCAGTGAATGGGACTGTTAGTTCCCATGGTGGGATTGTTGGCTTGAAACGTCTTGTCTGTTTCAGGGTCTCTGCTAGCTCAGTTACTTCCTTCATCTTCTCTGCTGCTTCCCATCCTGCCGGTCTTTGCAGTTTTACTATTGGGATGCCCCCCCCCCCCCTTTTGCTGTTGTTGTCGCTGAACGTTTGGTATCCAGGGTGGTTTTTGTCTTGGGCTACCTTAAGCCAGTAGTTATACGTCAGCTGTTTACGCCTCAGACTCAGTGGAAGTACACCCAGTGCTACCTCCATGGCTTCTCTGGATGTACATTTTCCAGCACCCAAGATGATGTTTAGTGCTTGGGTCTGTATGGTGTCTAGCTTCCTCTTGTTGGCTTCTGATGCTGAGTCGTACACAATGCTGCCGTATTCTATCTTGCCCCTGATAAATGCTTTATAGAACATCAGCATTGTTTGGGTGTGGGCACCCCAACCGTTACCTTTTATCACCCGCAGTAGGTTGCTTGCTTTCTTGCATTTTTCTAACGTCTGGCTTTTTTGTTTTGACCAGTTCATCTGTTCGTCAAGGGTCATTCCTAGGAAGACAGTGCTCTTTGTTTTCTTAATGGTTTCCCCTTTTATCTCTATTTTCCAGTCCTTGTTATGGTATAACTTCTTCTTGCTGCTAAATACCATGCTGACCGTTTTACTGGTATTGATTTTGAAACCCCATTTGTCCATCCATGCCGTTAGCTTGTTTATTTGCTTTTGGAGGGGTCCTCTTGCAGTCTTTGCCGCCTTGCCACTCCTCCATATGGCGCAGTCGTCCGCGAATTGAGATAGTCCTGTTTTCTGGTCTTGAATCTCCTCTGTCAGGTCGTTCACCAGTATTGAAAAGATTGTTGGTGAGATGACCGAGCCCTGGGGAATGCCGTTCTCTTGCACATATGTGTTGGATACCTCATTCCCTACTCTCACTGAGAAGCTTCTATCTTGGAGGAAGTTTTCTATGTATTTGTAGGTTCTACCCGTTATGCCTACTTTCTTCAGTTTTATTAGTGCGGCTTCACTCCAGCATTGATTCTACGCCTGGGCTAGGTCCAGGAATACAGCCAACGTCTTTTCCCCTCTCTTGAATCCTTTCTTTACATGGTTTTCCAATTTGATGATTTGATCCATCGTGCACCTGTTGGCTATAAACCCGGACTGTGTATGGCTGTACAGTTCATTCTTCTCCAGGCAGAATGTTATTCTTTTATTTATCACAGTCTCCATAACTTTACCCAGGTGCGATGTCAGCGAGATGGGGCGGTATGATTCTACCCTTGTTGGCTCTTACCCTAGTTTCTTGATTGGGATCACCGTGGCTGTTTTCCACTGCCTTAATCAATTAATTACAGAAAAAAACTATCAACTGTAAACACTAACCTGCCCAAGCACTTGGTTCGCGTCTTATAGAAAAACTCCTCGTGTGCGCAGTTTCACGTAATTGGTCAGTAGATGTCCAGCGAGGAAGTCATCGTCGAAAAGCGCGTGGCGTGTTTGTGAACAACTCTGCGATTGGCGAGTTAGCTGGACGGTGAGTGTGACCGTGTATCCTAAAAACTGGGAATGAACTGGGGGGAGCTGCTACATAGATTTATTTTTCTTTCTTCTTTCGTTCTTATTTTCTCCTTTCTTCGTCATAGCAGCTTAGGCCCTGAACCAGCCTTTTCCCCCTATCCGCTTCAGCTCTTTGTACCTCGTTAATTATATATAATTATATCTATATCTATAAAACAGAGTTATGTGGGTGTGTATGTAGCTATGTATTGGATGGGTTCGATGACGGTACATCCGATTGAGATGAAATTTTCTACATGTCTTCCTTTCATTCCTGTGCAACCGACTGTAATAGTTTCTTAGTGTAAAATCCTCTACTTACTTAATAACATTTAATATTTCATTTTTCATTATATAATTTCTATATAGCAGGGGGACTTCACTCTAGAAAAGTTATTTCAAGGGGCATAACTTTTAATAACATTTCTATATACTTTATAGTCATATTGTTGGACTTACTTGCACTATTGTTAAACTCTTTGTCTATAGTTATTTTCAGGCATATGAGTTATAATAAATAATGATATAATCTTTAAGGCATTTATTTTCAAAGTCTTCATAAAAATAATGCATAATGCATAACATTGTAACCCATCTTTTTCTGCTTAAAGAAGTTATCAACTGTTATGTCGGTGATTAAAAACAGTTTTCATTAAACATAATGGATGGTGTGTGGAAGGACATTCTTTTAAGTTACTGTGCGCCAGGAGCTGGGCGAAACCACGCCGGGTCAGATAGATAGACAGACAGACAGATAGTCGGGGACGGGAGCTTATTTGACTACTTATATGAATTAAATGACATGCTCTCCACCAGGGACTGGGTTAAGCCAGGCCGGCTCAGACAGACAGGCAGATAGTCGGGAACGGGAGCTTATATGACTACTATATGAATTAAATGAGATGCTCCCCACCAGGGACTGGGTGAAGCCGGGCCGTGTCAGACAGACAGACAGATAGGCAGACAGACAGACAGTCGGGAACGGGAGCTTATATGACTACGTATATGAATTAAATGAGATACTCCCCACCAGGGACTGGGTGAAGCCGGGCCGGGTCAGACAGACAGACAGACAGATAGTCGGGAACGGGAGAGCTTATATGACTACTTATATAAATTAAATGAGATGCTCCCCACCAGGGACTGGGTGAAGCCGGGCCGGGTCAGCCAGACAGACAGACAGACAAACAAGCAGACAGACAGACTGATAGATAGATAGATCCCCTCCAGGGCCTGGGCGAAGCCGGGCCGGGTCAGCTAGTATATTATACATCTTATTAATAATTAGTTGTGAGTAGTTTCCATCGCCTCGCGCTTTTATGTGTCCCTCTATTTCTTTTGCCCTATGGGTGTCAGATATGAGATTCTTCTTGTTGAGAGTCTTCATGTTGAAATGTAAAAGATAAGAATAAGAATGATAAATATATAATAAAAAAATACGTTAAAATTAAAAGATAAGAATAAGAAGAAAATTATAAAAATAAGATACAAGAATAAGTTTGTATGTAAAAGGCAAGAATAATAGTATAAGTATCAACAACAATACCGAGAGAACGGCCATTTTAAACCACGCTTTAAATAACATTACTAAGAAATAAAATTACACTCACGTATGGTCTTGAATATCTGGTTGTCAATGATAATATTGAATATCACAAAATCAATTAATTACAGAAAAAAACTATCAACTGTAAACACTAAACTGCCCAAGCACTTGGTTCGCGTCTTATAGTTTATAGAAAAACTCCTCGTGGGTGCAGGTTCACGTAATTGGTCAGTAGATGTCCAGCGAGGAAGTCATCGTCGAAAAGCGCGTGGCGTGTTTGTGTACAACTCTGCGATTGGCGAGTTGGCTGGACGGTGGGTGTGACCGTGTATCCTAAAAACTGGGAATGAACTGGGGGGAGCTGCTACATAGATTTATTTTTCTTTCTTCTTTCGTTCTTCTTTTGTCCTTTCTTCGTCATAGCAGCTTAGGCCCCGAACCAGCCTTTTCCCCCTACCCGCTTCAGCTCTTTGCATCTCGTTAATTATATATAATTATATATATTATAAATCTTATTAATAATTAGTTGTGACTAGTTTCCATCGCCTCGCGCTTTTATGTGTCCCTCTATTTCTTTTGCCCTATGGGTTTCAGATATGAGATTCTTCTTATTATCTTTTTTTCGAGAGTCTCCGTGGCAAAGTGGTCAAGCCGTCTGACTCGGGCTCCGTAGGTTGTGGGTTCGATTCCGGTTCGCTTCCTTCAGTTCACGAGTGAAATTTTTCGGAGACTCCTGGGGGTCGTCACTTGGGCTACGGAGTTCGTACTTTGTGTGACGCTTTCCACAGTTCACGGTGAAAAGATACTGAGCCATATGGGATAAAACCCGGTGCAATGAAGTCGACCCTGTCGACTTTAAAGCGCCGTTGTTTTAAAAGGTTTTTCTCATTCTTACCATGTGAGGGTAGTTAGCACTGCATTAACGTGTTGTTAGTCTTGTTGTTGTTTTTGGTTCTAAATGCTGTTGTTATTCTAGAACTTACTGCTTCCAATCATATTAACATTATCTCTGCCTCAGTGTTAGGAACATGTGATTTGTATGACCCGACAACAGCACTGTTTCACATGTGCTTAGAGGCCTTTTGTCTGCTTAATTCTTCCTTGGCTAGCTTGAAATAAATCCTCTATGTTTGAGATGTTGTCTCAAATATGAACTTCGCTGACTTTATAGTTCATTCAGAGGTCTGTACAGATTTACTATCACTGTTGTTTTTCTAGGAAAGAATGTCTGGCTCGTTTTGTCGTATTCGGAGAAGTTTCTGGGTGTGTAATCTGATGTCTACGGTCCTACTCCACGTGTATACATGCCACAGACAGACAGACAGACAGACCGCCGACAGGGCGGGAAGACAGACAGGCAGACACACAGGCAAGCAGGCAGGCAAACAGGCAGGCAGGCAGATAGACAGACAGACAGACACACACACAAACACACATACATACATACATACATACATACATACATACATACATACATACATACATACATACATACATACATACATACATACATACATACATACATACATACATACATACATACATACATACCGACAGACAGAGATAGATAGATAGATAGATAGATAGATAGATAGATAGATAGATAGATAGATAGATAGATAGATAGATAGATAGATAGATAGATAGATAGATAGATAGATAGATAGATAGATAGATAGATAGATAGATAGATAGATAGATAGATAGATAGATAGATAGATAGATAGATAGATAGATAGATAGATAGATAGATAGAACAAACGAACAAACTTTATTTTCAAAGGGTTAAGAATTGGGCACGCAGGCCCGTCTAACATTCTGCCCTTCTATCACTCTCTTTCATACATTATTTCATTCACACATCATTCAAGGCTAACAGAGAACAGCAACAATATAAAAGATATGCATTATAAAGGCATGGGCAAAAATGCGAACATCAAAACTACACGACACAGTAAAATTAGATAATGGTCTGACACTTATTATAAGCCATGTGGAATATACTGGCCTACCAAAAGGGGACTGGCTGTTATACTAGGGTTTTGTTATTATTATTATTATCTCTATTATTAAGGGGGAAGATAATCCGTACTGAGATAGTGTTCGAGTAATTTGCGATTATATGAATAGGGATTGGTGATGTCTTTGATTTCTTGTGGAAGATTGTTCCACAGCTGAGCTGCAGAGTACGTTAAGCTTGTTTTGTATAAGTCAATCCTAGGCTTCGGAATGTGTAATATATTTAAACGTTTACTGTGTCTAGCATTATATTTAAACAATGGCCAAAGGTAATTTGGGGCATTCCGATGCAGGATTTTGTGAATTAGTTTAGCTTTATTGAAAAGCAGGCGTTTGCGGAGTGGTAGTAACTGAAGGTGTTTATACAGGCTAGGATTGTCAGATAAATGTTTGTTATAAATTAGACTCATGGCCCGTTTCTGGAGTGAGTAAAGTCGTTTGGTGTTTGAATTAGAACAACCGTCCCAGATTGTAGAGCAGTAGTCAAAGTGTGTCTGTATATGAGAAGTATAGAATAGTTTCCTTGTGTCCTCATCAAGGAAGTTTTTAATTTTGGCGAGTTGGTAGACTTTTTTCGCTGTTTGTTTAATAAGCGCTTGAACGTGGGAATTAAAGGTTAGGTTTCTATCAATGATTATGCCTTATGTTTTGTGCTCAATTACACTTTCTACTGGCATGTTATCGATGTGAAGTTGAAGTGATGTGTGTGAGCTTAGAGTTTGAAGTCTTTGTCTGGTTGTTAGTAACATTGATTTTGTTTTAGTGATGTTAATTTGCATACGGTTTGAATAGCTCCACCTAACTACATTATTTAATTCTTGTTGTAAAAACGACTCCAATAAAATACAGTTTTCAGCATTTGTATACACTGTACAGTCGTCTGCAAATAGATCGCAGGACGACGAAAGATGCAAAGGTAGATAGTTAATATATATGGCAAACAATAGAGGGCCAAGAATAGAGCCTTGCGGTACTCCAATATTGAAGGTAGTGGTATGAGACAGACATTTATTATGTGATACTACTTGCTTTCTGTTTGATAGAAAAGATGATATTAGAGTGACTACATTAGGGCCAATTTTCATTGTCTCAAGTTTTTTAATTAAAATAACATGGTCTATCATATCAAATGCTTTCTTGAAATCAATAAACACAGTTCCACATAGGCTGTTGTTGTTTATATTCTGGTGCCAATTTTCTATCATGTTTGTTAGGGCCGTATGGCAAGAATATTTTGGTCGAAATCCTGATTGGTTGTCAACAATAAGCTTGTTGCGAACTAAATACTGTAATGTTACTTTATGGATGTGTTTTTCTAGTGGCTTAGATAGTGATGATAGTAAGGAAATGGGTCTGTAATTGTTCGGGAGATCATTGTCCAATGAACCAGATTTAAGAAGAGGGTACACTTTAGCGATTTTGAGAGCTGATGGAAAGTGGCCTTTGGTGAGACACTGATTATATACATAGGTTAGTGATATACAGATTACTGGCGCAGCACAACGGGGAATCCGGTTGCTGATTCCATCTAACCCAGATGAGGTTGTGTTTTTTTTAGGTTACTGAGGTAAGTGAATACCTCAGTGATTGTCATTAGCGGTATGTCGGAAAGAATATCGCCGGAGCATCTATTCTCGCAAAACGATGACAGTAAAGATAAGTTGCAAGGAGAATTAGGTATTGAAGCCTTCAACTGGTCTATGTCAGTTTGAAAAAAAATTACTGAATTGGTCGCATGTAATATGACTTGATGGTAAAGAATTTCGGAAGTTATACTTGTTTGTCAAGGTGTTAATTGCCTTCCATATATCCTTACTATTTGTTTTATCCATTACTAAGTTCTTAAAGTAATTTTTCTTTTCCCGTCGTATGGTATATTGAACTTTGTTTCTAAGAGTACGGTATGCGATGAGATCCCGCTTTTTATGTGCTTTATCTCTGTCTCTCATAATTTCAAGTATTTCCTGGGTGATCCAAGGTGGCTTGACGTGGTGTTTTACTCGAACTTCCTTGATTGGCACATGTCTATCAAAAACATCAATAAATGTTTTCATCCAGAATTCCAGAGCATCATCCGGGTCAGGAAGCTGATAAACATTGTCTAGAGGTGAACTGAGCAAGTCCTGTAAAAATGCATTTTGGTTGAAATGTTTATAACTTCTATATTTTACACTTATGTGTTTATGTTTAGGAGTTTTAATTCCTTGTTTAGACCACGTGCAGCATATTGGGTGATAGATAGATAGATAGATAGATAGATAGATAGATAGATAGATAGATAGATAGATAGATAGATAGATAGATAGATAGATAGATAGATAGATAGATAGATAGATAGATAGATAGATAGATAGATAGATAGATAGATAGATAGATAGATAGATAGATAGATAGATAGATAGATAGATAGATAGATAGATAGATAGATAGATAGATAGATAGATAGATAGATAGATAGATAGATAGATAGATAGATAGATAGATAGATAGATAGATAGATAGATAGATAGATAGATAGATAGATAGATAGATAGATAGATAGATAGATAGATAGATAGATAGATAGATAGATAGATAGATAGATAGATAGATAGATAGATAGATAGATAGATAGATAGATAGATAGATAGATAGATAGATAGATAGATAGATAGATAGATAGATAGATAGATAGATAGATAGATAGATAGATAGATAGATAGAACAAACTTTATTTTCGAAGGGTAACAAATTGGGCACGCAGGCCCGTCTTACTTTCGGCCCTTCCAATCACTCATCTTTTGTTCATCAGTGTATAGTGCATTCACATAGGAAAAAAACATTGTCAAATGAATGTTGTAAGCATAAACAATGCATGTTACCATGTTATGAGACAAATCCCCCACCCACCCACCCATCTATTCATCCGCGTCCCCCCACACACACATCCGTCACCCAACCACACACATACCCACAGGCACATACATGACCCCATCCATAAACGCATCCCCCAACCAACACATCCCAAACACACCCCCACATACATCATCTCCCTACACACACACACACATCTCCCACCCACCACACATCCCCCACTCACCCACACACCCAGGCACACATGCATGCAACAACCCATCCATACCCACACACACGCACACATCCTCCACCCATCCCATAACCTACCAACACTCACCCACCCACGTAACCTCCACCACCCACCCACACACCCCCAAACACTCAGCCAAAAACACATACCCCAACGACATTTCCAACACCCACACACACACATATTCCCGCCAACTCACATATCCTGCACTTACCCACACACAAAACCCGAACCCACCCACATATCCCCCCCTTGCACACATATCACCCACCACACAATCTCCCCCACCCACACATCCCCTCCCACCCCCAACTTACACACACTCACCCTAGATAGATAGATAGATAGATAGATAGATAGATAGATAGATAGATAGATAGATAGATAGACAGACAGACAGATAGATAGATAGACAGATAGATAGATAGATAGATAGATAGATAGATAGATAGATAGATAGATAGATAGATAGATAGATAGATAGATAGATAGATAGATAGATAGATAGATAACAGCCAAATATTGCTGGAGTTGACTGCGACGTCCTGTAATTTATATGCAACTAAAATTGAAGATTCAGACATTAGAGCAAGAAAGGCCGGATATTTTGCTTCTGGTAGAGACACATTTGGAACCACGGTTACAGCGGAGATGTTTTACACAGAACAAACTATGATGTGTTGTGTGTTGGTGCTGTTCTTACAGAATCTTGGTATACATTTCTTTATTTTCTTTATTCGCGGTTTGTTTTTGTTTCGTGTTGTTACTCTATGTCAACAGCCTGTGTTATGTGCTCGTGAAAGTATTGTCACAACCCTTGTCAATAGCCTGATTCGTGAGCATAGGACAATATTGTCTCAGCCCCTGTCAACAGATACTGTTTTGTTTTATTTTATTGTCTTCTTCTTGTAAGAATTCGGCGGACGACACTAGTCCCTGGGCACATCTCGATTTCTGTCCTTCAGTTCTTTCTTTGCCCACTTAATTATTCTCGCACCAGTGGCTCCCACTTTGACACACACACACACACACACACACACACACACACACACACACACACACAGAAACGCGAGCGCACACACACATACATATACACGCTCACATATAACAATATGTTGCTATGAATTTCCGCAGTTTTTTTCCGTTGAAATTCTGTGTCCAGAAAAGAAGAAGGATTTCTATAAAAAAAAAAAAAAAAAAAAGGCTGTCTCCTCAGATTATACTAGGCGTGTGGACGATATTGGAAAACATATTGAAGATAATTTGGAAAGCCGAGCATCTGAGTTTTATGC
This sequence comes from Cepaea hortensis, assembly GCA_963921405.1. Classification (NCBI taxonomy): domain Eukaryota; kingdom Metazoa; phylum Mollusca; class Gastropoda; order Stylommatophora; family Helicidae; genus Cepaea; species Cepaea hortensis. The sequence goes on along the minus strand of OY992876.1, from coordinate 211,054,308 downwards.
TCTAGCGTTGGATGAAAGCACAGATATGGCAGAGACTGCCCAACAAGCAATTTTTATTACGGGTGTTGATGTCCATTTAAAAAAAACAACAGAAGAATTAGCAGCACTGTATCCACTTAAGGACACTACTAAGTCACGAGATTTGTTAGAGGCAGTTACATCGACACTGAATCGCTCTTTGTTACAACTTAACAACTTATCGGGCTTAACAACGGATGGTGCTCCAGCAATGGTTGGGAAACAAGAAGGTTTAGTAAAATTGATTGAAAATGAGGCCTCCAAAGTCGGTAATACTTCAATGCTAAATTTTCATTGCATTATTCATCAGGAGAATTTATGTTCGAAGTCCCTCAAAATGGACCATGTCATGAAAGTGGTCTCAAAATAGTGATCTTCATTAAGTCGAACGGGTTGAATCACCGTCAGTTCCAAGAATTTCTAAAGTCTATTTCTAAAGATTATAAAGACGTTACATTTTATACAGAAGCAAAATGCCTGACCCGTGACAAATTGTTGAAAAGAGTGTTTGATTTGCAAAAAGAAATAAATCATTCTTTGCAAGAAAGTTAGAAAATATTTCAGAGGTTGAAGACAAATAGTTGGTTTGCGACTTTGCATTTCTGGTCGAAATAATTAGCCACCTAAATTACGTTAATACTTGTCTACAAGGGAAAGATAAATTAATTAATAAGATGTATGATAATATTTCTGCATTTCAAGTGAAACTTGGTCTTTGGGAAGACCAATTGAGGATTAGAACCTTTACTCACTTTCCTACATTGTCATTGCAACAGACGTCACACAGAAGACGGCGGAAAAATACGCTTCTTTGATATCTGACTTAAACCACCAATTTGAAAACGGATTTCAGGATTTAAAAAAAAAAAAAAAAACATCATGTGCATTTTTGTTAATTTGCAACGCCATTCGCGGTAGACGTGAATATATTACCAGGAAGATTACAAATGGAACATTGTGAAATGTGTTGTGATACACAGTTAAAGGAGAAATTCCATCAAGTTGGTTTGGAAGAGTGAGAACACAAGTGAGAACACGAATTACTGATGTTCATTCGGTAAAATTGTTTGCGTGTAGCGACATCAGTCGAGATAAATTTTTATGCACTTAGTTCTGCAAAACAAAACCAGATGTCTCACTTTTAAATATATTTAAAACGTCAAATAAATATGTTTGATTCTCAGTTATGTTTTATTTTCTTCAAAACTATAAATATACCTATTTCTTTAGGTTTTTTTTTAAACATTAAACCAGGCAAGCGTTCTACCACGATCTCACCTACTGGGAAGCGACGATGTGGTCGAAGCTGTAGCACGCTTGCTTGTTTACTTTAATTTAAAAAAAAAAAATTAGGTGCGTGGCCCGGCAGAAAATATTATTTCCCAAATTTTGTCCGCCTGCTGAAAAGATTAGCCATACCTTCGTTAGATGGTTGCCTCCCCCAGCACATGTCCTAATATGTAGATGCTGATCTTTTCAGAAACACGTGTGTTGTAGACACGCCGGGTCCATCCCCTCACACGTGACTCCTTGAATGAGCCACACTTAAATTCAGATCCAAACAGCATTGACATATTCAGTACAGAAGAAAACCCGCATCGTCAAATATGACCGTCCATGTCTACAGAAAAGCAATATATCGCCATACTAGGGTCATCGTGGTATTTGTTTCGTTTCTGTCGGCCCGGTGTCATGAGTTAGTTCCGCATTGGGGCGGACCCTAATTCTTAAAATTAAACTGGGCCTTTCCCGGTAATGTTAACTCAGTTAACTGAGGTCAGCATGGCCGAATTAGTAAAAGCGCTCGCTCTTAAATTTTTGGTGTGCTGTCGCCGAGGTAGCGGGTGTAAGTCTGTTTATTTTTGTTATTTTTTTTTTTTTTTTTTTGGCATATCCCTTACAGGACGTTGTAGTCAACATCAGCATTTTTTCAACTGCTGTTGATGTACTAGGCAAGATTACGCTCAGTAGTTTGCCATTGTTTTCTGAGCAACTGGCTCACCCCCCCCCCCCCCACCCTACCCCCCCACCCCCACCCCGGGTAAGTTACCAACGCGGCGAGAACCGCTACCGATTTTCGCGCATGTTATGTTACTCCCGAGAATATACGGGATTACGGAGAAAGACGTTAACGCCTAGGGCCAGGGAGCTGTAAGATACTTTTATGTCCCTATGAATAAACAGCCAGACTAAACAAGTCTATAAGATAACTTTACGTCCCTGGAAACAAGGCGACAGACTGAACAAGCCTGAAAGATACCTTTACGTCCCTATAACTCAACATGCAGACTAAACAAGCCTGAAAGATACCTTTACGTCCCTAGAACTCAACAGACAGACTAAACAAGCCTGAAAGATACCTTTACGTTCCTAGAACTCAACAGACAGACTAAACGAGCTTACGTCCCTGGAAACAAGGCGACAGACTAAACAAGCCTGTAATATACCTTTACGTCCCTAGAAACAAGAAGACAGACAATGGGCCGTGCGATCAATTTTCACAGTATTATTCAAGTCTTCGAAATGCCGCCCCTTCAATGTCACCGAAATGTCACCCCCTTAAACGATGCACCTGCACCAGAAACCGAAATCAAAGGGTACCGAAAGCGCTTAGGCGGAGGCGTGCGATAAACCATAAATCGTATACACCAATATTGGAATAACATAGACCTATATAGAAAATCGTTGCGTAAAGATTTTTAATTATTCATCATCATCTTCCACATTTGCCGCCAAGCGTCGTAGGGAGGTATAAGTGGCGTTCAGTGCCCAATAGGTGGCACTGGATAATATCATTCCGTGTGATTGTACAATGTCTTTGATGTCGTCAATCCATCTTTTTCTTGGGCGTCTTCTTGCTAACGTCGCAGATGATCTTTGATGTAGGGCCAGTGCTGGTAGTTGATGATGTTGCATTCTAATGCTATGGCCAAACCATTTGATCTTCTGTTTTTCGATAAAAGTTACACAAGCTGTTGATCCCACTGTCTGTCTGATAACAACATTTCTTACTCGGTCTCGGATTGTTAAGTTGGCAGCTCTCCTCAGGCATTTCATCTCACAGGTGTTGATTTTGCGTATGTGTGATTTGGATAATGTCCATGTTTGAGATTGGTAGCATAGGGTTGGTGTGAATATGCTGTTTATTAACTGTCGTTTCGCGGTCATGGGTATGTTTGGATGTTTCAGTATGGGTGATAGTTGATATGTAAGTGCACTTTGACATCTAATTTCGATTTCTCTATCCATTCTGCCATCTTCTGTAATCACACTTCCAAAATATTTGAATTTTAAAACTTTTTTAAGAGATGTGCCATTTATCTGTATACTTTGTGGATCAGGAGATCTGCTAACTTGCATTACTTCGGTTTTGGCTATATTTATACGCATATTGAATGGTTCTTACTACATTTTGATTTCGCTGCTTATGCCGCTCCCTTTCAGTGTCGCCTGATACGGCCGCCTTTCTGTATCATAAAACTTGGTGGAACTGCGGTAAAGCTGTGAAAGTGTAAACAATATAAAATGACACAAAGTAGTGCAGCTTTACATAACAGAGTTAAGACACATACAGAACGTTGCGGCGATTAGCCTTCATCATCAAACAAACACATTCACACACACAACATACAGTCAAGGAGATCTCCTGTGACTACATCAGAAGGTGACGACAGGACGAGAAGAACAAAAGCATGGAAAAATGGAGGCAATGAAGACAAAATGAGAATTGAAAAAAATGTTAGGTGAAACAAATGTTAGTTGAAGAAAATGTTTAATTGAAAAAAAAAATTTTAATAGAGAAAACGTTTATACTCACCTCACCGTTCGGATCTGTAAGTGACTAAGAAAATTTCCGATGTATTCTGATATCCGGTGCTGGGTGTTACGGTTCAGTGAGCACATGGAAGGAAGGGGGCGGGGTATGGGGCGCGCAAGATAGAAGGTGGTACTAGCCAAAACCCCATTGTGTTATTATAGGGGCGAGTCTTAAAGTCTGGGTGGACTGATATGCGTGAACGCGCATTTGTTCTTCTCGTCCTGTCGTCACCTTCAGATGTAGTCACAGGAGATCTTGACTGTATGTTGTGTTTGTGAATGTGTTTGTTTGCTGATGAAGGCTAATCGCCGCAACGTTCTGTGTGTGTCTTAACTCTGTTATGTAAAGCTGCACTACTTTGTTTCTGTATCATAGCACGGAACGGCTGAACAGACAGTAGAATAGGTAAGCCTTACTAAAACACAATCGCAAGTGACGAAATGGACGTTGACGCTAAAGCCTTCAACAGTTGACAAACAACAAATGCACCCTGATACAAACAGCTACATGAAAAATTATACATGAAAAATTCATATATACGAGGGGGATACCAGTGATACCAGTGAAAATATTAATTTAAAAATTTAATTAATTAATTAACTAATTTTTAACATATTCTGAAACAAAATAAAAGACAAACAATGTTTCATTTCTGGTGTGTAGGGCAGCATGGTCGAATGAATAAAAACAGGTATTCTGACACATCCGATGTGCTGATACCGAGGGTAAGGAGTTCAACCCCATCACCCGACATTTGGACTAAAATGTTGGCCTATCGTCCTTGGCTTAGGGATGTTAATTACAATTACCTCTGAAGTTGGAGTGGGTTCACCTGATGGCGAGGGACATTGTTAATAGGGAAAGATAATCCGCATGCAAGATTCAGTCAAGCACTACTAGACGTAGTGTGTATGGACTACGTTTGAGTACAAAGCGAGCGAGCGCAAAAATAAAAAAAACAATAAAAAATGACGATGTAGTCATCACTACGTTCAATGCAAGTCCTCCAGCGCCGATAAAGTGCTTGGATTCCTGTAGAAAAATCGAGTCTCGGGGTCACTACTCAGTGTACCTGACCAAGTCGTGAACGGTTCTATCACAGAAGTCACGCCGGTTTAAAACTGCTTACTCCATTCATATACTTGCTGGATTGACAGGCATACATAACCATAGCCGACTGTCATCCGCCAAGTAATTTCTATAGGTTTCATCCTGTACTGATTAACAAAAACATCGATAGCAAAATTCTGCTCCTCTTTGATGCATTTCAAAAGTGGAGCGGCCATCTTTACACTGTCTTTATGACGTCACCTTGTTCGTCTGCACCACAATGTCACGTGGTTAACACTCTTGATATCCTTTACAACAATACTGGAATATCAGTTGGGGACCTTTTGATGCCACTAAGACAGTTCATAAATAAACACACATAGTAATCTTTGGCGCTCATAGAAGTGAGAAGAAGGAAGTAGTGAACATAGAAATGGAAAGCTATAGTTACCGACCTGGTTTCGAACCTGTCACTTCCAAATGAGGACGGTACCTCGCGCACTATTGACAGGTTACAAAACATGGCATGGTTATTGTAATTTCTTTCACACTTTTTCATTTGAAGCCCCCTGGTAAATAAAAGTTAATCGTCCGTTTAGTCTTTCCGGATTGAACACGTGTGTGGTGCAACGATGCGTGGTGTGCGTATGTGGATGGCTGCAAATTCTATCTTTAGAGCTTAGAACGAGAATCGTTATGGCATAGGTAGCCTATTGCAAGATGGGACACATATTGACAAATGAAAAACCTGTCAGCTGCAGTGAGAAAAGAGAGCGCTGAAGTGTTATTTGGAGCCTGCACTTTTGTATGGATGTCTACACGCCTTGTGGTGTTTGGGAGTATTGTACTAGACTCATATCTACATAGACCAGTCGGCACTCGGTGACTGATGTGCTCAGTGGTCGCCTTTACTTCCCCAGACACTTCCCGCGACCCGTTTTAGGCTGGGTCAAACTGGGAGCACCGGTGAATAATTTTTGTTAAATACCAGTCCGCCACCATGCGGCCCAAACCCATGTCCAGTGGACCAGCAGGCGAGCCGCTACCCTACCAAGGATACCGGGTCGATAAATATTTGAACTTAATTGTCATTCATTAAGATCACCCCCGGTAGACACACTACATTTGTCACATGACTTGCAACGCTTTCGCCGTGTGTATTCGTATTGAAATTCAAAATGCAAAGAGCGTTTGCCCTGTAGCTCTACGGGGGATTTTCGTCCCCGCTGAGCTCTCATTTTTTTTTCTTCTTGTTTGTTCTTGCATATCCCTTTCAGCTGCTGTTGATGTACTATGCAACATTATGCTCAGTAGTTTGCCATTGCTTTCTGAGCGACCAGCTCACATACCTCCGTAAGTAACCAACGCTATGCGATCCGCCACGGAATCTCGCGCAGCTGCGTTACTCACGAGAATATACGGGATTAGGAAGAAAGACGTTAACCCCTAGGCCAGGGAGATCGGTGAGCTCTCATTATGTCACTTTTAATAGAGAGGTACAAGAAAGCACAGACTGGCGGGGATCCAACACAAAGAAACAAAACAAATCCGCCATAATTCCTTATTTAGAAATTGAGAATATAAGACAACCCGATATGCTAAGAACCGATATGTCAGCGGAATGTGGCAAGATGGCGGCTTCATGTAAACGGTCACACCCCAAATCACGCTGCTCTCAAGGCAGACATTGGTTCTGGTTATAGTCTGTAAGCAATAGATCCATGTCATGGGGAGTTAGAAAGTGAGTTCTGGTATGTTACTTAGAACCAGTTCTAACAAACCGTTGCGAATCCTGGACAATTAGTAAACAGGGGAAAATATCCCTAGAAGCCTTGGTGATGTGGTTTTATAGAAGAATGCGGAAAATTCACTATTCAGGGAAAAATGAGCAATCTGGACATTTTGAGGGAGGTTAAGTCGCAAAGACAACTTATCACAAACATCACAGTGAAGCAGTCATTATTTTGTGGCCACATTATGAAAAGACAAAAGCTGGAAAATGTTGTGACAGCAGGAAAGATTTGTGGAAAGAGAGATGGAGGAAGACAGTTTAAGTTAATGTTTGACAGTCTTGTGTTATGGCATGAAAGAGAGTAACATATACATTAACTCATGGAGTCGGAGTTTGCAATGTTTTGAGGATCATGATCCCCAACGCCAGCCGGCAATAAACGATGATGATGCTGATGCTTATCTGCTGCTGCTGATGATGATGATGATGGAAGATGATGGATGACGATGGAAGATGATGGATGATGATGATAGATATTGATGGATGATGATGGACGATGATGGGTGATGGAAGATGATGCTGGATGATGATGGATGATGATAATGGATGATGGATGATGATGATGGATGATGATGGATGATGGGTAATGATTATGGATGTTGATGATAGATGATGATGATGATGACGATGGAAGATGATGGATGATGATGGATGATGACGATGGATGATGATGGACGATGGATGATGATGATGATGATGATGACAATGGGAGATGATGGATGATGATGGAAGTTGATGGATGATGATGGCAGATGATGGAAGATGATGATAGATGATGATGGATGACGATGACGATGACGGCGACGGCGACAACGACGACGATGATGATGATGATGATAGTTTTAAAGGAATATCTTTGCCGCACACTGCTAACCCCACTAGTGCCTAAGATAGATAGACAAAAGAGCATTCTAATTGCACAAGGAACTATTAATTCATAAGTATTCAGGTCCTCACTTTAGTATCTGCCTCAGCGTGGAGAGACTGACGAAACCAGTTCTGTATTGGTTGATTGTTCTTTTGCTTCCCGCGTGGAGCTCTGTTTTGGCTTTACCTCATTGGGAGTGATGTTTTTACATTCTGGTAAAAGTTGCTGAACGAAACCCATCCCTTGAGTCGTGTACTCGTCCTGCCTCACTGATGTCGTACAACATGTCAGCCTGGTCCACTGCTCGTCCGCCCCTTACAGCAGTGAAGCCCACAAACATGTCAGCCTGGTCCACTGCTCTTCCGCCCCTTACAGCAGTGAAGCCCACAAACATGTCAGCCTGGTCCACTGCTCGTCCGCCCCTTACAGCAGTGAAGCCCACAAACATGTCAGCCTGGTCCACTGCTCGTCCGCCCCTTGCAGCACTGAAGCCCACAAACATGTCAGCCTGGTCCACTGCTCGTCCGCCCCTTACAGCACTGAAGCCCACAAACATGTCAGCCTGGTCCACTGCTCGTCCGCCCCTTGCAGCACCGAAGTCCACAAACATGTCAGCCTGGCCCACTGCTCGTCCGCCCCTTACAGCACCGAAGCCCACAAACATGTCAGCCTGGCCCACTGCTCGTCCGCCCCTTACAGCAGTGAAGCCCACAAACATGTCAGCCTGGCCCACTGCTCGTCCGCCCCTTACAGCAGTGAAGCCCACAAACATGTCAGCCTGGTCCGCTGCTCGTCCGCCCCTTACAGCAGTGAAGCCCACAAACATGTCAGCCTGGTCCACTGCTCGTCCGCCCCTTACAGCAGTGAAGCCCACAAACATGTCAGCCTGGTCCACTGCTCGTCCGCCCCTTACAGCAGTGAAGCCCACAAACATGGCAGCCTGGTCCACTGCTCGTCCGCTCCTTACAGCAGTGAAGCCTGCAAACATGTCTGCTTGTTCATTTTCTCTTACACCCGCGTGCACTGGCACAAAAATTAAAAAGGCATCAACCATTGTCTTCTGGCCCAGCCCTTCTCTATCTTCTTTAGTATACTCATGGAGTCGCTGAGAAAGCAGGCTTGGGTGGGCGAATGCGTTATAGCTCGCTCACGTCTTCTACCATGGTCAGACAACACACACAGTATCTGCTGAGCATTGGGTTAGCAATGAAATACCGAACATCTATGGAGGCAACCACACCTCCCATACATCATGAAACAACTGGGGAGCCAGAACTGCATTTATGGTAAGAATGAGAAAAATTAACCTTTTATCTCAAACCCATGAAGCAAACGAAATAGAGGGACACCTAACAGCGCGCGTAGAATCGAACCTGACACAAATAATTAATACAAGGACGGGATGTAGAGAACTGTAGGGGATAGCAAAATAAAGGCTGGGTTCAGTCCTGTGCTGCAATGGAGAAGACAGGACAAACGAAGAACGAAAGAAGAAAGAGAAGAAATAAATCTATATAGCTGCTCCCCCAGCTCATTCCCAGTTTTTAGTTTTAGGACATACCGTCACACGCACTGTCCAGAGCGAACTGGCCAATCGCAGTATCCGCGCTATACAAACACGCTGCCCGGCCGCGCGCTGTTCGACGATCACCACGATCGACTTCCTTGCTGGACATCAACTGACCAATGAAGTGAAACCGCGCACACGAGGTTTCTTTTTGTATAAATTGCAAGGCTAGTGTACTGAATTTGGGCAGTGATATAATTCAGAAGTTTTGCTGTAAAATTTTCGTACTGTGTTATCATGGTGTACGAGATATTCAAGATCATCCGTGAGTGTAACTTTATTTCTTAGTAATTTTATTGTAAACCTGGTTTAAGGTAGTCGTTTTTCTAGTTTTGTTTTTGATACTTATTGTATTGTTTTTATCTGTAACATTTGAACATATTCTTGTATTTTATGCTTTATGCTTTATACCTTGCTACATCCGTCAGCTTTGTCCCATTCGTTGGTTATAGTGAGTGATACTACTAACTATACTAATACTAGTTATACTAATTTATGTGTGGAAATTTATAATTTAACTTATCATTTAAAATAATTGATTCAAAAACCCTTTGTGCGACAAGCAGATGCAATTTAAAATTGTAAAAATATGAATGTGTTATTGTGTTACATGGTCGTGGGAGAAAGTTAAAGTATTACTATTATAATTACATTACAAGTACGAGACTGTAGGAGTTATGAAACAACTAGTTCACTAGGTCGGACACACACACACACACACACACACACACACACACACACACACACACACACACACACACACATATATATATAATATACAACATTGTAAATGTATTTGATATAGCTTGTAAAGTATGTTAAGTTTTTACGCTTGTTAAAACTTAGGTCCCTCTTAACAAGATTTTAGGTTGTTGGATGGATAGAAAGGGTCCCATTAACGCCTTTATTTAATATGGTTCAGATACTGGACAGTTAGTAAACAAGCGAAAAATCCCCCGGAAGCATTGTTGTAGATATGGTTTTAAGAAGTATGCTGAATAATTTCTTGAACAGCTAAGATGAGTATTCTGGACATTTTGATGGAGGCTAAGTCGCAAAGGCAACTAATCACAAACATCAGAAAGAGGCAGTCTTAATGTGTGTTTTTGTTGTTGTTGTTTGTTTAGTTTTTTGGCCACATATTAGAAGACAAAAACTGAAATAAGTTGTCAGAGAGAAAATGATTGATATTCTTGTCACATGGCAAGGAAGGGAGTCGAAGACACGAACTGAAAGATGCCGTGGGGGGGGGGGGGTCGTCCTGAAGCTTCAGAGTGCATGCTCTGTGCGAGATTTTCGGTAGGTCGTCACTATGGGGAAAGTGACAAAGCTATGAGCAGTATGAGAGAATGTGTGGAATAATAATGATGATAAATAATAATGATAATGATTAAAAGAATACTAATATTATTATACTAATAGCAGGGATTAAGACACGAAGTTTTTAAGATTATTTATTTATTCTGGAGGAGAAAAACGACAAAGATTAAGACACGAAGTTTTTAAGATTGTTTATTTATTCTGGAGGAGAAAAACGACAAAGAGGGGTAGCAATTATCTTGGATCGGCAAACATCAAAATATGTTCAAGGATATGGGCTGTGTCAGACAGAGTTATACTATACTAGTTAAATTAAGCGGCAGAACTTTTAACATAAACGTCATTCAAATATATGCTTTAACAGGAGAAGCCAGTAAAGAGAGTATAGAGGAAGGGAGGCTCTATTCGCAATAGAATTGCGAATAGAGAAAAATTATATTCACAATAGAATTGCGAATAAAGAAAAATTATATTCGCAATAGAATTGCAGGAAGTAACAAACATGGCATAGCGTCTGCTCGCTAGTCAATTTTAGTTTGAGCCATTAAGAAGCCTAAGAAGGTGGTTAATTTAAATAGGAATGTTCACTGTTGGGAGTTTAATTCTGCCGAATTCTAAGTAATTTTTAATGAATCACCTTTCTTCTTACCTCTGTCCATTCTTCTAGCATCCTGTTTTATTTTTACAATACGTTAGTCCTGTTTAAATATCAAGCATAATTTTCCAGAACTGGTATCCCCAATACAAATAATGATCCCTACAAATAATTGTGTCCCCAGGCGAGTTCAAGAATTGTTAACTTTCGCTTCTGTACACTTACTGTTACCAGGCATCCATGTTTGTTTACATTACCGCCCTACTATGTATGTCCTGATAATTTTGGTCCAAGCTGACAGTAATATGCTTCGATCATCACACTTTATTCACATGCTTCGAGTTTCTCAGTTCTATATTTTAGTTAGTTAGTTAGTTAGTTAGTTATGATGCTCCGTTCCTGTGCCAGTGAATATCACATAAAACGCTCCCCATTGCCCAATGTGAAAAGTGGAAAAGACAGGAGTCTCGACAAACAACAGCCCGCACAGATACACTGTGCATAATGTCGCCGCCAGAATGTCAACACAATAGTCCCCCACGAAACATCCAGTTTATCTCTGATGGAATCGGCAGTCATTTTCCCATCAGGATGTTTCCTAGATGTTCACCCACACAGTCCACGAAAATACAGCTCATCGTCGATGGCAGTGGCAGTCAACCAGAAGCCCAGCAGCCACGCATTTCTGCATAAGGCAAAAACCGGTCAACTCTGGGACATAGCCATCTGCCATCGCTCCAAACATGCAGTCACGTTCCAAAACACCTCGGGCAGATTCAAAAGCATTTCACAGAAACTCACAGCTCACAGTGTCGCGCCACGCACTCACTCAGTAGCAGGGCGACGGAACCATAGCCTCCTTAGTCGCCTCTTATGACATGGGTGGTAGGCTACAGTGTTGCTATTCTTTGCTTCCCTTATGGGCCTCGGCAACACACGAGAGTTTAGTTCCTAATGTTTAATATTTTTACATTTTTGCTGAAAATGAAAAAAAAAAATTTTTACTTCACCGTCGAGGAATCGAACCTCGAGCTCCCACAAGACAGGCAGAGACACTTATCAATACACTACTGAGGACACATTAACACATCAATAAACATTTATAACATAGCTACATGCATGGGAATAATCATGTGACCTACTTCTACTGCGAATATAATTTTTTTTTCTATTCGCAATTCTGTTGCAAATAGTCATTTCGACAGAGGACTTATATAATGACATAGAGTCTGCTTTAAAGAAATGAACAAATTCAGAAATAAATATCATAATAGGTGACTTCAATGCAAAGGTGGGAAATCAAGGTGACGACGAATACAGTAGGAAACCATGGTTTGGGAGAGAAACAAAAGAGGATATAGACTTGTAGATTGGGCAAAAGAGCAGGAAATGATTGTAGGAAACAAAACCTTAGGATTATTCCGAAGCTGGAGAGTATCTGCCGGCATAGCAATGAACCACCAGTCTGCACACCAATAAGCCAGACATGGAACAATGGATACTCACACAAACCTCAGGTCCTTTATGACATCACACTGATGTTGGACAACAGGATGTCTTCATCTGACATACAGGACTTTGCGCTGGAGTTCACAGTCAGCGAACACAAGCAAGCAAGCAAGCACAACACCCTAGAAGAATATGGACATGGAGGAGTCTTGATATCAGGATTAGAAACCAGATTGATTACATTCTGATTAGCAGAAGGTTTTGAAATGCATTAAAAATTGTGAATCCAGTGCTGTTTGTTATAGTGACCACAGATTACTTACAGGTACATTGAGGGTAAAGTTAAAGAAAGTTAAGTATATAACAGGAAAAACTAAATATGATCTGTTTACATTGAGAAATGACGAAAGAAATACAAAACAATTTCAACATAGAAGTACAGGGCAGATTTGATGTATTGTCTAATCCAGAGATCCTATTTCAAGATGTGGATGATCAGTGGGAAATGTTGAAGAATTCAATCAGTTTGGCTGCAGAAACTACTCCAAAATTAAAGAAGGTGGGTCACAAGAAATGGATGACAAAGAAATTTTACAACTAATGGAAACAAGAAGACTCAACAAAAATATTCCTGCCAAATATGAAGAAATTCACAGACAAGTCAGAATATTATGCAAGGAGACAAAAGAAGCACGGCTTGAAAAAGGCTTTCGATAGAGTAATTTAAGTCAACATGGTAGAGATGCTTGCAGATCTACAAATTGATGGGAAAAACATTAGACTTATAAATCACATATATTGGAAACAGCAAGCTGTCTTAAGGACTGATAATGAAGTGGGACAATATCAGCCTATTAAGAGAGGTGTGAGACAGGGATATGTAATGACTCCAGATAATTTTTCCCTATACAGTGAAAATATTTTCAGAAATGTAGAATATATAAATGGAATCATCATAGGAGGACGAAACATCAGTAACATTAGATATGCAGATGATATAGTATTGACTGCATACAATGATTGGGATCTGCAACAATTAGTAGATGTGGTTGTTGCACACAGTGAACAACTAGGATTAGAGTTAAATTGTAAGAAGACAGATTATGGTCATCACTAGGAAGAAGGAAATACCACAATATACAAGTAAATGGGAATATTCTTCAAGTGAATCAGTACATCTTGAAACAGTGATAACATCTGATCACAGATGCCTTGAAGAAATTAGAACATGAATTGCCATGGCGGAGGTAGCCTTTTGCAAGATGGAAAAAATACTGACCAATTAAAAGATGTCATTTGCTGATGGTTGTGGAAATGTGGTTTCTGAGGAAAATTCAAAGAATACCATGGACAGCCAGAAAAACCAATGAACAAGTCCTACAAGAAACAAATGAAAATCGTACATTGATTAGAGAAATTAGACATAGACAGTCAAAATTCGTTGATCATGTTATGAGAAGAAATAAATTGAAAAACTTGGTGACAGCTGACAAGATCGAGGGGAAGAGAACAAGGGGAAGGCAGAGAAGTAAATACCTGGATAGTTTGGCATCAGAGTATGGTCGAGACTAGAACACTGAGCTGATTCACTGCTCTGGTGATAGCATGAGATGATGAAACATGACCACCCACGCTTATCAATGGCCACCGATGCTTGCAATTACCAACAGACCATATGGGATAGAACATGGTGTAATGAAGTTGATCCTCTTGCCTTTAGCCCACTATAAAATGACCGTCCATGTCGACAGCCTACAAGGGGTCCAGAAAATATTCCAGGAAGTACTGGTGACTAGCATGATATTGACCAGTCACTGATGTAGAGCCCACTAAATTACAGATTGAAGTAAACATTATATTGACCAGTCACCAATGTAGAGCCAACTAAATTACAGATTGAAGTAAACATTATATTGACCAGTCACCAATGTAGAGCCCACTAAATTACAGATTGAAGTAAATATTATATTGACCAGTCACCAATGTAGAGCCCACTAAATTACAGATTGAAGTAAACATTATATTGACCAGTCACCAATGTAGAGCCCACTAAATTACAGATTGAAGTAAACATTATATTAGCTAGGGCACCAATGTAGAGCCCACTAAATTACAGATTGAAGTAAACATTATATTGACCAGTCACCAATGTAGAGCCCACTAAATTACAGATTGAAGTAAACATTATATTGACCAGTCACCAATGTAGAGCCCACTAAATTACAGATTGAAGTAAACATTATATTGACCAGTCACCAATGTAGAGCCCACTAAATTACAGACTGAAGTAAACATTATATTAGCCAGGGCACCAATGTAGAGCCCACTAAATTACAGATTGAAGTAAACATTATATTGACCAGTCACCAATGTAGAGCCCACTAAATTACAGATTGAAGTAAACATTATATTAGCCAGGGCACCAATGTAGAGCCCACTAAATTACAGATTGAAGTAAACATTATATTGACCAGTCATCAATGTAGAGTCCACTAAATTACAGATTGAAGTAAACATTATATTGACCAGTCACCAATGTAGAGCCCACTAAATTACAGATTGAAGTAAACATTATATTAGCCAGGGCACCAATGTAGAGCCCACTAAATTACAGATTGAAGTAAACATGATATTGACCAGTCACCAATGTAGAGCCCACTAAATTACAGATTGAAGTAAACATTATATTGACCAGTCACCAATGTAGAGCCCACTAAATTACAGATTGAAGTAAACATTATATTAGCCAGGGCACCAATGTAGAGCCCACTAAATTACAGATTGAAGTAAACATTATATTAGCAAGGGCACCAATGTAGAGCCCACTAAATTACAGATTGAAGTAAACATTATATTAGCCAGGGCACCAATGTAGAGCCCACTAAATTACAGATTGAAGTAAATATTATATTGACCAGTCACCAATGTAGAGCCCACTAAATTACAGATTGAAGTAAACATTATATTGACCAGTCACCAATGTAGAGCCCACTAAATTACAGATTGAAGTAAACATTATATTAGCTAGGGCACCAATGTAGAGCCCACTAAATTACAGATTGAAGTAAACATTATATTGACCAGTCACCAATGTAGAGCCCACTAAATTACAGATTGAAGTAAACATTATATTGACCAGTCACCAATGTAGAGCCCACTAAATTACAGATTGAAGTAAACATTATATTGACCAGTCACCAATGTAGAGCCCACTAAATTACAGACTGAAGTAAACATTATATTAGCCAGGGCACCAATGTAGAGCCCACTAAATTACAGATTGAAGTAAACATTATATTAGCCAGGGCACCAATGTAGAGCCCACTAAATTACAGATTGAAGTAAACATGATATTGACCAGTCACCAATGTAGAGCCCACTAAATTACAGATTGAAGTAAACATTATATTGACCAGTCACCAATGTAGAGCCCACTAAATTACAGATTGAAGTAAACATTATATTAGCCAGGGCACCAATGTAGAGCCCACTAAATTACAGATTTAAGTAAACATTATATTAGCAAGGGCACCAATGTAGAGCCCACTAAATTACAGATTGAAGTAAACATTATATTAGCCAGGGCACCAATGTAGAGCCCACTAAATTACAGATTGAAGTAAACATGATATTGACCAGTCACCAATGTAGAGCCCACTAAATTACAGATTGAAGTAAACATTATATTAGCCAGGGCACCAATGTAGAGCCCACTAAATTACAGATTGAAGTAAACATTATATTGACCAGTCACCAATGTAGAGCCCACTAAATTACAGATTGAAGTAAACATTATATTGACCAGTCACCAATGTAGAGCCCACTAAATTACAGATTGAAGTAAACATTATATTGACCAGTCACCAATGTAGAGCCCACTAAATTACAGACTGAAGTAAACATTATATTAGCCAGGGCACCAATGTAGAGCCCACTAAATTACAGATTGAAGTAAACATTATATTGACCAGTCACCAATGTAGAGCCCACTAAATTACAGATTGAAGTAAACATTATATTAGCCAGGGCACCAATGTAGAGCCCACTAAATTACAGATTGAAGTAAACATTATATTGACCAGTCATCAATGTAGAGTCCACTAAATTACAGATTGAAGTAAATATTATATTGACCAGTCACCAATGTAGAGCCCACTAAATTACAGACTGAAGTAAACATTATATTAGCCAGGGCACCAATGTAGAGCCCACTAAATTACAGATTGAAGTAAACATTATATTGACCAGTCACCAATGTAGAGCCCACTAAATTACAGATTGAAGTAAACATTATATTAGCCAGGGCACCAATGTAGAGCCCACTAAATTACAGATTGAAGTAAACATTATATTGACCAGTCATCAATGTAGAGTCCACTAAATTACAGATTGAAGTAAACATTATATTGACCAGTCACCAATGTAGAGCCCACTAAATTACAGATTGAAGTAAACATTATATTAGCCAGGGCACCAATGTAGAGCCCACTAAATTACAGATTGAAGTAAACATTATATTAGAAAGGGCAACAATGTAGAGCCCACTAAATTACAGATTGAAGTAAACATTATATTAGCCAGGGCACCAATGTAGAGCCCACTAAATTACAGATTGAAGTAAATATTATATTGACCAGTCACCAATGTAGAGCCCACTAAATTACAGATTGAAGTAAACATTATATTGACCAGTCACCAATGTAGAGCCCACTAAATTACAGATTGAAGTAAACATTATATTAGCTAGGGCACCAATGTAGAGCCCACTAAATTACAGATTGAAGTAAACATTATATTGACCAGTCACCAATGTAGAGCCCACTAAATTACAGATTGAAGTAAACATTATATTGACCAGTCACCAATGTAGAGCCCACTAAATTACAGATTGAAGTAAACATTATATTAGCCAGGGCACCAATGTAGAGCCCACTAAATTACAGATTTAAGTAAACATTATATTGACCAGTCACCAATGTAGAGCCCACTAAATTACAGGTTGAAGTAAACATGATATTGACCAGTCACCAATGTAGAGCCCACTAAATTACAGATTGAAGTAAACATGATATTGACCAGTCACCAATGTAGAGCCCACTAAAGTACAGATTGAAGTAAACATGATATTGACCAGTCACCAATGTAGAGCCCACTAAAGTACAGATTGAAGTAAACATGATATTGACCAGTCACCAATGTAGAGCCCACTAAAGTACAGATTGAAGTAAACATGATATTGACTAGTCACCGATGTAGAGCCCACTAAAGTACAGATTGAAGTAAACATGATATTGACCAGTCACCAATGTAGAGCCCACTAAAGTACAGATTGAAGTAAACATGATATTGACCAGTCACCAATGTAGAGCCCACTAAAGTACAGATTGAAGTAAACATGATATTGACTAGTCACCGATGTAGAGCCCACTAAAGTACAGATTGAAGTAAACATGATATTGACCAGTCACCAATGTAGAGCCCACTAAAGTACAGATTGAAGTAAACATGATATTGACCAGTCACCAATGTAGAGCCCACTAAAGTACAGATTGAAGTAAACATGATATTGACTAGTCACCGATGTAGAGCCCACTAAAGTACAGATTGAAGTAAACATGATATTGACCAGTCACCAATGTAGAGCCCACTAAAGTACAGATTGAAGTAAACATGATATTGACCAGTCACCAATGTAGAGCCCACTAAAGTACAGATTGAAGTAAACATGATATTGACTAGTCACCGATGTAGAGCCCACTAAAGTACAGATTGAAGTAAACATCCCCTTTCCGCGCCACAAGGTGACATGGGTATATGGTGCTAGCTCCATATTTGTAGGCATGTAGTATAATCTGTCATCATTCACTTTATTTATAGGACGTGCAGTATTTCGTCTCACCACCAAGGAGAGGATCATCTGTAGCACCTCAAATTCACTTAAATCCACCCAGACTGTGCCTGATATTTACATGGAAAGTAAGACCGGCTTCTTCTTCTTCTTCTTCTTCTTCTTCTTCTTCTTCTTCTTCTTCTTCTTCTTCTTCTTCTTCTTCTTCTTCTTCTTCTTCTTCTTCTTCTTCTTCTTTCTTCTTCTTCTTCTTCTTCTTCTTCTTCTTCTTCTTCTTCTTCTTCTTCTTCTTCTTCTTCTTCTTCTTCTTCTTCTTCTTCTTCTTCTTCCATTGGACCGATGGAAACTGTTGTTTTTATAAATGTTTACTTCGAGGCTGTTAAAGTTTAAGCGCTAATACTAATTACTTCCAGGGATTGTGTTGAAATTCTTTGATATTATAAATGGTTATTGGAGTAGCTAACGCTGTGGTTAAGTTGCTTGCCTATCGATCCCGCAGTTACATAGTGAAATCCCCATCCAGGTTACGCTTTTAGATTGACCTTATTTCATAAATCACTGAAACCGAACATGCTACTATCAAATATCATGGGAAGTAATGGATAAAATACCAGGGTAGCTTGACCATATGTCATAATTATGACAAAAACAGCTGGTCCAAGACTTTTGTTATCGTGTTAGATGGCGAATCGTAATTGCCCACGCTAATCGGCATGACACATGATGTTGATCATGATAAACAACCATAAAAGCAAAACAACAGTGACACATGGGAACAAATAGCTTAGCAAAAGTTAATCTCGTCAACGGCGATTCAATCAAATTATTTGAATGAAGTGTTTTTCCGTCTGGCGTGGGCGAGCATGCTTCTCCATATCTTGCGTCTTACAATAGCAGGTATCAGTTCGTGTGTTGAAACCTTTTTGCAATATGGCAAGTTATAAAGAAACCCCTCACTGTAATCCTCTATCTGAGGTGCTTTAGCCTGAGGATCTGCCAGGTGCAGCGAAAAGACATCCGAAAGTAAATACTATTATGTACAAATAGAGAGGTCAGCATGGCCTAATGGATAAATACTGATGCCGAGGTAGCGGGTTCAACCCCTCCACCGTTCAGTTGGACTAAGATGTTGACTTCTCGTCCTTGACTTGGGGACGTAAATTACAAGTACCTCCCCGGGCCACATTTCCTCCATTTAGAAAACACTATATATGTACTCGCTGTCTCTATTATAAACCCGTCTCCGTGTTGTCATTTCCCTACCGGTCACTAAGCGATGCTTCTCTACCCAACATCAAAGCCAACCGGACTCCACCGATCTCGGGTCGCGACCCCAGTCGTCAGCTAGCTCGTCTGAGTTTCCTCAGTCCCAGAGATGTGTTCCTATTACATATTGCAAGCAGATACCCTCGCGCCACCCATCCCACTTATATAAACCACGTTGAGGAATATTTCTTTGTTTCTTTGTCTCGCAATTACCAACTCAGTATGTTCGGACAGACGGTTCTCACGTTGTCTCGCAATTACCATCTCAGTATATTCAGACAGACGGTTCCCACGTTGTCTTGCAATTACCAACTCAGTATGTTCGGACAGACGGTTCTTACGTTGTCTCGCAATTACCAACTCAGCGTACTGTGGGACAGAAGATTCTCAAGGGGTCTTGCAATTACCAACGTAGTATGTTAAAAACAGACTGTTCTCACGTTGTCTATTTAACCTCTGGATCTCTATGGCCAATATAAATCTAGCATCTTTTGAACAGTCCTGTTGTTATTAAATATGCAGCCACGACATTCGCAATTCATCATTTCAAATTCTTTAGCACTATTTGAGAGAACTCTGATCTGTATGCGTATGTTTTAGAATAGGACTGCACACATTCCTTCCTCCTTCTCTTCCCTCCTTCCTCAAAATATTCACTTCTGTTTATATTTTAACCATTATTTACAAGATTACATCTCATATTTCTTCATTCTGAATCTTCAGTACAGCCTGAAATGATCTTTTTCCACTTACAGATCCATCTGTCAATGACATGGCACTCACTGAGCAGACAGCCAATGTATCCATCAAGGAGCAAATGTCCTTTGATCGAACCAGCCAGAAGAGACATCGTATGGATGAGAGCAGACCTCTTTGGCTCAGCTATGGTAAAAGAATCTCTGGATCCACTGGACCCATCAGTGAGCAGAAACCTTTAGGGCTCTTCAGTTTGCAGAGACATTTTGGGACCCTCAGCAAGCCGAGATTAATTGTGCCCCTCAGTGTGCAGAGACCTTTTGGGACCCTCAGTGTGCAGAGACCTTTTGGTCTTCTCAGATGGCTGAGACCTGTTGGACCCCTCAGATGGCTGAGAACTCTTGGACCCTTTAGTTGGCTGAGAACTGTTGGAACCTTCAGTCGGTCGAGAGCTGTTGGACCCTTCAGCCGTCCAAGAGCTGTTGGACCCCTCAGATGGCTGAGAACTGTTACACCTCTCAGTCCACGGAGAGCTGTTGTAACCCCCCGCGAGCAGTGCACGCAAGACGAGACTGCGTGGTTTCCTCTTGTTTTTGTTGCATGCGTGGTTATATACTTATGTGAGTGTGTTGACACATGGCGTACAAACCGTACAAAGCGTATGAGCAAGGCCGACATCACTGAGCCAGTGAGCCTGTGCAAGGCCGAAATCAGTGAGCCAGTGTGCGTGTGCCAGGCCGACGTCAGTGAATCAGTGAGCGTGTGCCAGGCCAACGTCAGTGAATCAGTGAGCGTGTGCCAGGCCAACATCAGTGAATCAGTGAGCTTGTGCGAAGCCAACGACAGTGAGTGCGTGGGCATGCGGACATGGTGGTGTGCGTGGGTGTGTCTGTGTGTGTGGGCATATGTGTGGCGGTAAATGTGGATGGATGTGGAAGGATATGTATACATGTGTTCGATAACGGCAGATGACTAGAAATACTATATAATAAAAGATACGTCTTCATTTGATATTATTTTACTCTTATAATGTAGATTATTTTAGTATTAGAATGTAAATTATTTTGCAATTATGTTATTTATAATGTAGCTTTTACTATCCCTATCCACACAGTTTATAATAAAAATTTGGATTTTACAATTATCATGTGGATTATTTAAGCTATGATTATTTTGCAATCTTAATGATTATTTTATAATCATGTGTAGATTAATTTACAATCCTAATGGACATTATATTACAACTCTAATTTTGAAAAGTTTGTCATACTTTGTAAAACCTAAAATGTCTTTTATCAAAGCATACAGTTTGTAATGTTTAATTGTTGCCTAACTACTAATAACATAACACTAGCCAGCTATCGGAGTGAGGTTGGTCTTGTCTTCTCATGGGTCATTACCATCTAAACATGGGTTGTTGCAGAGCTCTCCATGGTGTGTGTGTAAGGCCAGTGCTGGAACTTCACATCTATGGAGAGACATATTAGAATGTAACCACCCTGGGGCTGGTTGTGTTTCCATGAACTTCACATCTGTGGAGAGACATATTAGGTTGTGGTTGTGTTTCCATGAACTTTACATCTATGGAGAGGGATGTGAGGATGTAGCCACCCTAATGTTGGGTGTGTTTCCATAAACTTCACATCTGTAGAGAGACAAATTTGGATTTAGCCACCCTGGGGCTGGTTGTGTTTCCATGAACTGCTGGTAACAATCACACTTCCCCTTGATCTTCTGGCAGTAAAATCAGGCTCCTAGCCTTCACAGATTAGGACTATAAAATAGGTCCTTTGTGGAAGTTCTCCATATCAAAAACAAAATTCCCATGGCAGCTGGAAACTAAAAAGTAGGCCGTAAGGCCGATGTCAAGGCCACATTTTTAGGAAACCTGCATATGGGTAGATAGAACCTTCTACCTTGGCTGGAATATATATAGAGGAAACAAACCTCAAACAAATAATGCATGCTAAACACGGACACATTGATCTTAAGGTGCAGAAACAAGGTGTGACGTACTGCTCTCGACAGAGGTACGCAGAAGGGATTAGCCTCGTGGCATAATCTAGACAAGAACGCAGAGCTGATTCAAGATTGTGGTGTGTGAGATAGTGAACCTTCATTGCCCACGCTTATTGGCATGACACATGATGATGTTGATATTATTGGCAAGGTTTTCTGTGTTGGGGTGGTTGTGTAGGGGATATCTCCTCTCACAGAAGTTGTTTTTGTGTTGGCTCGCTTTTCACACATGCTGCTTCTTCTAGTGGACCACTAATATTTGTATGTGGATTAGGTTTCCCTATTTTACTAGTGTCCCTCGCCGTCAGGCAAACCCATTCAGACTTCTGAGATACTGGTAATTTACATCCCCAAGTCAACGACGAGAAGCTAGCATTTTAGTCGAACAGACCTATGTAGGGGTTGGACTCTGACTGGAGAAGTAAAACATTTCCTTCACTCTGCTAGCCTATATTGATCTAACTGGAGAAGTAAGACATCTCATTCACTCTGCTAGCCTATGTTGATCTAACTGGAGAAGTAAGACATCTCATTCATTCCACTACCCCATGGTGACCTAACTGGAGAAGTAAGACATCTCATTCATTCCACTAGCCTATGTTGATCTCACTGGAGAAGTAAGACATCTCATTCACTACGCTACTCTGTGTTGATCTAACTGGAGAAGTAAGACATCTCATTCATTCCGCTACCCCATGTTGACCTAACTGGAGAGGTGAGACATCTCATTCTCTCCGCTAGCCTATGTTGATCTAACTGGAGAAGTAAGACATCTCATTCATTCCGCTACCCCATGTTGACCTGACTGGAGAGGTGAGACATTTCATTCTCTCCGCTAGCCTATGTTGATCTAACTGGAGAAGTAAGACATCTCATTCACTCTGCTAGTCTATGTTGATCTAACTGGAGAAGTAAGACATCTCATTCACTCTGCTAGTCTATGTTGATCTAACTGGAGAAGTAAGACATCTCATTCATTCCACTAGCCTATGTTGATCTCACTGGAGAAGTAAGACATCTCATTCACTACGCTACTCTGTGTTGATCTAACTGGAGAAGTAAAACATTTCCTTCACTCTGCTAGCCTATGTTGATCTAACTGGAGAAGTAAAACATCTCATTCATTCCGCTACTCCATGTTGACCTAACTGGAGAGGTGAGACATCTCATTCTCTCCGCTAGCCTATGTTGATCTAACTGGAGAAGTAAGACATCTCATTCATTCCGCTACCCCATGTTGATCTAACTGGAGAAGTGAGACATCTCATTCACTCTGCTAGTCTATGTTGATCTAACTGGAGAAGTGAGACATCTCATTCACTCTGCTGGTCTATGTTGATCTAACTGGAGAAGTAAAACATTTCCTTCACTCTGCTAGCCTATGTTGATCTAACTGGAGAAGTAAAACATCTCATTCATTCCGCTAGCCTATGTTGATCTAACTGGAGAAGTAAGACATCTCATTCATTCCGCTAGCCTATGTTGACCTAACTGGAGAAGTAAGACATCTCATTCATTCCGCTAGCCTATGTTGATCTAACTGGAGAAGTAAGACATCTCATTCTCTCTGCTAGCCTATGTTGATCTAACCGGAGAAGTGAGACATCTCATTCTCTCTGCTAGCCTATGTTGACCTAACTGGAGAAGTAAGACATCTCATTCACTCTGCTAGCCTATGTTGATCTAACTGGAGAAGTAAGACATCTCATTCACTACGCTACTCTGTGTTGATCTAACTGGAGAAATAAGACATCTCATTCATTCCGCTAGTCTATGTTGATCTAACTGGAGAAGTAAGACATCTCATTCATTCCACTAGCCTATGTTGATCTAACTGGAGAAGTAAGACATCTCATTCTCTCTGCTATCCTATGAAACACTCTTGGGTAAGGTTGAAGTACCCATTTATTAAACTGGGTAACATGAAACCATAAGAGTATGTCTCACATTGAGGTTGTGAGCAGCTGTCAGGTTGTTGCTGGTAATAATCTCATAATATTTCAATTGTCTGTTTCTGATATGCACGTTTTTCCACACACTGTACCAACATATATGAATATTTTCTTCTGTATGTCTGTACTTATTCAGTATATGTGTATGGTTTAATAAGTGAGTGTTTATGATATTCTGATGGTTTAAAAAATTAAAAACAACATGACTGTATGTAGGTACTAACATATGTGGAAATGTACATATATGAGTGCACTAGGGTGAATAAAAAATTATCCCCATCTAAATTTACTTTCTATAAATATAAATTCAATTTCTCTGGTTAAAATTAAAACCAGTGTCATGTTATATTATTCTATCTCCAAGTTGGCTATCTCCAGCTCTGAATGTTGTGTTTGTTTTCAGTCTCTGTTTTCCAGAATAGGAGTCGCATTTTTCTGGACACCTGGGAGTCATCGTTGGAGATGTGAGTTTAAATTTTGTGTGGATCTCTTTGCAGTTGGCTTGTCATTCTGAGACCAGGCCTGATTGGGTGAAACACAGTGCAATAAAGACATTCCTCTTGCTTTTAACCTTTTATAGCTTCCATCATCAACTCCGGCAGGGGGCATTTCTCTTAGCATATGGGACATTTCTACCAGCATCCACCTCAGGGGATATTTCTTTCAGCTTTCACCTGGCAGGGGACATTACTGCCAGCATGCGCCTGGCAAGGGATATTTCTCTCAGTATCCACCTGGCAGGGGACATTTCTCTCAGCATCTACTTGACAGGAGAAAAATCTCTCAGCATGCACCTGGCTGGGGACTGTGACATGTTAGGAGAAGACAGAGGACCCAATTAGTAGTGGTCTCTGTAAATATATCTTGTATAATAGATAGACAATATAAATGGTATGATTTGCCAAAGTTTTTTGTCTAGAGGCATATCAACTGATATAGAAGAATCATTCCCGCATAGCCCTTTTGAGGAACCAGTTTTCCTGGCCCAGAACCCCACTGTGAGATTCCCAAGTATCTACACAGAAAATTTATAAAAGAAGGAAAAGGCCCCCTCAAAGGCCATAAGGAGATCTGGACTATTCGCCCCTGTACAACTGAGGAATTAGTTCTCTCATCATAATGTTGTCAGTGTGCTTTCAGTCCGCCACATTAGATCTTCCCTTATTTTGTTTGTGTCAAAGTGACATATGTCAGTTGTCCAATTAGACATTAGGACTTTAGGATTCAATCGTAGTAGACATAAACTCAACAATACTGTACTTAACATCTGTTGAACAAAACATCTATATGACAGGTTCTTGACAAAAGTGGGACATACATTCACATGGAAATGTTTACACCAACAATTGGACAAGACATACCTCATGAGATATACTGGACAACATTTCTACACAATCTTCACATTTCACTGACATCAGCAACAGTTGAACAAGACATGCACCAGGAATTGTACTTGACAATAGCTGGACAGGACATTGCACAATAATGTACTTCACACAAGCAAACCAAGACATTACAGGGACATGTACTCCAAAACTGTTCATAACACAATCTTTTATTGAGCTGACTTTAGGGTTAAAGAAGACCTATGTACCATCTCACCAATTACACCTCGAAAAAAAAACAATCATATGCAATGTGAGTATGGAAAATTGAGTACATCCTCTAAAAACCCACCAACAGACACTCAATCTCAAAACTCTCCAACTCTCCTCCATCACATCTCTAAACTCTTTCTACCGGCAGCATATGTAAGACAGGGGACATATGTCTTACCATCAACCCTGACAAGGGACATATCTCTTACCATCAACCCTGAAATGGGACATATCTCTTACCATCAACCCTGACAAGGAACATATCTCTTACCAACAACCTGGAAAGGGGATATTTATTTGACCATCAACCACACCAGGGGACATATCTCTTACCATCAGCACTGACGGGGGACATATCTCTTACCATCAGCACTGACAGGTGACATATCTCCTACATGTCACCTGTCAGGGCTGATGGTAGGAGATATATCACCTGTCAGGTTTGAAGGTAAGAGATATGTCCCCTGTCAGAGTCAATGTTGAGATATGTCCTCTGTCAGGGTTTTGATGGTAGGAGACATGTCCCATGTCATGGCAGATGGTAGGAGATATGTCTCCTGTCATGGCTGCTGGTAGGCGATATATCCCTTGTCATAACTGTTGGTAGAAGATATATCCCTTGTCATGGTTGATGGTAGGAGATATGTCCCTTGTCATAGCTGTTGGTAGAAATGTCCCCGTGTTAGGGTTGATGTTGAGATTAGGGTTGATGTTGTTCCTTGTCAGGATTGATGGTAGGCGATATGTCCCCTGTCAGTGCTGATGGTAGGAGATATCTCCTACCATCAACCCTGACAGTTGACATATCTCCTACCATCAACCCTGACAGGAGACATATCTCCAGTTGTTCTTGAAGACACTTGCATCTTTAAACTTTCGATGGACAAAACATAATTTCTGACGACTAGCTATGGACATTTGCCAGTTAAAGATATAATACCAGATTATGTTGTTGTTTATTATTTTATTTTATTTTATTTTTCTGTTTTGCTCGTTTGCTTTAAACTTAAGCATATTGCACATTGGATATATTTTTGCATGTGGGGTAGCTTTCCTTATTAGCTGTTCCTCGCCATCAGGTGAACCCACTGCGATTTCAGAGGTACTTTTAATTTACGTCCCGAAGTCAAGGACAGAGAAGTTAACATGCTAGTCCAGCTGACCGGTCTAGGGGTTGAACCCGCTACCGCGCTATCAGCACAACATAAGTTTAAGAGCGAGCACTCTTATCCATTCGGCCATGCTGATCTCCTAATACTGCATAAAATTATCTGATTCAGTGCCAGACAAAAAGTAAGTTTGGACCAGACACATCAACAAGTTTTATATAACGTACATTTCCGTTCACTGAACACTGAAATTGCGGAGGATACCACTAAACGAAACAAAAAACACTATGACCCTAGGAAGGCGATATTTCGTCCTTCTGTACACACGGAAGGTCACATTTGGCGTTATTTTATCCTTTGGTACTGAATCTGTTAAAGATGTTTGGGTCTGAATTTATGTGTGGCTCATTCAAGGAGTCACGTGTGAGGAGGTGGATTCGGCGTTTCTACAACACACGTGTTACTGAAACTACCAGCAGCTACACATCAGTGCATGTGCTGGGGGAGACTAACAATCTATCTCGGTTGCCCGGAGAAATGAGATGTCGATTTATAGAAAGTAAACCACGCTGATAACCGTTAACTCTGTTTGCTCTAGATTTGTGCTTCTGTAACTGTTCGTATTCTAGACAATTGCAGCTTCCATACTTTATTCCCAGCATCTGTGGGAGCCACGGAGGTCCAGTGGTAGAACGCTTGCCTGTCGACCAGGTGATAACGTGTTTGAATCCACATATAGGCATATTGTTCAAGTTGAACTAGGTCCCCACTCCGAGCCAGCCTAACATAGGCACCAGTGAATATACTGGGAAGCAAAGGTGACCGATGTGATATGAACAAATCCACACATGGATGGCTTGATGTGGTCTATATATAGCTAGTACCATATATCCAGCTGCCCCATGGCACGTGAACAAGATTCAGCACATTTACATACCAGTTTAGGTTGGTCGTGGGTGGGCTGTGTTTCCTCCACCAGTTTTTGGCGTTTGATTGTCAACATTCCTTACATATGTCCGGGGGACAGTGAAGGAGAGAGAATGAACACAGGAACGAACAAAAAAATGAATTAATTTAAAAATTTATTTTCAAAAGTTAACAAATTGGGCACGCAGGCCTGACTTACATTCGGCCCCTCCAACCACTATTCTTTCGTACATCAATTATCAATTATGAATGAAACATTTACATTGAAAAGAAAGAAACAAGACAACAAATTGTAAACTGAATGCCTTAAACCTAAACCAAAACTAAAGAAACAAAAACATTATCTTTCAACGTTATGAGGGCGGTCAGGTAGACGAACACATATACACATAAATGTACACACACATACATGGAGAGAGAGAGAGAGAGAGAGAGAGAGAGAGAGAGAGAGAGAGAGAGAGAGAGAGAGAGAGATCTAGATATGGGAGTTTCACAGTGGTATAAACAACAGTTACTACAGGCACCGGAAACATGAGGGAGCTGCTCTGGCTCCTTGGGGAACCGCCAGCCCTTATTTAAAAGAAACTACTACTACTACTACTACTACTACTACTACTACTACTACTACTACTACTACTACTACTACTACTACTACTACTACTACTACTACTACTACTACTACTACTACTACTACTACTACTACTACACCGCAAGGTACCACATGCAGTAGGTGACAGATTTAGTTTTTAAAACATATTTACGAATACATGTAATATTAAAAATAATACAAACTAATGTAATATTAAAATAATATAAATAGATGTACAGAAAAACTTTGGTTAACCGACATCGCCCGGACCAGATCTGTGGCGGATAACCGAAGAGACGGATAATATAAATCTCTTAATACATAGTTTAGTTTAGTCGACGGATCAACATCACGGCACACGGGTGTAACCCATAAGTGCTCCTTTCTACTCCTAACTCACGCCTGAGTCAGGAAATCTCAGCTAAGTGCACGAACTTCGCAGCACCAGGGAGGGTCCTGAAAAATACTTTGGGTAGATATTTAACTCGAAATTTTGCTCGGGCAGCCCATTAGGCTACTCTTTTTCGATTTCCAACTGCCAAGGGATTTCTTACGTGTGTAACAATACACTCGGGTCCGATCTCACTACCCAGAGACCAGGGAACATTTTGTTACTAGAAATCCACGTGAAAAAATCCCGGGGCTTGAACCCAGGACCTCCAGCACTCGAGGCGGACACCTTACCTCGAGACCACTCAGCCCTTTCTTAATACATATGTGCAGTAACGTGATTTCGCCGCGGGCTTAGGAAGAACATGAAAATAAAATCCTTTAAAAGAGAATAATACATACATATTGTATTAATTTTACAAAACAATTAATGTAAACTTCAATATAAGAATAGTAATGTACATAAAAGGTTCCGGTAAAATGGCGACCACGTAGCAGTGCTTTCTTCGGAGGACGTTTTTGTGTTTGTCTGGGGAGGATGTGCTGTTTGTTATTTTGTTTTCGTTTTCGGAAGTTGTTCACAAGAAACCACGGTCGGCAGTGGTGGATAAAATTGTGAGAGCAGCCGACAGATAGTTGTTGGTTATGGTCTCAAGTTTCGCGATGGTAGGCAGACAAACTCTTTATCGAGACAATGGCTGCAGTCACCGGCCAATGTGGTCATTGCTAGGAAGGAAAGCAAAGGCAAACAACCTTCTTTAAAATTGCCTAGTTTATCATGAATTGCCTAATGACATATCATTACAAGAAAAGACAGGGACACTGAAATTAGCAACATGGAATGTGCGGGCGTTAAGAGACGACGGAAAATTAGGTAACATCAAAGAAGAAAAGTAAAGAGAGAATTTTAATGTACTGTATTAGGAATGTGCGAGGCGAGACGGAAAGGTGCAGGGATCAAGACAGGAGAGGACTGTAAGATTATTTATTCTGGGGGAGAAGAACGGCAAAAAGGTTTGACCGTTATATCAGATCGGCAAACATCTAATTCTGTTAAAGGATATTGGGCTGTGTCAGACGGAGTTCTGTTATTAAAATTAATCGGTAGACCTTTTAACATAAATATCATTCAAATATATGCCCCAACAAGTGAAAGCAATGAAGATAGTAGAGGGGAATTTTATAATGACACGGAGTCTGCTTTAGAAATGTAAAAAAAAAAAAAATCATATTGGATGGCTTCAATGTGAAATTAGGAAATCAAGGCGATGGATGCCGCATAGGCAACCATGTTTAGGAGAGCGAAGCGGAAGAGGATACATACTTGTACAATGGGCAAAAGAGGAAGAATTGAATGTAGGAAACACCTGGGTTAAACAACATCCTAGACGATTACGGACATGGAGGAATCCAGACAGCAGGATTAAAATCCAGATTGATTACATCCTGATTAGCAGAAGGTTTCCAAATGCGTTAATAATCGCAAAAAACAGTGCCTAATGCAGACTGTTACAGTGATCAAAGATTAATTACAGGAACATTAAGGGTAAAATTAAAGAAAGTCAAGTATACACCCGAAAACACTAAATATGATGTGTTCATATTGAAAAATGACAAAGAAATACAAGATAATTTTAACATAGAAGGAAAGAACAAATTTGATATATTGTTAGGATCGGCTAGACTGTCCTAGGAGGGGTGAAAAGTGAAAATTAGTAGTCTGCCTATGACCCGCAGACTACACAAATCAACCCCCACCTCCACGTGGTGCAGACCGGGAAACAAAGACCGCGAGGTCATGGGGTAACGGGACTATGGCTCGCCACAGGGGATGGACCCTGTGGTCAGATTTGTGTCCTAAACCTGCGACTGGCCTAGCAAGCCGGCAGGGGATCTTCATACTGATCGTAGAAAAACTAAGACATATAAACGGACAAGGATAAAAGGCAAAATAACAACAACAAAAATGAGATTCCTGAGAAGAATACTCAACGTACCAAGAAGAGATAAGATCAGACATGAAGATCTTCTGGTTTCCGGAGGAACAGTTTGTGGTGACTGCAAGACCTAATATACGGAAGTGAGGCTAAGCAGCCATGTGCAGGACGTGGCGATTCCTTGGGTGAGCCCAGTACCAGAGCGCTATGTGTTGGCTCTGCAAATTATGGAAGCCTCCTTGGATGGGGAATGTCCATGATCTGCCCCTGTCTTCCCTTGAGGGCGGACCAGGATGTCTTCAGCTGTTCTTCTTCTTCTTCTTCTTCTTCTTCTTCTTCTTCTTCTTCTTCTTCTTCTTCTTCTTCTTCTTCTTCTTCTTCTTCTTCTTCTTCTTCTTCTTCTTCTTCTTCTTCTTCTTCTTCTTCTTCTTCTTCTTCTTCTTCTTCTTCTTCTTCTTCTTCTTCTTCTTCTTCTTCTTCTTCTTCTTCTTCTTCTTCTTCTTCTTCTTCTTCTTCTTCTTCTTCTTCTTCTTCTTCTTCTTCTTCTTCTTCTTCTTCTTCTTCTTCTTCTTCTTCTTCCTTCGTTCGCTTGAAATATGTCTGTATCTGCAATGTTGTCTCTTGTAAAAATTTAACTGTCTTTTTCAGTTCACACAGTGGTCCATAGAGTTTATCTTCCACTGTCGTCTCTCTATGCCAAAAGGATTGCCTAGATATTGATATTTTGGGCAGTCTTGGAGTATGTGCTCTGCTGTCTGCGAGGCCAATCCACATCTGCACATGGCTGTTTCACCAATCTTGAATTTTGTATACTTGTGGTTGCATAATCTATTGTGTCCTGTTCTGAGTCTGAGGCGTAGAATAATGACTTGTTCTGGTCTGTCCATAACGTGGTAGTCATCTTGAGCAGGTTTTGGTGGCTTTCTGACTGATTTGATCATTCTTTTCTTTTGATGGTATGTAACGGGCACATCAGGCTGTTCTTCTTTGGCTCCTTCCTTAGCCAATTGATCAGCTCTGTCGTTTCCGGGTACTCCACAGTGGGATGGTATCCACTGTATGGTGACCTTATGCTGACTGCTAAGTTCAGAAAGTAGTGTCCTTAGTACTGGCAATTTCCCAGACAGGAGCGCCTCGAGTACTGATTTTGCATCTGTCAGTAGCACCACAGGTTGTGTACCATTGCTGGTATTTAGTAATTTCTCTGTTGCTATCTTGATTGCCTCAATTTCAGCATCACAGTTATGGCAGTACTTTCTTGTCGGTACTCTGGCTGTGTCCCTAGTATTATTTGGGTATTCTATGTACACTCCCGCTCCTCCATTTCGAACAGCATTTTGTACCGACCCATCTGTGTAGACTAGGATCCAGAGGTCTTGTGGGTATTCTTCATCAAGGAAGCTGAAAGTGGCTGTTCTGCGCTGCATACTGTTCTGTTCTTCCTCGTCAAATATTCCTCTCACTTTTGTCTGGATTCGTAATGATAGTCTATGCTCATCTTTCCATGGAGTTCGCTCTGGAATAGTTGTTAGGGGAATACCAACTGTGGGTAGATCGGTGGTTTCTCTGCAGAGTCGTTTGGCCTGGTGGATAAAACTACTTCTTTCCAACCACCCCATAGCTAGGTTTTCAAATCTGTTCTTCATAGGGTGGCCTGGCAAGCTGAGGAACTTTTCTGCTTGTATTAGCGTTTTCGTATCTCTGCGCTCACTCAGTGCTTGTGTCCTCCCCATCTTCTCCATTTCCACTATAGGGGTTGATCTCATCCCTCCTGTGGTGACTCAGGTCTTTGTCAGATATGACTGAGCTACCGTATGACAGTAGACGGTACTACCTGCTTTCTGTCAGCGCCGAATGTTGGGCGGCGCTTACCAAACCCGACACCCCACATTGTGCCAACGGCTTCGGGCGGAAGAGTGCAATTGGGAGGTTACTAGCCTTATCCTGGTGCGAGGAAATGCAACCCAAAGACAAAATAAGTCATGGCAGGGCAGACCAGGCCCTAAGCCTTGGTTGGCAGCTGGTCTAGGATCGAAGCTCCGACAGGCGGACAGTTAGAGCATTGCTTTGCTGATCCGGCAGCTTCTGCAGCTTGTCTTGTTCCAGATGTATAGGTGTTAACTTTCCTCTGGAGTGTACTAGGCAGGCCGAGAGAGGGATCATGCTGCATGGGCAACACATGGTTTCTTTATTTTAGCCCAGGTTTTGTGCTATGGAGAGGCAATAACTCCATCCCTGGTCTTAACCGGTCTCGGAATCAAAGCGAGAGGCAACTATTACGGGTTATAAGTCCTTGTCAGTTGGCGTAGACATGGGTCGCAACGCGTTGCCTCTGACGGTGGGAGACACCTACAGGTGTCACTGATCAGCTACCGCCCGCCTCAAGCTGGGCAGCCCCCGGCTAATTGGATGCTGATCCGCCACAGCCTGCCTGCTTCAATGGGTGCTTGGGGCTAGGACAAAATCTGTATCGCAGGCTGTAAAACCAATGCACCAGGTACTAATAAAAAGAATAATAAAAACCTCAAGCTACAGCTTGCAACCTGGAACGTGAGAACCATGTGTCCAGGATTTTCCACTGACTTGACAAATATTGACGATGTGAGAAAAACGGCTGTGATTGATGCTGAACTCAATCGTCTTAACATTGATATTGCTGGCCTGCAGGAGACTCGCCTCGCTGAGGAAGGGTCACTCAGGGAAAACAATTACACCTTTTTTTGGAAGGGAAGAGGGCAGGCAGAAAAAAGGCAACACGGTGTGGGCTTTGCAGTGAAGAATTCGCTACTGGGTATGATTGATATCCCAGCTGGAGGTAATGAAAGATTATTATCACTGCGCTTGGCAACCTCTTGTGGATTTGCCACCATTCTCACTGCATATGCACCGACACTCACTTCCTCTGATGATGTGAAAGATACGTTCTATGAGCAGCTAGACTCGGCGATCAAGGCAGTTCCAAAATCCGACTACATTTATATGCTCGGTGATTTCAATGCTCGTGTGGGCAAGGACTCGAGTTCATGGCCAGTGTGCCTTGGAAAATACAACATCGGTCGCATGAATGATAATGGGCAAAGGCTGCTGGAGCATTGCACTAGAAATGACCTATGTATTACAAACTCCTTTTTTAAAACAAAAGAGATGCATAAGGTCACATGGAAACATCCAAGATCCGGCCATTGGCATCAGCTGGACTTCATTATCACACGGAGACAACATCTGAACCATACATCATTAACTCGAAGTTACCACAGTGCTGACTGTGATACAGATCATTCTTTGGTTGTTGCAAGGGTTAGACTGAGACCAAAGAGAATCTACACAGCTAAACACAAGTCTAGCCCCAGGATTAATATTATTAACACTAACGATCCTGGAAAGTGCTTTGAATTTCAACAGCAACTTGAGGACGCTTTCAGTGATACATTAGAAAATTGTATAGTAAATGATAAATGGAGTAAACTTAAGGAAACTATTTATAAAACAGCGGTAGGGGTTTAAGGCACTGTGGATCATAAGAGGCAGGACTGGTTTGCGGCAAACAGCCAGATACTGCAGCCCTTGATTGATAAAAAGAAGATAGCTCTCTTAAGAAACAAGGACAGACCAACGCGTAACACTCTGAGTGAGCTGAAGCAAGCGAGGAAGGATGTACAAAAGGCTGCCAGGCAGTGTGCGAATGACTATTGGATCAAGTTATGTGAGTCCATTCAAATCGCAAGTGATAAGGGAAACATCAGAAGCATGTATAAAGGGATAAAGAAAGCCTGTGGTCCAATGATCAAAAGAAGTGCACCGCTGAAAACCTTGACTTGAGAAATCATCACTGATAAGAAACAGCAGATGGATAGATGGGTCGAGCACTATTTAGAGCTTTACTCAAGTGAGACCAAGCTGGCGGATGATGCCCTCAACGCCATAGAGGCCCTGCCAACTCTTGACCACCTGGACACACTTCCCACTATAACAGAAGTTAAGTGTGCTATAAATGAGCTTGCATCTGGCAAGGCTCCAGGTAAGGATGGGATTCCAATAGAGGTGATCAGGAGTGGGCAAGACACCCTCGCTCTACAGATCCACCAGCTAATAGAGCTATGCTGGCGAGAAGGACAAGTCCCACAGGATTTCAAAGATTCAAACATCATAACGCTGTACAAGAACAAGGGAGATCGGAGCGACTGCAACAACTATAGGGGTATCTCACTTCTGTGTATTGTTGGGAAAGTATTTGCCAGAATTGTCCTGCGCAGACTTCAAATCCTGGGAGATCAAGTCTACCCCGAATCACAGTGCGGCTTCCGTCAGAACCGGTCCACCATTGATATGATATTCTCATTGCGACAGATGCAAGAAAAATGCCGGGAACAATATCAACCACTGTTTATTGCCTTCATCGACCTCACAAAGGCATTCGATTTGGTCAGTCGTGAGGGTCTGTTCAAAGCACTAAAGAAGATTGGCTGTCCACAAACTCTTCTGCCCATTGTGGAATCGTTCCACACAGGCATGAAGGGTATAATCAAGTTTGATGGCTCAACTTCAGAAGAGTTTGAAATCAAGAGTGGAGTTAAGCAAGGTTGTGTACTAGCCCCCACCCTCTTTGGGATATACTTTTCACTTCTACTGAAATATGCCTTTCGTGATCAGGATGACGGTATATACATTCACTCACGCTCAGATGGTGGCCTCTATAATGCTCAGAGATTGAAGGCCAAGACCAAAATTAGCAGGGTACTAATCAGAGAGTTGCTTTTTGCGGATGATGCTGCGATTACGACCCACTTTGAGGAAGAATTACAACATCTACTATCTGCATTCTCCAATGCTTGTTCTGAATTTGGTTTAACAATTAACATAAAGAAGACACAGATTATGTCACAAGGTGCACATGGTGTACCATCAATCTTTATTGACGACGCCGAACTGGAGATAGTAGACCATTTTACATATCTTGGATCAGAGGTAAATAGCAAATTATCCCTCGATCAGGAAATCAACATCAGGATTGGCAAGGCAGCAACAACAATGAACATGTTAGCAAAAAGAGTCTGGGAGAACAGGAAGCTTACTGCCAAAACAAAAGTCCTCGTCTACCAAGCCTGTGTCCTTAGTACTCTTCTTTATGGCAGTGAAACCTGGACAACTTACTCACGCCAAGAGAAACGTTTAAACAGCTTTCATATGCGGTGTCTGCGAAGAATACTTGGTATTAAGTGGCAAGACAAAATCACAAATACTGAAGTATTGGAAAGATCAGGTTGTGTGACGGTGTATTCCATGCTCAGTCTTCGTAGACTTAGATGGATAGGACACGTTAGGAGGATGGATGATGGTAGAATACCAAAGGACATCTTTTTTGGTGAATTACAGACGGGTAGGAGATCTCAGGGTCGGCCTCTACTACGATACAAAGATGTGTGTAAGCGGGACATGATTGATACAGGCATTGATAATGCACAATGGGAGCACGTCGCCGCTGAACGTGATGCATGGAGGGCAACTATCAGAAATGGAATAAAGACAAAGGAGAAAATGATTGCAGATAAAGCACACACAGAGCGTGAGAGACGTAAGATGGTGCAAAATGGTGGAAATGACCATGTTTTCACATGCACCTACTGTGGGCAAACATTTGCAGCAAGAATTGGCCTTACCAGCCACACTCGCCACCACCATGGATCGTAGTTATTGCCATATGACAGTTATTAAGCCTTTTTGAAGCACAATGTACCAAACTATCGTCTGTCAAGACGGAAAGGTGCCAATGCAAATGTGGTGACTCCGAGTGCTTGATTTTGCACCTTGTCCAGCTCTTGTAGTGTGTTTTTTTTTTATACCGAACACCACGCAGTTGACCCATATTCCAGGTATGGTCGTATGCTCTGTTGGTAAACTTTGCTAAGTATTTTCCCACTGGCTCCCCATGTGGTTCCACTTAGCTTTATCAGGATGGCCATTTTCCTTCTGGCTTTTGCTACTGCTTTGTTGATGTCCTTTCTCCATGTCAGCCTGCCATCAAATTTTACTCCAAGGTATATTGGTTCTTTATCTTTTCTTAGGGGTGTTCCATTTATCTGGATGATCCCAGCATTTTGTTTTGAAGAGATAGTAAATAGAGTGGTGCTGCACTTGTCGGTGTTTATGCTGTAGCACCATCTATTTGCCAATGCAGCAAATGTATCTACATCTCTTTGTGGCAATTTGGTGGCCACTGATGCATGTTCATTTGTGCTCCATAAAACCAGGTCATCGGCGTACATTGCCGTTTTAATTCCATGCGGTAGATTAGCAACAAGATCATTGATGAAGATTAAAAAAAGTGTGGGGGACAAGACTCCGCCCTGGGGAACACCGTGACGCAGTAGTACTTTCTTGCTCTTGAGTCCGTCTATCTGTACTCGGGCTCTTCTGTTGTGCAAGTATGCTTTCACCCATTTGTACATTCTTCCATTGACTTTGCAGTTTCTCAGTGTCTTCATCAGACCTTCTTTCCAGACTTCGTCAAAGGCTTTCTTCAGATCTATCCATGCCGCAAGCACCAGCTTCTTCTCTTGGAATGCATCCTCAATTTCTTGAGAGAGGTAGGTTGTCTTATCTTCCGTAGAGTAACACTGCCTAAAGCCAGCCTGCTGTGGCACAAGGATGTTTTCACTTTCAATGTACCGCTGCAGCCTGTGATTGATGATGCGTTCCAGTGTTTTGCAGAGACAGCTGGTGAGACTAACTGGTCTGTAGCTAGAGGCAATGGAACCACCTTTCCCTGATTTTAGAAGGGGTATCATGATTGCTTCTCTCCAGGCTTGTGGAACACCTAAGGTCCAGCTGTTATTGAAGATCTGTTCAGCTGTTCTAAATGCGCCAGCTGGGATGGGGGAATAACACCACAACAGTGAGAGTCAAACGTCCTAAGAAACACCAGGGGAGGTTAACCCGGTCAACAAATGCTAGCAGAAGACGGATGTGTCGGCCTAACGGCGCAAGAACGCAGCTCTGCTGTAAACAGCCATAACGCAATCATGTCCTAAAAACAAAACACAAAAAAACTCTCCGGATGAATGAATGAAGAAGAAGAAGAAGAAGAAGAAGAAGAAGAAGAAGAAGAAGAAGAAGAAGAAGAAGAAGAAGAAGAAGAAGAAGAAGAAGAAGAAGAAGAAGAAGAAGAAGAAGAACAAACAAACGAACAACAAAATGAATTAACTTTATTTTTACAAGGGAAAAAATTGGGCACGCCGGCCCCGACTTACATTCGGCCCCTCCAACCACAATTCATTCGTACATCAATTATCAATTATGAATGATACATTTACATTGAGAAGAAAGAAACAATACAAAAAAAAAATTGTAAACTGAATGTTTTAAACCTAAACCAAACCTTAAAAAAAATAATATTTCAACGTTATGAGGGCGGGCAGGTAAACGGACACATACACACAAATATACACAGATACACATACATACATGCATGCACACACACATACACACATACAGAGAGAGAGAGAGAGAGAGAGAGAGAGAGAGAGAGAGAGAGAGAGAGAGAGGGGAGAGAGAGAGAGAGAGAGAGTCTGGAAATTGGATCTAGATATGGGAGTAAAAGACAGTACATAGAAATCAAATTGACCCGGAGCTTATCTCCCCGTGACGGGTCTTACGCTTCAGGTGAGACGGCCGTCCACCGTCCGCTGCCTTACTGGTCCACGTAATGTTATCGCCCTGGTCTGGCTGTTGAAAACATATGATTTTATTTTGTGTTATCTGGTAGTTGTAGACTGCGCCTTCCTTTTTCACAGTAGTAAAAGCAGCAGTTACTACAGGCACGAGAAACCCGAAGGAACGGCTCTGGTCCCTTGGGGAACCGCCAGCCCTTATTTAAAAGAAACTACTACTATTACTGCTACTACTACCACCACCACCACTACTACTACTACTACTACTACTACTACTACTACTACTACTACTACTACTACTACTACTACTACTACTACTACTACTATTACTACTACTACTACTACTACTACTACTACTACTACTACTACTACTACTACTACTACTACTACTACTACTACTACTACTACTACTACTACTACAACACCGCAAGGTACCACATGCAGTAGATGAGAGATTTAGTTTTGAAAACATATTTACAAATACATGTAATATTAAAAATAATACAAATTAATGTAATATTAAAATAACTAGCTGACCCTGCCCGGCTTCGCCCAGGCCCTGGCGGGGATCTATCTATCTATCTATCTATCTATCTATCTATCTATCTATCTATCTATCTATCTATCTATCTATCTATCTATCTATCTATCTATCTATCTATCTATCTATCTATCTATCTATCTATCTATCTATCTATCTATCTATCTATCTACTACTACTACTACTACCACCACCACCACCACCACCACTACTACTACTACTACTACTACTACTACTACTACTACTACTACTACTACTACTACTACTACTACTACTACTACTACTACTACTACTACTACTGACCATCCACACGGTGTTCCCCAGGGCGGAGTCTTGTCCCCCACACTTTTTTTAATCTTCATCAATGATCTTGTTGCTAATCTACCGCATGGAATTAAAACGGCAATGTACGCCGATGACCTGGTTTTATGGAGCACAAATGAACATGCATCAGTGGCCACCAAATTGCCACAAAGAGATGTAGATACATTTGCTGCATTGGCAAATAGATGGTGCTACAGCATAAACACTGACAAGTGCAGCACCACTCTATTTACTATCTCTTCAAAACAAAATGCTGGGATCATCCAGATAAATGGAACACCCCTAAGAAAAGATAAAGAACCAATATACCTTGGAGTAAAATTTGATGGCAGGCTGACATGGAGAAAGGACATCAACAAAGCAGTAGCAAAAGCCAGAAGGAAAATGGCCATCCTGATAAAGCTAAGTGGAACCACATGGGGAGCCAGTGGGAAAATACTTAGCAAAGTTTACCAACAGAGCATACGACCATACCTGGAATATGGGTCAACTGCGTGGTGTTCGGTATTAAAAAAAAACACACACTACAAGAGCTGGACAAGGTGCAAAATCAAGCACTCAGAGTCACCACATTTGCATTGGCACCTTTCCGTCTTGACAGACGATAGTTTGGTACATTGTGCTTCAAAAAGACTTAATAACTGTCATATGGCAATAACTACGATCCATGGTGGTGGCGAGTGTGGCTGGTAAGGCCAATTCTTGCTGCAAATGTTTGCCCACAGTAGGTGCATGTGAAAACATGGTCATTTCCACCATTTTGCACCATCTTACGTCTCTCACGCTCTGTGTGTGCTTTATCTGCAATCATTTTCTCCTTTGTCTTTATTCCATTTCTGATAGTTGCCCTCCATGCATCACGTTCAGCGGCGACGTGCTCCCATTGTGCATTATCAATGCCTGTATCAATCATGTCCCGCTTACACACATCTTTGTATCGTAGTAGAGGCCGACCCTGAGATCTCCTACCCGTCTGTAATTCACCAAAAAAGATGTCCTTTGGTATTCTACCATCATCCATCCTCCTAACATGTCCTATCCATCTAAGTCTACGAAGACTGAGCATGGAATACACCGTCACACAACCTGATCTTTCCAATACTTCAGTATTTGTGATTTTGTCTTGCCACTTAATACCAAGTATTCTTCGCAGACACCGCATATGAAAGCTGTTTAAACGTTTCTCTTGGCGTGAGTAAGTTGTCCAGGTTTCACTGCCATAAAGAAGAGTACTAAGGACACAGGCTTGGTAGACGAGGACTTTTGTTTTGGCAGTAAGCTTCCTGTTCTCCCAGACTCTTTTTGCTAACATGTTCATTGTTGTTGCTGCCTTGCCAATCCTGATGTTGATTTCCTGATCGAGGGATAATTTGCTATTTACCTCTGATCCAAGATATGTAAAATGGTCTACTATCTCCAGTTCGGCGTCGTCAATAAAGATTGATGGTACACCATGTGCACCTTGTGACATAATCTGTGTCTTCTTTATGTTAATTGTTAAACCAAATTCAGAACAAGCATTGGAGAATGCAGATAGTAGATGTAATTCTTCCTCAGAGTGGGTCGTAATCGCAGCATCATCCGCAAAAAGCAACTCTCTGATTAGTACCCTGCTAATTTTGGTCTTGGCCTTCAATCTCTGAGCATTATAGAGGCCACCATCTGAGCGTGAGTGAATGTATATACCGTCATCCTGATCACGAAAGGCATATTTCAGTAGAAGTGAAAAGTATATCCCAAAGAGGGTGGGGGCTAGTACACAACCTTGCTTAACTCCACTCTTGATTTCAAACTCTTCTGAAGTTGAGCCATCAAACTTGATTATACCCTTCATGCCTGTGTGGAACGATTCCACAATGGGCAGAAGAGTTTGTGGACAGCCAATCTTCTTTAGTGCTTTGAACAGACCCTCACGACTGACCAAATCGAATGCCTTTGTGAGGTCGATGAAGGCAATAAACAGTGGTTGATTTTGTTCCCGGCATTTTTCTTGCATCTGTCGCAATGAGAATATCATATCAATGGTGGACCGGTTCTGACGGAAGCCGCACTGTGATTCGGGGTAGACTTGATCTCCCAGGATTTGAAGTCTGCGCAGGACAATTCTGGCAAATACTTTCCCAACAATACACAGAAGTGAGATACCCCTATAGTTGTTGCAGTCGCTCCGATCTCCCTTGTTCTTGTACAGCGTTATGATGTTTGAATCTTTGAAATCCTGTGGGACTTGTCCTTCTCGCCAGCATAGCTCTATTAGCTGGTGGATCTGTAGAGCGAGGGTGTCTTGCCCACTCCTGATCACCTCTATTGGAATCCCATCCTTACCTGGAGCCTTGCCAGATGCAAGCTCATTTATAGCACACTTAACTTCTGTTATAGTGGGAAGTGTGTCCAGGTGGTCAAGAGTTGGCAGGGCCTCTATCGCGTTGAGGGCATCATCCGCCAGCTTGATCTCACTTGAGTAAAGCTCTAAATAGTGCTCGACCCATCTATCCATCTGCTGTTTCTTATCAGTGATGATTTCTCAAGTCAAGGTTTTCAGCGGTGCACTTCTTTTGATCATTGGACCACAGGCTTTCTTTATCCCTTTATACATGCTTCTGATGTTTCCCTTATCACTTGCGATTTGAATGGACTCACATAACTTGATCCAATAGTCATTCGCACACTGCCTGGCAGCCTTTTGTACATCCTTCCTCGCTTGCTTCAGCTCACTCAGAGTGTTACGCGTTGGTCTGTCCTTGTTTCTTAAGAGAGCTATCTTCTTTTTATCAATCAAGGGCTGCAGTATCTGGCTGTTTGCCGCAAACCAGTCCTGCCTCTTATGATCCACAGTGCCGTAAACCCCTACCGCTGTTTTATAAATAGTTTCCTTAAGTTTACTGCATTTATCATTTACTATACAATTTTCTAATGTATCATTGAAAGCGTCCTCAAGTTGCTGTTGAAATTCAAAGCACTTTTCAGGATCGTGAGTGTTAATAATATTAATCCTGGGGCTAGACTTGTGTTTAGCTGTGTAGATTCTCTTTGGTCTCAGTCTAACCCTTGCAACAACCAAAGAATGATCTGTATCACAGTCAGCACTGTGGTAACTTCGAGTTAATGATGTATGGTTCAGATGTTGTCTCCGTGTGATAATGAAGTCCAGCTGATGCCAATGGCCGGATCTTGGATGTTTCCATGTGACCTTATGCATCTCTTTTGTTTTAAAAAAGGAGTTTGTAATACATAGGTCATTTCTAGTGCAATGCTCCAGCAGCCTTTGCCCATTATCATTCATGCGACCGATGTTGTATTTTCCAAGGCACACTGGCCATGAACTCGAGTCCTTGCCCACACGAGCATTGAAATCACCGAGCATATAAATGTAGTCGGATTTTGGAACTGCCTTGATCGCCGAGTCTAGCTGCTCATAGAACGTATCTTTCACATCATCAGAGGAAGTGAGTGTCGGTGCATATGCAGTGAGAATGGTGGCAAATCCACAAGAGGTTGCCAAGCGCAGTGATAATAATCTTTCATTACCTCCAGCTGGGATATCAATCATACCCAGTAGCGAATTCTTCACTGCAAAGCCCACACCGTGTTGCCTTTTTTCTGCCTGCCCTCTTCCCTTCCAAAAAAGGTGTAATTGTTTTCCCTGAGTGACCCTTCCTCAGCGAGGCGAGTCTCCTGCAGGCCAGCAATATCAATGTTAAGACGATTGAGTTCAGCATCAATCACAGCCGTTTTTCTCACATCGTCAATATTTGTCAAGTCAGTGGAAAATCCTGGACACATGGTTCTCACGTTCCAGGTTGCAAGCTGTAGCTTGAGGTTTTTATTATTCTTTTTATTAGTACCTGGTGCATTGGTTTTACAGCCTGCGATACAGATTTTGTCCTAGCCCCAAGCACCCATTGAAGCAGGCAGGCTGTGGCGGATCAGCATCCAATTAGCCGGGGGCTGCCCAGCTTGAGGCGGGCGGTAGCTGATCAGTGACACCTGTAGGTGTCTCCCATCGTCAGAGGCAACGCGTTGCGACCCATGTCTACGCCAACTGACAAGGACTTATAACCCGTAATAGTTGCCTCTCGCTTTGATTCCGAGACCGGTTAAGACCAGGGATGGAGTTATTGCCTCTCCATAGCACAAAACCTGGGCTAAAATAAAGAAACCATGTGTTGCCCATGCAGCATGATCCCTCTCTCGGCCTGCCTAGTACACTCCAGAGGAAAGTTAACACCTATACATCTGGAACAAGACAAGCTGCAGAAGCTGCCGGATCAGCAAAGCAATGCTCTAACTGTCCGCCTGTCGGAGCTTCGATCCTAGACCAGCTGCCAACCAAGGCTTAGGGCCTGGTCTGCCCTGCCATGACTTATTTTGTCTTTGGGTTGCATTTCCTCGCACCAGGATAAGGCTAGTAACCTCCCAATTGCACTCTTCCGCCCGAAGCCGTTGGCACAATGTGGGGTGTCGGGTTTGGTAAGCGCCGCCCAACATTCGGCGCTGACAGAAAGCAGGTAGTACCGTCTACTGTCATACGGTAGCTCAGTCATATCTGACAAAGACCTGAGTCACCACAGGAGGGATGAGATCAACCCCTATAGTGGAAATGGAGAAGATGGGGAGGACACAAGCACTGAGTGAGCGCAGAGATACGAAAACGCTAATACAAGCAGAAAAGTTCCTCAGCTTGCCAGGCCACCCTATGAAGAACAGATTTGAAAACCTTGCTATGGGGCGGTTGGAAAGAAGTAGTTTTATCCACCAGGCCAAACGACTCTGCAGAGAAACCACCGATCTACCCACAGTTGGTATTCCCCTAACAACTATTCCAGAGCGAACTCCATGGAAAGATGAGCATAGACTATCATTACGAATCCAGACAAAAGTGAGAGGAATATTTGACGAGGAA
Organism: Cepaea hortensis; assembly: GCA_963921405.1. Taxonomy (NCBI): domain Eukaryota; kingdom Metazoa; phylum Mollusca; class Gastropoda; order Stylommatophora; family Helicidae; genus Cepaea; species Cepaea hortensis. The sequence goes on along the minus strand of OY992876.1, from coordinate 211,010,066 downwards.
GAACAGAACAGTATGCAGCGCAGAACAGCCACTTTCAGCTTCCTTGATGAAGAATACCCACAAGACCTCTGGATCCTAGTCTACACAGATGGGTCGGTACAAAATGCTGTTCGAAATGGAGGAGCGGGAGTGTACATAGAATACCCAAATAATACTAGGGACACAGCCAGAGTACCGACAAGAAAGTACTGCCATAACTGTGATGCTGAAATTGAGGCAATCAAGATAGCAACAGAGAAATTACTAAATACCAGCAATGGTACACAACCTGTGGTGCTACTGACAGATGCAAAATCAGTACTCGAGGCGCTCCTGTCTGGGAAATTGCCAGTACTAAGGACACTACTTTCTGAACTTAGCAGTCAGCATAAGGTCACCATACAGTGGATACCATCCCACTGTGGAGTACCCGGAAACGACAGAGCTGATCAATTGGCTAAGGAAGGAGCCAAAGAAGAACAGCCTGATGTGCCCGTTACATACCATCAAAAGAAAAGAATGATCAAATCAGTCAGAAAGCCACCAAAACCAGCTCAAGATGACTACCACGTTATGGACAGACCAGAACAAGTCATTATTCTACGCCTCAGAACAGGACACAATAGATTATGCAACCACAAGTATACAAAATTCAAGATTGGTGAAACAGCCATGTGCAGATGTGGATTGGCCTCGCAGACAGCAGAGCACATACTCCAAGACTGCCCAAAATATCAATATCTAGGCAATCCTTTTGGCATAGAGAGACGACAGTGGAAGATAAACTCTATGGACCACTGTGTGAACTGAAAAAGACAGTTAAATTTTTACAAGAGACAACATTGCAGATACAGACATATTTCAAGCGAACGAAGGAAGAAGAAGAAGAAGAAGAAGAAGAAGAAGAAGAAGAAGAAGAAGAAGAAGAAGAAGAAGAAGAAGAAGAAGAAGAAGAAGAAGAAGAAGAAGAAGAAGAAGAAGAAGAAGAAGAAGAAGAAGAAGAAGAAGAAGAAGAAGAAGAAGAAGAAGAAGAAGAAGAAGAAGAAGAAGAAGAAGAAGAAGAAGAAGAAGAAGAAGAAGAAGAAGAAGAAGAAGAAGAAGAAGAAGAAGAAGAAGAAGAAGAAGAAGAAGAAGAAGAAGAAGAAGAAGAAGAAGAAGAAGAAGAAGAAGAAGAAGAAGAAGAAGAAGAAGAAGAAGAAGAAGAAGAAGAAGAAGAAGAAGAAGAAGAAGAAGAAGAAGAAGAAGAAGAAGAAGAAGAAGAAGAAGAAGAAGAAGAAGAAGAAGAAGAACAGCTGAAGACATCCTGGTCCGCCCTCAAGGGAAGACAGGGGCAGATCATGGACATTCCCCATCCAAGGAGGCTTCCATAATTTGCAGAGCCAACACATAGCGCTCTGGTACTGGGCTCACCCAAGGAATCGCCACGTCCTGCACATGGCTGCTTAGCCTCACTTCCGTATATTAGGTCTTGCACTCACCACAAACTGTTCCTCCGGAAACCAGAAGATCTTCATGTCTGATCTTATCTCTTCTTGGTACGTTGAGTATTCTTCTCAGGAATCTCATTTTTGTTGTTGTTATTTTGCCTTTTCTCCTTGTCCGTTTATATGTCTTAGTTTTTCTACGATCAGTATGAAGATCCCCTGCCGGCTTGCTAGGCCAGTCGCAGGTGTAGGACACAAATCTGACCACAGGGTCCATCCCCTGTGGCGAGCCATAGTCCCGTTAGCCCATGACCTCGCGGTCTTTGTTTCCCGGTCTGCACCACGTGGAGGTGGGGGTTGATTTGTGTAGTCTGCGGGTCATAGGCAGACTACTAATTTTCACTTTTCACCCCTCCTAGGACAGTCTAGCCGATCCTAACAATATATCAAATTTGTTCTTTCCTTCTATGTTAAAATTATCTTGTATTTCTTTGTCATTTTTCAATATGAACACATCATATTTAGTGTTTTCGGGTGTATACTTGACTTTCTTTAATTTTACCCTTAATGTTCCTGTAATTAATCTTTGATCACTGTAACAGTCTGCATTAGGCACTGTTTTTGCGATTATTAACGCATTTGGAAACCTTCTGCTAATCAGGATGTAATCAATCTGGATTTTAATCCTGCTGTCTGGATTCCTCCATGTCCGTAATCGTCTAGGATGTTGTTTAACCCAGGTGTTTCCTACATTCAATTCTTCCTCTTTTGCCCATTGTACAAGTATGTATCCTCTTCCGCTTCGCTCTCCTAAACATGGTTGCCTATGCGGCATCCATCGCCTTGATTTCCTAATTTCACATTGAAGCCATCCAATATGATTTTTTTTTTTTTTACATTTCTAAAGCAGACTCCGTGTCATTATAAAATTCCCCTCTACTATCTTCATTGCTTTCACTTGTTGGAGCATATATTTGAATGATATTTATGTTAAAAGGTCTACCGATTAATTTTAATAACAGAACTCCGTCTGACACAGCCCAATATCCTTTAACAGAATTAGATGTTTGCCGATCTGATATAACGGTCAAACCTTTTTGCCGTTCTTCTCCCCCAGAATAAATAATCTTACAGTCCTCTCCTGTCTTGATCCCTGCACCTTTCCGTCTCGCCTCGCACATTCCTAATACAGTACATTAAAATTCTCTCTTTACTTTTCTTCTTTGATGTTACCTAATTTTCCGTCGTCTCTTAACGCCCGCACATTCCATGTTGCTAATTTCAGTGTCCCTGTCTTTTCTTGTAATGATATGTCATTAGGCAATTCATGATAAACTAGGCAATTTTAAAGAAGGTTGTTTGCCTTTGCTTTCCTTCCTGGCAATGACCACATTGGCCGGTGACTGCAGCCATTGTCTCGATAAAGAGTTTGTCTGCCTACCATCGCGAAACTTGAGACCATAACCAACAACTATCTGTCGGCTGCTCTCACAATTTTATCCACCACTGCCAACCGTGGTTTCTTGTGAACAACTTCCGAAAACGAAAACAAAATAACAAACAGCACATCCTCCCCAGACAAACACAAAAACGTCCTCCGAAGAAAGCACTGCTACGTGGTCGCCATTTTACCGGAACCTTTTATGTACATTACTATTCTTATATTGAAGTTTACATTAATTGTTTTGTAAAATTAATACAATATGTATGTATTATTCTCTTTTAAAGGATTTTATTTTCATGTTCTTCCTAAGCCCGCGGCGAAATCACGTTACTGCACATATGTATTAAGAAAGGGCTGAGTGGTCTCGAGGTAAGGTGTCCGCCTCGAGTGCTGGAGGTCCTGGGTTCAAGCCCCGGGATTTTTTCACGTGGATTTCTAGTAACAAAATGTTCCCTGGTCTCTGGGTAGTGAGATCGGACCCGAGTGTATTGTTACACACGTAAGAAATCCCTTGGCAGTTGGAAATCGAAAAAGAGTAGCCTAATGGGCTGCCCGAGCAAAATTTCGAGTTAAATATCTACCCAAAGTATTTTTCAGGACCCTCCCTGGTGCTGCGAAGTTCGTGCACTTAGCTGAGATTTCCTGACTCAGGCGTGAGTTAGGAGTAGAAAGGAGCACTTATGGGTTACACCCGTGTGCCGTGATGTTGATCCGTCGACTAAACTAAACTATGTATTAAGAGATTTATATTATCCGTCTCTTCGGTTATCCGCCACAGATCTGGTCCGGGCGATGTCGGTTAACCAAAGTTTTTCTGTACATCTATTTATATTATTTTAATATTACATTAGTTTGTATTATTTTTAATATTACATGTATTCGTAAATATGTTTTAAAAACTAAATCTGTCACCTACTGCATGTGGTACCTTGCGGTGTAGTAGTAGTAGTAGTAGTAGTAGTAGTAGTAGTAGTAGTAGTAGTAGTAGTAGTAGTAGTAGTAGTAGTAGTAGTAGTAGTAGTAGTAGTAGTAGTAGTAGTAGTTTCTTTTAAATAAGGGCTGGCGGTTCCCCAAGGAGCCAGAGCAGCTCCCTCATGTTTCCGGTGCCTGTAGTAACTGTTGTTTATACCACTGTGAAACTCCCATATCTAGATCTCTCTCTCTCTCTCTCTCTCTCTCTCTCTCTCTCTCTCTCTCTCTCTCTCTCTCTCTCTCTCTCTCTCTCTCTCTCCATATATGTGTGTGTACATTTATGTGTATATGTGTTCGTCTACCTGACCGCCCTCATAACGTTGAAAGATAATGTTTTTGTTTCTTTAGTTTTGGTTTAGGTTTAAGGCATTCAGTTTACAATTTGTTGTCTTGTTTCTTTCTTTTCAATGTAAATGTTTCATTCATAATTGATAATTGATGTACGAAAGAATAGTGGTTGGAGGGGCCGAATGTAAGTCAGGCCTGCGTGCCCAATTTGTTAACTTTTGAAAATAATTTTTTAAATTAATTCATTTTTTTGTTCGTTCCTGTGTTCATTCTCTCTCCTTCACTGTCCCCCGGACATATGTAAGGAATGTTGACAATCAAACGCCAAAAACTGGTGGAGGAAACACAGCCCACCCACGACCAACCTAAACTGGTATGTAAATGTGCTGAATCTTGTTCACGTGCCATGGGGCAGCTGGATATATGGTACTAGCTATATATAGACCACATCAAGCCATCCATGTGTGGCTTTGTTCATATCACATCGGTCACCTTTGCTTCCCAGTATATTCACTGGTGCCTATGTTAGGCTGGCTCGGAGTGGGGACCTAGTTCAACTTGAACAATATGCCTATATGTGGATTCAAACACGTTATCACCTGGTCGACAGGCAAGCGTTCTACCACTGGACCTCCGTGGCTCCCACAGATGCTGGGAATAAAGTATGGAAGCTGCAATTGTCTAGAATACGAACAGTTACAGAAGCACAAATCTAGAGCAAACAGAGTTAACGGTTATCAGCGTGGTTTACTTTCTATAAATCGACATCTCATTTCTCCGGGCAACCGAGATAGATTGTTAGTCTCCCCCAGCACATGCACTGATGTGTGTGTAGCTGCTGGTAGTTTCAGTAACACGTGTGTTGTAGAAACGCCGAATCCACCTCCTCACGCGTGACTCCTTGAATGAGCCACACATAAATTCAGACCCAAACATCTTTAACAGATTCAGTACCAAAGGATAAAATAACGCCAAATGTGACCTTCCGTGTGTACAGAAGGACGAAATATCGCCTTCCTAGGGTCATAGTGTTTTTTGTTTCGTTTAGTGGTATCCTCCGCAATTTCAGTGTTCAGTGAACGGAAATGTACGTTATATAAAACTTGTTGATGTGTCTGGTCCAAACTTACTTTTTGTCTGGCACTGAATCAGATAATTTTATGCAGTATTAGGAGATCAGCATGGCCGAATGGATAAGAGTGCTCGCTCTTAAACTTATGTTGTGCTGATAGCGCGGTAGCGGGTTCAACCCCTAGACCGGTCAGCTGGACTAGCATGTTAACTTCTCTGTCCTTGACTTCGGGACGTAAATTACAAGTACCTCTGAAATCGCAGTGGGTTCACCTGATGGCGAGGAACAGCTAATAAGGAAAGCTACCCCACATGCAAAAATATACCCAATGTGCAATATGCTTAAGTTTAAAGCAAACGAGCAAAACAGAAAAATAAAATAAAATAAAATAATAAACAACAACATAATCTGGTATTATATCTTTAACTGGCAAATGTCCATAGCTAGTCGTCAGAAATTATGTTTTGTCCATCGAAAGTTTAAAGATGCAAGTGTCTTCAAGAACAACTGGAGATATGTCTCCTGTCAGGGTTGATGGTAGGAGATATGTCAACTGTCAGGGTTGATGGTAGGAGATATCTCCTACCATCAGCACTGACAGGGGACATATCGCCTACCATCAATCCTGACAAGGAACAACATCAACCCTAATCTCAACATCAACCCTAACACGGGGACATTTCTACCAACAGCTATGACAAGGGACATATCTCCTACCATCAACCATGACAAGGGATATATCTTCTACCAACAGTTATGACAAGGGATATATCGCCTACCAGCAGCCATGACAGGAGACATATCTCCTACCATCTGCCATGACATGGGACATGTCTCCTACCATCAAAACCCTGACAGAGGACATATCTCAACATTGACTCTGACAGGGGACATATCTCTTACCTTCAAACCTGACAGGTGATATATCTCCTACCATCAGCCCTGACAGGTGACATGTAGGAGATATGTCACCTGTCAGTGCTGATGGTAAGAGATATGTCCCCCGTCAGTGCTGATGGTAAGAGATATGTCCCCTGGTGTGGTTGATGGTCAGATAAATATCCCCTTTCCAGGTTGTTGGTAAGAGATATGTTCCTTGTCAGGGTTGATGGTAAGAGATATGTCCCCTTTCAGGGTTGATGGTAAGAGATATGTCCCTTGTCAGGGTTGATGGTAAGACATATGTCCCCTGTCTTACATATGCTGCCGGTAGAAAGAGTTTAGAGATGTGATGGAGGAGAGTTGGAGAGTTTTGAGATTGAGTGTCTGTTGGTGGGTTTTTAGAGGATGTACTCAATTTCCCATACTCACATTGCATATGATTGTTTTTTTTCGAGGTGTAATTGGTGAGATGGTACATAGGTCTTCTTTAACCCTAAAGTCAGCTCAATAAAAGATTGTGTTATGAACAGTTTTGGAGTACATGTCCCTGTAATGTCTTGGTTTGCTTGTGTGAAGTACATTATTGTGTAATGTCCTGTCCAGCTATTGTCAAGTACAATTCCTGGTGCATGTCTTGTTCAACTGTTGCTGATGTCAGTGAAATGTGAAGATTGTGTAGAAATGTTGTCCAGTATATCTCATGAGGTATGTCTTGTCCAATTGTTGGTGTAAACATTTCCATGTGAATGTATGTCCCACTTTTGTCAAGAACCTGTCATATAGATGTTTTGTTCAACAGATGTTAAGTACAGTATTGTTGAGTTTATGTCTACTACGATTGAATCCTAAAGTCCTAATGTCTAATTGGACAACTGACATATGTCACTTTGACACAAACAAAATAAGGGAAGATCTAATGTGGCGGACTGAAAGCACACTGACAACATTATGATGAGAGAACTAATTCCTCAGTTGTACAGGGGCGAATAGTCCAGATCTCCTTATGGCCTTTGAGGGGGCCTTTTCCTTCTTTTATAAATTTTCTGTGTAGATACTTGGGAATCTCACAGTGGGGTTCTGGGCCAGGAAAACTGGTTCCTCAAAAGGGCTATGCGGGAATGATTCTTCTATATCAGTTGATATGCCTCTAGACAAAAAACTTTGGCAAATCATACCCTTTATATTGTCTATCTATTATACAAGATATATTTACAGAGACCACTACTAATTGGGTCCTCTGTCTTCTCCTAACATGTCACAGTCCCCAGCCAGGTGCATGCTGAGAGATTTTTCTCCTGTCAAGTAGATGCTGAGAGAAATGTCTCCTGCCAGGTGGATACTGAGAGAAATATCCCTTGCCAGGCGCATGCTGGCAGTAATGTCCCCTGCCAGGTGAAAGCTGAAAGAAATATCCCCTGAGGTGGATGCTGGTAGAAATGTCCCATATGCTAAGAGAAATGCCCCCTGCCGGAGTGGTGGAAGCTATAAAAGGTTAAAAGCAAGAGGAATGTCTTTATTGCACTGTGTTTCACCCAATCAGGCCTGGTCTCAGAATGAAAAGCCAACTGCAAAGAGATCCACACAAAATTTAAACTCACATCTCCAACGATGACTCCCAGGTGTCCAGAAAAATGCGACTCCTATTCTGGAAAACAGAGACTGAAAACAAACACAACATTCAGAGCTGGAGATAGCCAACTTGGAGATAGAATAATATAACATGACACTCGTTTTAATGTTAACCAGAGAAATTGAATTTATATTTATAGAAAGTAAATTTAGATGGGGATAATTTTTTATTCACCCTAGTGCACTCATATATGTACATTTCCACATATGTTAGTACCTACATACAGTCATGTTGTTTTTAATTTTTTAAACCATCAGAATATCATAAACACTCACTTATTAAACCATACACATATACTGAATAAGTACAGACATACAGAAGAAAATATTCATATATGTTGGTACAGTGTGTGGAAAAACGTGCATATCAGAAACAGACAATTGAAATATTATGAGATTATTACCAGCAACAACCTGACAGCTGCTCACAACCTCAATGTGAGACATACTCTTATGGTTTCATGTTACCCAGTTTAATAAATGGGTACTTCAACCTTACCCAAGAGTGTTTCATAGGATAGCAGAGAGAATGAGATGTCTTACTTCTCCAGTTAGGTCAACATAGGCTAGTGGAGTGATGCTGGGAGTAATGTCCCCTGCCAGGAGTAATGTCCCCTGCCAGTTGGTACAGTGTGTGGGAAAACGTGCATATCAGAAACAGACAATTGAAATATGAGATTATAAGCAGCAGCAACCTGACAGCCGCTCACAACATGAATGTGCCACATACTTTGATGCTTAGTTTAACTAAATGGGTATTCCACCTTACCCAAGAGTATTTCATAGGCTAACGGAGAGAATGAGATGTCTCACCTCTCCAGTTAGGTCAACATGGGGTAGCGGAGAGAATGGGATGTCTTATTTCTCGAGTTAGTTCAACATAGGCTAGCGGAGAGAATGAGATGTCTCACCTCTCCAGTTAGGTCAACATGGGGTAGCGGAGAAAATGAGATGTCTTATTTCTCCAGTTAGATCAACACAGAGTAGCGTAGTGAATGAGATGTCTTACTTCTCCAGTTAGATCAACATAGGCTAGTGGAATGAATGAGATGTCTTACTTCTCCAGTTAGATCAACATAGACTAGCGGAATGAATGAGATGTCTTATTTCTCCAGTTAGATCAACACAGAGTAGCGTAGTGAATGAGATGTCTTACTTCTCCAGTTAGATCAACATAGGCTAGCAGAGTGAATGAGATGTCTTACTCCTCCAGTTAGGTCAACATAGGCTAGCAGAGAGAATGAGATGTCTCACTTCTCCGGTTAGATCAACATAGGCTAGCAGAGAGAATGAGATGTCTTACTTCTCCAGTTAGATCAACATAGGCTAGCGGAATGAATGAGATGTCTTACTTCTCCAGTTAGGTCAACATAGGCTAGCGGAATGAATGAGATGTCTTACTTCTCCAGTTAGATCAACATAGGCTAGCAGAGAGAATGAGATGTCTCACCTCTCCAGTTAGATCAACATAGACTAGCAGAGTGAATGAGATGTCTCACTTCTCCAGTTAGTTCAACATAGGCTAGCGGAATGAATGAGATGTTTTACTTCTCCAGTTAGATCAACATAGGCTAGCAGAGTGAAGGAAATGTTTTACTTCTCCAGTTAGATCAACATAGACCAGCAGAGTGAATGAGATGTCTCACTTCTCCAGTTAGATCAACATAGACTAGCAGAGTGAATGAGATGTCTCACTTCTCCAGTTAGATCAACATGGGGTAGCGGAATGAATGAGATGTCTTACTTCTCCAGTTAGATCAACATAGGCTAGCGGAGAGAATGAGATGTCTCACCTCTCCAGTTAGGTCAACATGGGGTAGCGGAATGAATGAGATGTTTTACTTCTCCAGTTAGATCAACATAGGCTAGCAGAGTGAAGGAAATGTTTTACTTCTCCAGTTAGATCAACACAGAGTAGCGTAGTGAATGAGATGTCTTACTTCTCCAGTGAGATCAACATAGGCTAGTGGAATGAATGAGATGTCTTACTTCTCCAGTTAGATCAACATAGACTAGCAGAGTGAATGAGATGTCTTACTTCTCCAGTTAGATCAACATAGGCTAGCGGAGAGAATGAAATGTCTCACCTCTCCAGTTAGGTCAACATGGGGTAGCGGAATGAATGAGATGTCTTACTTCTCCAGTTAGATCAACATAGGCTAGCGGAGAGAATGAGATGTCTCACCTCTCCAGTTAGGTCAACATGGGGTAGCGGAGAAAATGAGATGTCTTATTTCTCCAGTTAGATCAACACAGAGTAGCGTAGTGAATGAGATGTCTTACTTCTCCAGTTAGATCAACATAGGCTAGTGGAATGAATGAGATGTCTTACTTCTCCAGTTAGATCAACATAGACTAGCGGAATGAATGAGATGTCTTATTTCTCCAGTTAGATCAACACAGAGTAGCGTAGTGAATGAGATGTCTTACTTCTCCAGTTAGATCAACATAGGCTAGCAGAGTGAATGAGATGTCTTACTTCTCCAGTTAGGTCAACATAGGCTAGCAGAGAGAATGAGATGTCTCACTTCTCCGGTTAGATCAACATAGGCTAGCAGAGAGAATGAGATGTCTTACTTCTCCAGTTAGATCAACATAGGCTAGCGGAATGAATGAGATGTCTTACTTCTCCAGTTAGGTCAACATAGGCTAGCGGAATGAATGAGATGTCTTACTTCTCCAGTTAGATCAACATAGGCTAGCAGAGAGAATGAGATGTCTCACCTCTCCAGTTAGATCAACATAGACTAGCAGAGTGAATGAGATGTCTCACTTCTCCAGTTAGATCAACATAGGCTAGCGGAATGAATGAGATGTTTTACTTCTCCAGTTAGATCAACATAGGCTAGCAGAGTGAAGGAAATGTTTTACTTCTCCAGTTAGATCAACATAGACCAGCAGAGTGAATGAGATGTCTCACTTCTCCAGTTAGATCAACATAGGCTAGCAGAGTGAATGAGATGTCTCACTTCTCCAGTTAGATCAACATAGGCTAGCAGAGTGAAGGAAATGTTTTACTTCTCCAGTCAGAGTCCAACCCCTACATAGGTCTGTTCGACTAAAATGCTAGCTTCTCGTCGTTGACTTGGGGATGTAAATTACCAGTATCTCAGAAGTCTGAATGGGTTTGCCTGACGGCGAGGGACACTAGTAAAATAGGGAAACCTAACCACATACAAATATTAGTGGTCCACTAGAAGAAGCAGCATGTGTGAAAAGCGAGCCAACACAAAAACAACTTCTGTGAGAGGAGATATCCCCTACACAACCACCCCAACACAGAAAACCTTGCCAATAATATCAACATCATCATGTGTCATGCCAATAAGCGTGGGCAATGAAGGTTCACTATCTCACACACCACAATCTTGAATCAGCTCTGCGTTCTTGTCTAGATTATGCCACGAGGCTAATCCCTTCTGCGTACCTCTGTCGAGAGCAGTACGTCACACCTTGTTTCTGCACCTTAAGATCAATGTGTCCGTGTTTAGCATGCATTATTTGTTTGAGGTTTGTTTCCTCTATATATATTCCAGCCAAGGTAGAAGGTTCTATCTACCCATATGCAGGTTTCCTAAAAATGTGGCCTTGACATCGGCCTTACGGCCTACTTTTTAGTTTCCAGCTGCCATGGGAATTTTGTTTTTGATATGGAGAACTTCCACAAAGGACCTATTTTGTAGTCCTAATCTGTGAAGGCTAGGAGCCTGATTTTACTGCCAGAAGATCAAGGGGAAGTGTGATTGTTACCAGCAGTTCATGGAAACACAACCAGCCCCAGGGTGGCTAAATCCAAATTTGTCTCTCTACAGACGTGAAGTTCATGGAAACACACCCAACATTAGGGTGGCTACATCCTCACATCCCTCTCCATAGATGTAAAGTTCATGGAAACACAACCACAACCTAATATGTCTCTCCACAGATGTAAGTTCATGGAAACACAACCAGCCCCAGGGTGGTTACATTCTAATATGTCTCTCCATAGATGTGAAGTTCCAGCACTGGCCTTACACACACACCATGGAGAGCTGGGCAACAGCCCCTGTATAGATGGTAACGACCCATGAGAAGACAAGACCAACCTCACTCCGATAGCTGGCTAGTGTTATGTTATTAGTAGTTAGGCAACAATTAAACATTACAAACTGTATGCTTTGATAAAAGACATTTTAGGTTTTACAAAGTATGACAAACTTTTCAAAATTAGAGTTGTAATATAATGTCCATTAGGATTGTAAATTAATCTACACATGATTATAAAATAATCATTAAGATTGCAAAATAATCATAGCTTAAATAATCCACATGATAATTGTAACATCCAAATTTTTATTATAAACTGTGTGGATAGGGATAGTAAAAGCTACATTATAAATTGTCAAATAACATAATTGCAAAATAATTTACATTCTAATACTAAAATAATCTACATTATAAGGGTAAAATAATATCAAATGAAGACGTATCTTTTATTATATAGTATTTCTAGTCATCTGCCGTTATCGAACACATGTATACATATCCTTCCACATCCATCCACATTTACCGCCACACATATGCCCACACACACAGACACACCCACACACACCACCATGTCCGCACGCCCACGCACTCACTGTCGTTGGCTTCGCACACGCTCACTGATTCACTGACGTTGGCCTGGCACACGCTCACTGATTCACTGACGTCAGCCTGGCACACGCTCACTGGCTCACTGATTTCGGCCTTGCACAGGCTCACTGGCTCAGTGATGTCGGCCTTGCTCATACGCTTTGTACGGTTTGTACGCCATGTGTCAACACACTCACATAAGTATATAACCACGCATGCAACAAAAACAAGAGGAAACCACGCAGGCACGTCTTGCGTGCACTGCTCACGGGGGGTTACAACAGCTCTCCGCGGACTGAGGGGTGCAACAGTTCTCAGCCATCTGAGGGGTCCAACAGCTCTTGGACGACTAAAGGGTCCAACAGTTCTCGACCGACTGAAGGTTCCAACAATTCTCAGCCAACTAAGGGGTCCAACAGGTCTCAGCCATCTGAGAAGTCCAAAAGGTCTCTGCACACTGAGGGTCCCATAAGGTCTCTGCACACTGAGGGTCCCAAAATGTCTCTGCACACTGAGGGGCACAATTAATCTCGGCTTGCTGAGGGTCCCAAAATGTCTCTGCACACTGAAGGACCCTAAAGGTTTCTGCTCACTGATGGGTCCAGTGGATCCAGAGATTCTTTTACCATAGCTGAGCCAAAGAGGTCTGCTCTCATCCATACGATGTCTCTTCTGGCTGGTTCGATCAGATGACATTTGCTCCTTGATGGATACATTGGCTGTCTGCTCAGTGAGTGCCATGTCATTGACAGATGGATCTGTAAGTGGAAAAAGATCATTTCAGGCTGTACTGAATTTTCAGAATGAAGAAATATGAGATGTAATCTTGTAAATAATGGTTAAAAGATAAACAGAAGTGAATATTTTGAGGAAGGAGGGAAGAGAAGGATGAAGGAATGTGTGCAGTCCTATTCTAAAACATATGCATACAGATCAGAGTTCTCTCAAATAGTGCTAAAGAATTTGAAATGATGAATTGCGAATGTCGTGGCTGCATATTTAATAACAACAGGACTGTTCAAAAGATGCTAGATTTATATTGGCCATAGAGATCCAGAGGTTAAATAGACAACGTGAGAACAGTCTGTTTTTAACATACTACGTTGGTAATTGCAAGACCCCTTGAGAATCTTCTGTCCCACAGTACGCTGAGTTGGTAATTGCGAGACAACGTGAGAACCGTCTGTCCGAACATACTGAGTTGGTAATTGCGAGACAACGTGAGAACCGTCTGTCTGAACATACTGAGTTGGTAATTGCGAGACAACGTGAGAACCGTCTGTCTGAACATACTGAGTTGGTAATTGCTAGACAACGTGAGAACCGTCTGTTCGAACATACAGAGATGGTAATTGCGAGACAACGTGAGAACCGTCTGTCTGAACATACAGAGTTGGTAATTGCGAGACAACGTGAGAACCGTCTGTCTGAACATACTGAGATGGTAATTGCGAGACAACGTGAGAACCACTGTCTGAACGCACTAAGATGTTAATTGCGAGACAACGTGAGAACCGTCTGTCTGAACATACAGAGTTGGTAATTGCGAGACAACGTGAGAACCGTCTGTCTGAACATACTGAGATGGTAATTGCGAGACAACGTGAGAACCACTGTCTGAACATACTGAGATGGTAATTGCGACACAAAGAAACAAGGAAATATCCCTCAACGTGGTTTATATAAGTGGGATGGGTGGCGCGAGGGTGTCTGCTTGCAATATGTAATAGGAACACATCTCTGGGACTGAGGAAACTCAGATCTCTGTCCAGGAGCTAGCTGACGACTGGGGTCGCGACCCGAGATCGGTGGAGTCCGGTTGGCTTTGATGTTGGGTAGAGAAGCATCGCTTAGTGACCGGTAGGGAAATGACAACACGGAGACGGGTTTATAATAAAGACAGCGAGTACATATATAGTGTTTTCTAAATGGAGGAAATGTGGCCCGGGGAGGTACTTGTAATTTACGTCCCCAAGTCAAGGACGAGAAGTCAACATCTTAGTCCAACTGAACGGTGGAGGGGTTGAACCCGCTACCTCGGCATCAGTATTTATCCATTAGGCCATGCTGACCTCTCTATTTGTACATAATAGTATTTACTTTCGGATGTCTTTTCGCTGCACCTGGCAGATCCTCAGGCTAAAGCACCTCAGATAGAGGATTACAGTGAGGGGTTTCTTTATAACTTGCCATATTGCAAAAAGGTTTCAACACACGAACTGATACCTGCTATTGTAAGATGCAAGATATGGAGAAGCATGCTCGCCCACGCCAGACGGAAAAACACTTCATTCAAATAATTTGATTGAATCGCCGTTGACGAGATTAACTTTTGCTAAGCTATTTGTTCCCATGTGTCACTGTTGTTTTGCTTTTATGGTTGTTTATCATGATCAACATCATGTGTCATGCCGATTAGCGTGGGCAATTACGGTTCGCCATCTAACACGATAACAAAAGTCTTGGACTAGCTGTTTTTGTCATAATTATGACATATGGTCAAGCTACCCTGGTATTTTATCCATTACTTCCCATGATATTTGATAGTAGCATGTTCGGTTTCAGTGATTTCTGAAATAAGGTCAATCTAAAAGCGTAACCTGGATGGGGATTTCACTATGTAACTGCGGGATCGATAGGCAAGCAACTTAACCACAGCGTTAGCTACTCCAACAACCATTTATAATATCAAAGAATTTCAACACAATCCCTGGAAGTAATTAGCGCTTAAACTTTAACAGCCTCGAAGTAAACATTTATAAAAACAACAGTTTCCATCGGTCCAATGGAAGAAGAAGAAGAAGAAGAAGAAGAAGAAGAAGAAGAAGAAGAAGAAGAAGAAGAAGAAGAAGAAGAAGAAGAAGAAGAAGAAGAAGGGGGGAGGAGGAGAAGAAGAAGAAGAAGAAGAAGAAGAAGAAGAAGAAGAAGAAGAAGAAGAAGAAGAAGAAGAAGAAGAAGAAGAAGAAGAAGAAGAAGAAGAAGAAGAAGAAGAAGAAGAAGGGGGAGGAGGAGAAGAAGAAGAAGAAGAAGAAGAAGAAGAAGAAGAAGAAGAAGAAGAAGAAGAAGAAGAAGAAGAAGAAGAAGAAGAAGAAGAAGAAGAAGAAGAAGAAGAAGAGGAAGAAGAAGAAGGGGGAGGAGGAGAAGAAGAAGAAGAAGAAGAAGAAGAAGAAGAAGAAGAAGAAGAAGAAGAAGAAGAAGAAGAAGAAGAAGAAGAAGAAGAAGAAGAAGAAGAAGAAGAAGAAGAAGAAGAAGAAGAAGAAGAAGAAGAAGAAGAAGAAGAAGAAGCCGGTCTTACTTTCCATGTAAATATCAGGCACAGTCTGGGTGGATGTAAGTGAATTTGAGGTGCTACAGATGATCCTCTCCTTGGTGGTGGGACGAAATACTGCATGTCCTACAAATAAAGTGAATGATGACAGATTATACTACATGCCTACAACTAAAGTCAATGATCACTGATTATACTACATGCCTACAACTAAAGTCAATGATCACTGATTATACTACATGCCTACAACTAAAGTCAATGATCACTGATTATACTACATGCCTACAACTAAAGTCAATGATCACTGATTATACTACATGCCTACAACTAAAGTCAATGATCACTGATTATACTACATGCCTACAAATATGGAGCTAGCACCATATACCCATGTCACCTTGTGGCGCGGAAAGGGGCTGTTTACTTCAATCTGTACTTTAGTGGGTTCTACATTGGTGCCCTGGCTAATATAATGTTTACTTCAATCTGTACTTTAGTGGGTTCTACATTGGTGCCCTGGCTAATATAATGTTTACTTCAATCTGTACTTTAGTGGGTTTTACATTGGTGCCCTGGCTAATATAATGTTTACTTCAATCTGTACTTTAGTGGGTTCTACATTGGTGCCCTGGCTAATATAATGTTTACTTCAATCTGTACTTTAGTGGGTTCTACATTGGTGCCCTGGCTAATATAATGTTTACTTCAATCTGTACCTTGTGGGCTCTACATTGGTGCCCTGGCTAATATAATG
The DNA here is from genome assembly GCA_963921405.1 of Cepaea hortensis. Classification (NCBI taxonomy): domain Eukaryota; kingdom Metazoa; phylum Mollusca; class Gastropoda; order Stylommatophora; family Helicidae; genus Cepaea; species Cepaea hortensis. Next base: position 210,993,740 of record OY992876.1, on the reverse strand, counting down.
TTTACTTCAATCTGTACTTTGTGGGCTCTACATTGGTGCCCTGGCTAATATAATGTTTACTTCAATCTGTACTTTAGTGGGTTCTACATTGGTGCCCTGGCTAATATAATGTTTACTTCAATCTGTACTTTAGTGGGTTCTACATTGGTGCCCTGGCTAATATAATGTTTACTTCAATCTGTACTTTAGTGGGTTTTACATTGGTGCCCTGGCTAATATAATGTTTACTTCAATCTGTACTTTAGTGGGTTCTACATTGGTGCCCTGGCTAATATAATGTTTACTTCAATCTGTACTTTAGTGGGTTCTACATTGGTGCCCTGGCTAATATAATGTTTACTTCAATCTGTACTTTAGTGGGTTCTACATTGGTGCCCTGGCTAATATAATGTTTACTTCAATCTGTACTTTAGTGGGCTCTACATTGGTGACTTGTCAATATCATGTTTACTTCAATCTGTACTTTAGTGGGCTCTACATTGGTGACTGGTCAATATCATGTTTACTTCAATCTGTACTTTAGTGGGCTCTACATTGGTGACTGGTCAATATCATGTTTACTTCAATCTGTACTTTAGTGGGCTCTACATTGGTGACTGGTCAATATCATGTTTACTTCAATCTGTACTTTAGTGGGCTCTACATTGGTGACTGGTCAATATCATGTTTACTTCAATCTGTAATTTAGTGGGCTCTACATTGGTGACTGGTCAATATCATGTTTACTTCAATCTGTAATTTAGTGGGCTCTACATTGGTGACTGGTCAATATCATGTTTACTTCAATCTGTAATTTAGTGGGCTCTACATTGGTGCCCTGGCTAATATAATGTTTACTTCAATCTGTAATTTAGTAGGCTCTACATTGGTGCCCTTGCTAATATAATGTTTACTTCAATCTGTAATTTAGTGGGCTCTACATTGGTGACTGGTCAATATAATGTTTACTTCAATCTGTAATTTTGTGGGCTCTACATTGGTGCCCCGGCTAATATAATGTTTACTTCAATCTGTAATTTAGTGGGCTCTACATTGGTGACTGGTCAATATAATGTTTACTTCAATCTGTAATTTAGTGGGCTCTACATTGGTGCCATGGCTAATATGTTTACTTCAATCTGTAATTTAGTGGGCTCTACATTGGTGCCCTGGCTAATATAATGTTTACTTCAATCTGTAATTTAGTGGGCTCTACATTGGTGCCCTGGCTAATATAATGTTTACTTCAGTCTGTAATTTAGTGGGCTCTACATTGGTGACTGGTCAATATAATGTTTACTTCAATCTGTAATTTAGTGGGCTCTACATTGGTGACTGGTCAATATAATGTTTACTTCAATCTGTAATTTAGTGGGCTCTACATTGGTGACTGGTCAATATAATGTTTACTTCAATCTGTAATTTAGTGGGCTCTACATTGGTGACTGGTCAATATAATGTTTACTTCAATCTGTAATTTAGTGGGCTCTACATTGGTGACTGGTCAATATAATGTTTACTTCAATCTGTAATTTAGTGGGCTCTACATTGGTGACTGGTCAATATAATGTTTACTTCAATCTGTAATTTAGTGGGCTCTACATTGGTGCCCTGGCTAATATAATGTTTACTTTAATCTGTAATTTAGTGGGCTCTACATTGGTGACTGGTCAATATAATGTTTACTTCAATCTGTAATTTAGTGGGCTCTACATTGGTGACTGGTCAATATAATGTTTACTTCAATCTGTAATTTAGTGGGCTCTACATCAGTGACTGGTCAATTTCATGCTAGTCACCAGTACTTCCTGGAATATTTTCTGGACCCCTTGTAGGCTGTCGACATGGACGGTCATTTTATAGTGAGCTAAAGGCAAGAGGATCAACTTCATTACATCATGTTCTATCCCATATGGTCTGGTGGTAATTGCAAGCATCGGTGGCCATTGATAAGCGTGGGTGGTCATGTTTCATCATCTCATGCTATCACCAGAGCAGTGAATCAGCTCAGTGTTCTAGTCTCGACCATACTCTGATGCCAAACTATCCAGGTATTTACTTCTCTGCCTTCCCCTTGTTCTCTTCCCCTCGATCTTGTCAGCTGTCACCAAGTTTTTCAATTTATTTCTTCTCATAACATGATCAACGAATTTTGACTGTCTATGTCTAATTTCTCTAATCAATGTACGATTTTCATTTGTTTCTTGTAGGACTTGTTCATTGGTTTTTCTGGCTGTCCATGGTATTCTTTGAATTTTCCTCAGAAACCACATTTCCACAACCATCAGCAAATGACATCTTTTAATTGGTCAGTATTTTTTCCATCTTGCAAAAGGCTACCTCCGCCATGACAATTCATGTTCTAATCTCTTCAAGGCATCTGTGATCAGATGTTATCACTGTTTCAAGATGTACTGATTCACTTGAAGAATATTCCCATTTACTTGTATATTGTGGTATTTCCTTCTTCCTAGTGATGACCATAATCTGTCTTCTTACAATTTAACTCTAATCCTAGTTGTTCACTGTGTGCAACAACCACATCTACTAATTGTTGCTAACCCAATCATTGTATGCAGTCAATACTATATCATCTGCATATCTAATGTTACTGATGTTTCGTCCTCCTATGATGATTCCATTTATATATTCTACATTTCTGAAAATATTTTCACTGTATAGGGAAAAATTATCTGGAGTCATTACATATCCCTGTCTCACACCTCTCTTAATAGGCTGATATTGTCCCACTTCATTATCAGTCCTTAAGACAGCTTGCTGTTTCCAATATATGTGATTTATAAGTCTAATGTTTTTCCCATCAATTTGTAGATCTGCAAGCATCTCTACCATGTTGACTTAAATTACTCTATCGAAAGCCTTTTTCAAGCCGTGCTTCTTTTGTCTCCTTACATAATATTCTGACTTGTCTGTGAATTTCTTCATATTTGGCAGGAATATTTTTGTTGAGTCTTCTTGTTTCCATTAGTTGTAAAATTTCTTTGTCATCCATTTCTTGTGACCCACCTTCTTTAATTTTGGAGTAGTTTCTGCAGCCAAACTGATTGGATTCTTCAACATTTCCCACTGATCATCCACATCTTGAAATAGGATCTCTGGATTAGACAATACATCAAATCTGCCCTGTACTTCTATGTTGAAATTGTTTTGTATTTCTTTCGTCATTTCTCAATGTAAACAGATCATATTTAGTTTTTCCTGTTATATACTTAACTTTCTTTAACTATGCCATGTTTGTTACTTCCTGCAATTCTATTGCGAATATAATTTTTCTTTATTCGCAATTCTATTGTGAATATAATTTTTCTCTATTCGCAATTCTATTGCGAATAGAGCCTCCCTTCCTCTATACTCTCTTTCCTGGATTCTCCTGTTAGGGCATATATTTGAATGACGTTTATGTTAAAAGTTCTGCCGCTTAATTTAACTAGTATAGTATAACTCTGTCTGACACAGCCCATATCCCTGAACATATTTTGATGTTTGCCGATCCAAGATAATTGCTACCCCTCTTTGTCATTTTTCTCCTCCAGAATAAATAAACAATCTTAAAAACTTCGTGTCTTAATCTTTGTCGTTTTTCTCCTCCAGAATAAATAAACAATCTTAAAAACTTCGTGTCTTAATCTTTGTCGTTTGTCTCCTCCAGAATAAATAAATAATCTTAAAAACTTCGTGTCTTAATCCCTGCTATTAGTATAATAATATTAGTATTCTTTTAATCATTATCATTATTATTTATCATCATTATTATTCCACACATTCTCTCATACTGCTCATAGCTTTGTCACTTTCCCCATAGTGACGACCTACCGAAAATCTCGCACAGAGCATGCACTCTGAAGCTTCAGGACGACCCCCCCCCCCCACCACCACGGCATGTTTCAGTTTGTGTCTTCGACTCCCTTCCTTGCCATGCGACAAGAATATCAATCATTTTCTCTCTGACAACTTATTTCAGTTTTTGTCTTCTAATATGTGGCCAAAAAACTAAACAAACAACAACCAAAAAAAAACACATTAAGACTGCCTCTTTCTGATGTTTGTGATTAGTTGCCTTTGCGACTTAGCCTCCATCAAAATGTCCAGATTACTCATCTTAGCTGTTCAAGAAATTATTCAGTATACTTCTTAAAACCATATCTACAACAATGCTTCCGGGGGATTTTTCGCTTGTTTACTAACTGTCCAGTATCTGAGCCATATTAAATAAAGGCGTTAATGGGACCCTTTCTATCCATCCAGCAACCTAAAATCTTGTTAAGAGGGACCTAAGTTTTAACAAGCGTAAAAACTTAACATACTTTACAAGCTATATCAAATACATTTACAATGTTGTATATTATATATATATGTATGTGTGTGTGTGTGTGTGTGTGTGTGCGTGTGTGCGTGTGTGTGTGTGTGTGTGCGTGTGTGCGTGTGTGCGTGTGTGTGTGTGTGTGTGTGTGTGTGTGTGTGTGTGTGTGTGTGCGTGCGCGCGCCCGACCTAGTGAACTAGTTGTTTCATAACTCCTACAGTCTCGTACTTGTAATGTAATTATAATAGTAATACTTTAACTTTCTCCCACGACCATGTAACACAATAACACATTCATATTTTTACAATTTTAAATGGCATCTGCTTGTCGCACAAAGGGTTTTTGAATCAATTATTTTAAATGATAAGTTAAATTATAAATTTCCACACATAAATTAGTATAACTAGTATTAGTATAGTTAGTAGTATCACTCACTATAACCAACGAATGGGACAAAGCTGACGGATGTAGCAAGGTATAAAGCATAAAGCATAAAATACAAGAATATGTTCAAATGTTACAGATAAAAACAATACAATAAGTATCAAAAACAAAACTAGAAAAACGACTACCTTAAACCAGGTTTACAATAAAATTACTAAGAAATAAAGTTACACTCACGGATGATCTTGAATATCTCGTACACCATGATAACACAGTACGAAAATTTTACAGCAAAACTTCTGAATTATATCACTATCCAAATTCAGTACACTAGCCTTGCAATTTATACAAAAAGAAACCTCGTGTGCGCGGTTTCACTTCATTGGTCAGTTGATGTCCAGCAAGGAAGTCGATCGTGGTGATCGTCGAACAGCGCGCGGCCGCGCAGCGTGTTTGTATAGCGCGGATACTGCGATTGGCCAGTTCGCTCTGGACAGTGCGTGTGACGGTATGTCCTAAAACTAAAAACTGGGAATGAGCTGGGGGAGCAGCTATATAGATTTATTTCTTCTCTTTCTTCTTTCGTTCTTCGTTTGTCCTGTCTTCTCCATTGCAGCACAGGACTGAACCCAGCCTTTATTTTGCTATCCCCTGCAGTTCTCTACATCCCGTCCTTGTATTAATTATTTGTGTCTGGTTCGATTCTACGCGCGCTGTTAGGTGTCCCTCTATTTCGTTTGCTTCATGGGTTTGAGATAAAAGGTTAATTTTTCTCATTCTTACCATAAATGCAGTTCTGGCTCCCCAGTTGTTTCATGATGTATGGGAGGTGTGATTTAATGCCCCTGCAGTTCCACTGTATTATTCTCACGTTTCTATTATCCATTTTTAGTTCTACTGTTATTGCTGTCTGACCCGGTCTCTGTTCATCCGCCCTTTATTCTTCAGACTCTGAGCTGGTTTCGTTGTCTTCATAGCTGTTTCCTTCCTCTATTGTTAGTAGTCGTTCATTTTGCTAGTTTGGCGCGGTGCTGTTCTTGTGTATTCCGAGTTCGCGAGCTATCTTGGAATTACTCTTCGGTGTCCTTTCCTTCCATAGTGTTTCTATTTTGTTGTTCATTGCCTTCATCTGACTGTTCAGCCACATTGGTTGTTTCTTTCTCGCGTCGGAGGGGAACATATTCCATATTTCCGTGTGTCCTTCTTCCACTTTACTTAGTTTGGTTTCCTGTTGTTCCATCTTCTTGTTGATGTCTTTTATCTGTTCTTCCATGTTTTGGATGGTTTTTTCCATCCTTGCTGTGGCTTCTTCCAAGCGTTTGGTGGCCTTTGCCAATTTTTCTTCTGCTTCCTGCGCTCTTTTAAGAGCCTGTCTTAGGTTCTCGTCCTCTGGTCTTGTATCTGATTCTGCTTCTTTTTGTGCCTGTTGTCATTTGTCTGGTGGTTTGTCGGCTACTTGTGCTCTCTGGCTGGTTTTGTCTGTTTGCATTATCCGCCTCTTGGGTTGCGATTCGGGGCCGCTTTTGGGGAAGTTCTACTTTAATTTTACTATCCTGAGTGGTGTCTTTGTTAGCACTGACTCCCTCCAGGCAGCCAGTTCCCTTTTGTATGCAGAACACCCCTTGTATCTTGCACCGTGATTGCCCTTGCAGTTGGCGCATGTTCTTTTGGGATTGTGCTCTGTGTATTTTGTTTCGTTTTTTGCGAGCTGGCAGTCGCTCCTCCAGTGCGGTCCTCCACAGAACTTGCATGTTGGCACTTTCTGTCTGCAACTTTGCCGGAAGTGGCAAAATTTCTGGCAAAGTGTGCACTGTGCTAATGACGGGACATATGCTTCGATGTGCTTGGGTTCCTTGTTTAGGGATATCTGACTAGGTGGGTCTTGTCCTTCACATTTGATTTTTATGTTCGAGGTGGGTTTTCCTTGCCCGTTAGTTATTATTTCTCCGTCTATTATCTGTGCATGTTTGTTTTCTTCCCTAAGGTCGTTTAGGATCTTAGGCATGTCCAAATGAGGGCTGATGCCTTTGACCAACCAAATCAACAGTATAGGTGCCGTGGGTTCATGGTAATTAGAAAGGACAGGACAGAAGCTAAAGGGGGCGGGGTTGCCCTGTTAGTGCACGAACAGTTCCAGATTGTGACACAGGAAACATTCCGCACCAAGAACTTTGAGTGTGTCAGTGAAACTATCACAGGGAACCCTAAAAACCTAATTATAATTAATGTATACTGTCCCAGAGGGGTAATTGAGGATGAAGACACCCAAGCCCTCCAAACCAGACTTACATCAGAAACCCTAATAGTGGGAGACTTCAACTGTCACCACCACACATGGGGAGCTATACAGAACGACAGGGCTGGTACAAAACTCATGGAATTTATCGAAGACAATCAACTGGCAGTGTTCAACGATGGGACGATAAACAGGACAGATCCCAGACCAAACTGCCAAGACACAGCCATTGACCTGACAATGGCCACCATAAGTCTAGCAAGCAGCCAGTGGGAAGTGACAGAGGACACGAACACAGACCACCTACCCATAATAATCAACACCAGAACAAAGCGCCAACAACAACAGGCCAACCGTTCACTTCAAGAAAGTAAACTGGAAGCAGTTCAGAGAAGAAATGACCAACACAGATCTGGAACAGCAAGAACGGGAAGACATTGATAAATATACGGAGAGACTGACCAGAAACATAGGCTACTGCAGATAGCCATCAAACATATCCCTAACAAAAATATGCCAGCGTATCTAAGACCGGGTAAGAAAGAGCCCCAGAAACGATGGCACAACCCAGTGGCCTGGTGGAACGACAAGTGCACAACGGCACAACAAAATAGGAAAAGAGCGCTGCAGAAATACCAAAAGGCAAGGACAGAAGAGAATTTTGAAGAATACAAGAAATTCAGAAACAAAGCAAACAGAGCAGTAAAACATGCAAAAGAAAAGGAGAGGAAAAGATTCTGTCAAACACTCAGCCCAGATACACCAACCACAAAGGTGTGGAAACAAATAAAAGCTATTCGAGGAAATAAAAAGACCAGCACAATCCCATCCATCAAAAGCACGAAACTAGCAGTAACAGACCAGGACAAAGCCAAAGTGTTCGGAGATTACTTCCACGAAGTCTGCTCTAACAAAAGACTAGGAAGCAAAGAAAGACACAGAAGGGAGGAACTGACACAAGAGATAAAAGACATAGAAGACGAGAACATCGAAGAACACTTTATGGATGCAGACATCACAACAGATGAGGTGATGACAGCGCTAAACGAAAAATCCGAAACCGTGGCTGGGGCGGACATTCTAAATTATACCATCCTCAAGAAGCTCCCGAATAACACCATAAAAACGATTACTAAGCTGTATAATGTAATATGGCAGGCGGGAAAGATCCCCAGACAGTGGAAAACAGCCACGGTGATCCCAATCAAGAAACTAGAGTAAGAGCCAACAAGGGTAGAATCATACCGCCCCATCTCGCTGACATCGCACCTGGGTAAAGTTATGGAGACTGTGATAAATAAAAGAATAACATTCTACCTGGAGAAGAATGAACTGTACAGCCATACACAGTCCGGGTTTATAGCCAACAGGTGCACGATGGATCAAATCATCAAATTGGAAAACCATGTAAAGAAAGGATTCAAGAGAGGGGAAAAGACGTTGGCTGTATTCCTGGACCTAGCCCAGGCGTACGATCAATGCTGGAGTGAAGCCGCACTAATTAAACTAAAGAAAGTAGCCATAGCGGGTAGAACCTACAAATACATAGAAAACTTCCTCAAAGATAGAAGCTTCTATCTTTGAGGAAGTTTTCTATGTATTTGTAGGTTGCAGTGAGGATAGGGAATAAGGTATCCGACACATATGTGCAAGAGAACGGCATTCCTCAGGGCTCGGTCATCTCACCAACAATCTTTTCAATAATGGTGAACGACCTGACAGAGGAGATTCAAAGCCAGAAAACTGGACTATCTCAATTCGCGGACGACTGCGCCATGTGGAGGAGTGGCAAGTCGACAAAGACTACAAGAGGACCCCTCCAAAAATAAATAAACAAGCTAACAGTATGGATGGACAAATGGAGTTTCAAAATCAATACCAATAAAACGGTCAGCATAGTATTTAGTAGCAAGAAGAAGATAAATCATAATAAGGACTGGAAAATAGAGATAAAAGGGGAAATCATTAATAGAACAAAAAGCACAGTCTTCCTAGGAATGACCCTGAACGAACAGATGAACTGGTCAAAACATATAAGCCAGTCATTAGAAAAATGCAACAAAGCAAGCAACCTACTGCGGGTGATAAAAGGTAACGGTTAGGGTGCCCACACCCACACAATGCTGATGTTCTATAAAGCATTTATAAGATGCAAGCTAGAATATGGCAGCACTGTGTACGACTCAGGATCAGAAGCCAATAAGAGGAAACTAGACACCATACAGACCAAGCGCTAAACACCATCCTGGATGCTGGAAAAAGGACATCCAGAGAAGCCATGGAGGTAGCACTAGGTGTACTCCCACTGAGTCTGAGGCGTAAACAGCTGACGTATAACTACTGGCTAAAGGTAGCATAAGACAAAAACCACCCTGGATACCAAACGTTCAGTGACAACAACAGCAACAACAACAAAAAAGGGGGGGGGGGGGGCATACCAATAGTAAAACTGCAAAGACCGGCAGGATGGGAAGCAGCAGAGAAGATGAAGGAAGAAATGAAGCTAGCAGAGACCCTGAAACAGACAAGACGGTTCAAGCCAACAATCCCACCATGGGAACTAACAGTCTCATTCACTGACTGTAGTCTAGCAAAGTCCATCACCAAGGACACGGAGGACACAGATGTAAGAGACGCGGCCGAGGAATACATACAAGAAATCAATAAGGACAACCTCATAATATACATAGACGGGTCCAAGAAAAGACAAGGAGTGGTAGGAGCAGAAGTAGTGGTCCCAGACTGGAAGTTGAAGAGACAGTTCAAACTAACAGACCAGACAGCAGTATGCACGGCCGAACTGGTAGCCATAATGAAAGGCCTAGAGATCGCAGCCGAAAATCCACCACTGAGACTGTGTATATTAACAGACTCCCTGTCATCAGTACAAAAGCTCGGGAACTTCAGTAGAGGCAACAGACCCGACATAAAAGAGGAGATACTAGCGACAGCCACAAACCTCAGGTACATGGGATGCCAAGTCACCATCGGATGGATACCAGCCTATAGAGGAATCCCGGGAAACGAACAGGCAGACAGAGCGGCGAAACGAGGAATAACCAGCATTAATAAAATCTACACAGGCCTAGGTAAAGTAGAAGGGAAGAATACAGTCAAAAACTACATTTTCAAGGAATGGAGTGGCGAGACAGCGCTAAAGGCCGTCATGCCTACCAAGTATTGGGTGAACCCAGATACAAGCCACCAGCCAAGACCACATGAAAGCACCGGCAAACAGACAGCTGTGGAGAATCAGACTAGGCGATTGGAAATACACAAGAGAAAACCCATTCTGCAGAGAGTGACGAGAAAACAACACCATCTGAACTAGGAGGACAGGGAGACCTGGTCATCTTGTTGCTACACCACACCCAAATGCTATGAAGAAAAACGCCAAAACTCAAACGTAAAGGAGTTCGGGCCGCTGACAAGGGGGACAACTTGAGACTTGCACTTGAATGCTTTGCCTTTGCCTATATCGAGTCCTTATGAGGACTGGACATGACCGGGACTAGCCCCGATGAGAATAACACAAGAAGCGACAAGCACGTAGCAGTGCTAACAGAGAAAAGAAGCCAGCAGACGAAAGAATGCAGGCCCCAGTAGGCCCAACCAAGGACCGGTCTTTATCAGGACCAACACAAGACAAAGAAAACAACCAGATAGCACAAAATAAATTTATCCGATGAACAGGGCGGAACCAATATAACCAGTAGGGATTAGGACTAACAGTCCACACAACCACGGCTCTCAACAATAACCACCGCTGAGGAAGCAGGTTAGACGAGACCGAATTTGAAATTTTTTTTTGGAGAATTGGAATTGGAATTGGAATTCTTACCATTTATTGATAGTTAGCACTGCATTTCATTCATGTTTTGTGTGTATGTATGTGTGCGAGTGTCTTTCTAAATGTTGCTTTTATTCTAGAACTTACTGCTTCCAACTCTATTAAACTTTGTCTCTGCCTCACTGCGAGGGAAATGTCCTATGTATGGCCCGAGAGCAGCACTGTTTCACGTTTGCTTAGTTTAGGGGCCGTTTGTTTGCTTCATTCTTCTTTCGTTAACTTGAAATACGTTCTCTGTGCATGCGATGTTGTCTCTCGCATAAACTTCGTTGACTTTATAATTCACTCAGAGAAATGTACATATTTGCTATCCATGCCGTTTTTTTCTAGAAATGAAGATCCACCTTAATGTGTCGTAATATGGTCTGTCTTTGGGAATGTGATCTGATGTCTGCGGCCCCACACCCCGCGTATTCATGTCAAATGTGCCTGTCTTAAATGTTTAATAAGCTAGACAGATGGGAAGACAAACAGACCAAACGAAAAACAGACAGGCAGATAGAGAGACCAACCAATAGAGAAAGAGAGAGAGAGAGAGAGAGAGAGAGAGAGAGAGAGAGAAAGAGAGAGAGAGAGAGAGAGAGAGAGAGAGAGAGAGAGAGAGAGAGAGGTAGAAAGTTGTTAGACAGACAGACAGACAGACAGACAGACAGATCGACCGACCGACCTACCGACCGACCGACAGGCAGACAGACAGACAGACAGACAGACAGACAGATATGGGTTTTGGATTGGTGAATAGATGATATCAACAATCCATCCTTTAATATCAAGTTATAATTTGTTTCTGCCCATAAGTTAGGTTAATTGTATATCCATTACAATAAGTCAACTTTACGTTCAATAGTTTTTCCTTGCTTTCAGAATCTCCCCCGTAACGTTACCAAAAATTTTGACAGTCTGCGTCAGATTTCTCTAATCAGTTCACGATATTGTTTGTTTGTTTGTTTGTTTGTTTGTTTGTTTGTTTGTTTGTTTGTTTGTTTGTTTGTTTTTGGAACACTTTTGCATTCTTTTTTTCTGACCGTCCATGCCATTCTTTTCATTTTTCCCAGGAACCACATTTCCATTTGTTTGCTGGTTGTCCATGCTTCACGTGCATATAACAGCATGGGTTCTAGTTAGTTATTCAATAGTCTTTTTCTCATTGCAATAGGATGCCTTAAATGGATATTGCGTAGCTTTAATATAACGTATGGACAAACGTGAAATAAATTAAAGAGGACACATTAGACAGAAAGCATATGTAAGGGAAAGCCGGGGAGAATAGATAAAGAGAACTTAACGGGACAGCAGATAGATGTACGTGAGATAATGGGGGAAAATAGATATATAAAAACTAAAGAGACAGCAGAAATATTTCATTCGTAACTGCGGAACGCTATCGAGAACAAGTCACCTAAAGTGTACAAGAAACCTGATACGGTGGATAAAATGGCACGTTGCAAGACTAATACTAAAAGACACCCGACATACAAAATGAGCAGCGTGGAGGTTGTCAAGACCTTAAAGAAGACGAGAGGAGAGAACCTGCCTGTGAGCTGCAGCAAAGAACCAGAATCTCAATTAACCTCAAATGAAGCTACCAGGAGGAAGGGCGACGACAACCTACCACAAACAAGAGTCAAGACTACTGAGAAGAAAAGTGAGGAGAAAGACACCGGAGTCGGAAACACCGACGTACAGATGACCAGATGGGTTATCAAATGTATCCAAGTGGAGCTGACAGATTATCAGATTCTGAAGCAGCTACAACAGGAAAATCTCCACATCTGAATCTTCTGACCTACTCCAAGATTCCAACAACTTTAGCGGTGGTGACAACAAAGGGAAGCGAGATGTCACGCCAAGTGTCGATCAACAAGAAAGTACACCAAACTGAAAGATTCATCCCGAGAATCATTCCATGCTCAATGTGTTAGAAGGCCGGCCACAGCAGAACAACATACCGCAGCAAGACAGAGATCTGCCGATACTGCGCCGAACACCATACCTTCAAGGAATGTCCGTTGGCCAAATTGGACAAGAACTTCCGAAAGCCCAATAACAAGAGAAAGTGCGCCAACTGCCTTGGCAAACATGGAGCAAGATACCTAGATGCCCGTACCTCCAAAGACATACGTACGTCTTTAAGATCGCCATAACCACAAAGGAAGCACTGCGAAAGTGCAAGACAACCTCGGGCATCTCACAAACGGAAAAAGTCCCAGCTACAAGAGCAGATTTGCGAGCTGAAGAAACAAGTCAAGGCACTGCTGACACCGACACCAACCAGCGACAACGAAAAACAGAGTCCTTATAAAGACTACAATCAAATCAGACGAGCCAGGAGCCATCACTGACAAAGGAAAACACCAGAGGAGACGAACACAAAGGAGAACCCACCGGCCAATTCCCCGACTGACGTCACAGGCGCAGAAAACGAGACAAACTTAAACCGCACCATGAACCACCACAACTATAACTAACGCGACAGAGGCTGGTTAAACGTTGGTGGAAAGGTTGTTTAAATTTCAAATCGGACAGACGGTAAAACAGACAGAAGAGATAATAGAGGAAACACAACAGACAGATTTGGTACTAGTAATAATGATGTAGTATCGGATTTCGTGGTAAAATTGTGAATGAATCAATTTTGAAGGTGGTGGAAGTTCAGAATGCTCTTAATCATATGAATGCTGGCAAGACCCCGGGTTCAGATAACATTCTGGCAAGACCCTGGGTTCAGATAACATCACAACAGAAATGATCAATGCCTTAGAAGAATATGGAATAGACCAGGTCACCAGACTGCTGAAGGCAATATATGATTCTGGAGATATACCTCCTAAAGTATGTAATTCTATACTTATTGCAATCCCGAAGAAATCAGGAGCCTTGGAATGTGATCAACATTGAGCAATTAGCATAATGAGCCACATGACGAAGATTTTGCTAAGAATTATCATGCAAAGAGGGAGACAAGACAACCCGAAATAGGAGAAGAACAATGTGGGTTTGTAGGAGGCAAGGGTACAGTAATTGCTGTATAAATGCTGAGAACATTAATTGAATGTTTTGGAGAAGTATTGACTATACAAAGGCTTTCGATAAAGTAAGACATGTCAACATGATAGGGATGCTTGCAGATCTACAAATTGATGGGTGAGACTTTCCTTAGACTTGTAAAAAAAAAAACCACATATATTGGAAATAACAAGCTGCCATAAGCATTGATAATATAGTAGGTCAATATCAGCCTATTAAGAGAGGTGTGAGACAGGGATGTGTAATGTCTCCAGATCTTTTTCTCCCTGTACAGTGAACATATTTTCAAAAATGTAGAAGATATGAATGGAAACATCATTGGAGGAAGAAGCATCAACAACATTAGATATGCAGATGATGCAGTGTTCATTGCAGGCAACATTTAGTAGATGCGTTTGTTGCACACAGTGAACAACTAGGGTTAGAATTAAATTATAAGAAGACACAGATTATGGTCCTCACTAAGAAGAACAAAATACCACAATGTGATATACAAGTCAAGTGGAATATTCTTAAGCAAGTGAATCGGTACAATTATCTCGATATAGTCATAACATCTGATGGAAAATGCCTTGAAGAGATTAGAACAAGAATCGCCATGGCGAAGGTAGCCTTTTGCAAGATGGAAAACATACTGACCAATGCTTGCTTGCTTGTGTTTGCTGGCTGTGAACTCCAGCGCGAAGTCCTGTATGTCAGATGAAGACATTCTGTTGTCCAACATCAGTGTGATGTCATACCGGACTGAGGTTTGCGTGTGTATCAGTTGTCCCATGTCTGGCTTATTGGTGTGCTGACTGGTGGTTCCTCGCCGTGCAGGCAGATACTCTCCGACTTCGGAAGAATCAGCGATCCTACTACGTTAGCCAGGACCCCGAAGGGACATGTTGCCCAGGACGCACGACTAGGACATGTTAGTAGGTCTTGGCCAGTATATAACCTGGCCCTGGTGCCTTGGAAACACCTCTGCGTCCCATACTGACCAATAAAATGATGTCATTTGCAACGAGAAAAAGAGTGTTGAGGTGCTACATAGAACCTGTGCGTTTGTATGGATGTGAAACGTGGACACCGAGCAAACAAGCTGAAAAACATCTGATGGCTGTGGAAATGTGGTTTCTGAGGAAAATGCAAAGAATACCATGGACAGGCAGAAAAACCAATGACTAAGTCCTACAAATGAAAATCGTAAACTGATTAGAGAAATTAGACGTAGACGGCCACGTTATGAGTAGAAATCAATTGGAGAACTTTGTGCCAACTGGCAAGATTGAGGGGGAAAGAATAAGGGGAAGGCAGAGAAGTAAATATCTGGATGGTTTGACCACGTGGCTTGGTCGAGACAAGAACACTGAGCTGATCCACGACTCTGGTGATCGAGTGACATGGAAAAATATGACCGCCCACGCTTACCGGCACGGCACATGATGATGATGTAATTGAAATAATCACACGTGGCTGTGATACGATTATAAACAAAGACGAAAAAGAAAACTGTTTGCATATCCTTTACAGGACATCACTGTCAACATCAGCATCTTTCAGCTGATTGTTGATTTCTTGGCAAGATTACGCCCAGTAGTTTGCCATTGCTTTCTGAACGACCGGCTCACATACCCCTAAGTTACCAACGCGGTTAGAACTGCTACCGATTCTCGCCGTCGTCACGTTACTCACGAGAGTATACGGGATTACGGAGAAAGTCGCTAACCCTTGGCCTGGGAGACCGGCAAACAAAGACGCCTTAAATAAAATATTGCACGATTTCTTGCCTGGCATATTTCGTTGTATCTCGTTAGGTGTATACTGCAGAATTATATATCATGTAATGCATATATTGCAATGTACATCATATTTCAGCAAATACATTTGCTGAAATATGATGTACATTGCAATATATTCATATAAAATATATATTATTTTTGGTGTATTTGTTTAAATTCACTAAAGAAATACATTTTGCTACGAATATTTAAGTTATGTAGGTAATATATCCAAATATCTGGGCTGAAAACAAGTTTTTTTTTTTTTTTGCTCTTTTTTCGCCGCTCAGAAAGCTTGAGTCTCAAAGACACAGAAGGAGATGACAGATTATTGTAAAGTAACGTAGGTTTATAGTATTACAATCAGATTGTTTTAAAGTAACGTAGGTTTGTAGTATTACAATCAGATTATTTTAAAGTAACGCAGGTTTATAGTATTACAATCAGATTGTTTTAAAGTAACGTAGGTTTATAGTATTACAATCAGATTGTTTTAAAGTAACGTAGGTTTATAGTATTTCAATACACTTCTGTACATTACTACTCTTATACTGAAGTTTATATTGATCGTTTTGTAAAATTAAATACAATATGTATGTATTATTCACTTTTAAAAGAGTTTATTTTCATCCCAAGCCCGCAGTGAAATCACATTACTGTACATATGTATTAAGATATAGTAGAACCTCGCTGTCGGTTACAAAAGCGTCACAGAGGCATGAAATGGAATATTGCTTGGATAGCAAATCCATTATGTAGAAAGTCTGAATCGAAAGCTCACTGTGTGGATGTCTGGATGTCATCTGCAGACTGCATTCTTGTGGTTTCTGGGAGACCATCCTATGGTGAACGGAAGGCCCAATATACGCAAGTGAGGCTAAGCACCATGTGCAGGACGTGACGATTACTTGGGTGAGCCCAGTACCAGAGCGCTGTATGTCGACTCTGTAAGTATGGAAGCCTCCTTGGATGGCGGGGAATGCCTATGGTCTGCCCCTGCCTTCCCTTGAGGGCTGAGCAGGATGTCTTTGGCTGTTCTATATGGACCAGCTGGAATGGGGGATAACACCACAACAGTTAGAGTCAAACGTCCTAAGAAACTCCGGGAAGGTTAACCCGGTCAACAAATGCCCGCAGAAGTCGGATGTGTCGGTCTAACGTCGCAAGAACGCAGCTCTGCTGTTAGTTAGTTAGTTAGTCAGTCGCAGTTCCAACTTCACAGCAACGGGTCGTCCCCATTATACTCCGTTCCTGTGCCAGTGAATATCACATAAAACGCTCCTCACTGCCCAATGTGAAAAGTGGAAAAGACAGGAGTCTCGACAAACAACAGCCCGCACAGATACACTGTGCATAATGCCGCCGCCAGAATGTCAACACACCAGTCCCCCACGAAACACCCAATTCATCTCTGATGGAATCGGCAGTCATTTTCTTATCTGGATGTTTCCTAGATGTTCACCTACACAGTCCACGAACACACAGCTCATTACCGACGGCAGTGGCAGTCAACCAGAAGCCCAGCAGCCACGCATTTCTGCATAAGGCAAAAACTGGTCAACTCTGGGACATAGCCACCTGCCATCGCTCCGAACATGCAGTCATGTTCCAAAAATAAAAACTTGGGCAGATTCAAAAGCACTTCACACGAAACTCACAGCTCATAGTGTCTCACCACGAACTCACTCAGTAGCAGGGCGACGGAACCATCAAGCCTCCTTAGTCGCCTCTTATGACATGCGTGGTAGGCTACAGTGTTGCTATTCTTTGCTTCCCTTATGGGCCCCGGCAACCTCTGCTGTAAACAGGCACAACGCTATCACGTCCGAAAAAAAACTCCGGATGAACGCAAAAGAAGAAGAAGAAGAAGAAGAAGAAGAAGAAGAAGAAGAAGAAGAAGAAGAAGAAGAAGAAGAAGAAGAAGAAGAAGAAGAAGAAGAAGAAGAAGAAGAAGAAGAAGAAGAAGAAGGAGAAGAAGAAGAAGAACCTCGCTTAATGAGCATAATTCGTTCCAGAATCTTACTCGTAAAGCGAAACACTCGCTAAGCGAAACAGTTTTTCCCATACAAATTAATGTAAGATACGATAATACGTTCCATGCCGAAAAAATACTCAAAATATTTAGCCTGCTCTTCTGGACTTTACACTTTTTGAAGTCTCGTGGAGTTCCTGAATGGTAAACAAGCAGCGGTTTAATTTTCAAATCGTCGCTTGCATTGGCACAAAATAGCAGCGTGAGACGGTCTTTCATTGGCTTGTGGCCGGGTAATGCATTCTCCTCTGCTGTTATATAGGTTCGCTTCAGCATCTTTTTACAAAAGATCATACTTTTAGGGATCATTTCTAAAGGTTCTAAAGGATATGTTTACAAACGTCGTCCGCGACTGCGAGCGCTATCAAGACAAGTCATCTGAACAAGTCAAGAAGCCTGATACGGGGGAAAATGGCACGCGCAAGAACACCAAAAGACACGTGGCAACTAAGATGTGGAGCGTGGGAGCCGACAAGACAGTCAAGAAGACGAAAGTGGAGAGCCTGCCTGCTAACTGCATCAAAGAACATGAAACTACAGCTAATACTGAAGCTACCACGAGGGAGACCGCCGACAGCCCACTACAGACAAGACCCAAGACAGCAGAGAAGAAGGAGGAGAAAGACACCAGAGCCAGGAACACCGACTCAAAAACAGTCCGATGGGTTGTCAAGCGGGTTCAAGTGGAGCTGTCAGACGAAGAAATCCAGAAACAGCTACAGGAAGAAAATCTCAACATTCGAATCTAGAAGACGGAGCGGATCCTGACTTATTCAAAGATTTCTACGACACTAGCGGTGGTGACGACTGAAGGCAGCGAGATACCACGCCGGGAATCTATAAACCAGAAAGGATTCATACCACGAATCACCCAATGTTCCACAGAGCAACATGTCGCAGTAAACGGAAATCTGCCGCTACTGCGCCGATCACCACGCCTTCAAGGAGTGTCCGCTGGCCAAGCTGGACACGGTCTTCCGAGCACCCAACAACAACAGAAAGTGCGCCAACTGCCTGGGCAAGCATGGAGAAAGATAACTGGGCTGTCCATACCTCCAAAGACTCAGACTTCTTAAAGCTCGCCACTACAACGAAGACACCATATAAGGAAGCAACGCGGAGGTGCGACACGGCCACGGGTATATCACAAGCTGTAAGAGATCAACTGCAGAACCAAATAGACGAGCTGAAGAAGCAAGTCAAGGCACTGCTGACACCAGCGACAACGAAAAATTACTGGCGGAAATGAAGGAAATCCAGCACATCAAACAAGAGATGGAGCGCATGGCTGAGATGATGAAGGAAAACGAAGAAATCCTACAAACCATTAAATCAGTGCGAGAATTACAGAAAGCTAAAATGGAACTTCTCCGAAAAAAACAAACAACAGAAGCCGTACAAGAAAGTACAGAGAAACCACAAGGTGAAAAGCAACAAGAGACCGAGCCTGGAATGCAAGCTAAAACCGCCAGCAGCCCAGTCACGACGCCAGAGAAATACAAGGGGAAACCATTATCCCGCCAGGCCTCTGAAGAAAACCGATATGAGTACCACGACGACGGCATGGAGGACACCCCTATTCCCCCATGTTTAACCGAGGAAGAAATCGCAGAGATGAAAAGGGATCATGAACTCAGGTGCAAGGAATACAGAAGCCGCATGGAAGAAAAAGAAAAGAAGTATAAGAAACGCACGGGAAAACCAATGCCCTACGGTACCTATAAAGAATGTCTAGACTTAAACTCGGATGACGTACATCCATGGGCATGGTATATAGATGACGGAGAAATCGTCCCATGGCTGACCAAGGAGGAAGAGATCGAAAGGCAACAAAAACTCAAACTCGAAAGAGAACAAAGGCACAAGGAAGAAAATGAAAACATCGAAAAGCTGCTACGGACTATACACAAAAAAAAGGAGGCAAAACAAAAAAAACAAAAAAAAAACGAAAAGTCCTTATAAGGACTGCAACCAGTCAAGCCAGGGGATTTCACTTACCAAATATGCCACCAGAGGAGACGGGAACAAAGGACAACCGCCGACCGACCCCCGGCTGACGTCACAGACACAAACCAACATAACCAGCCCGAGATAGGACTCACTCGTAAGAACCCACAAAAAACCACGGCTCTCAAAATAACCACCGCTGAGAAAGCAGGTTAGACGAGACCAAATTTGGAATTTTTTTTTTCTCGAAACATTGGAATTCTAATTGGAAACCTTTTCCAAAAGAGACCCGTTTTATCATAATTGAAAACCTGTTGCGGCAGGTAACCCTCAGAATCTACCAGCTTCTTGAAGTCGCCGATGAAGTTCTCTGATACCTTTGCGTCAGAGCTTGCTGCTTCACCGTGCCTCACGACGCTGTAGCTGCTGGTTCTTCTCTTAAACTTCTCGAACCACCCACGACTTCCCTTAAATACTTCTTCTTCGGCCTTGATGATCCTGGAGTCTTCTTAACGAGGTCGGCGAAAAGCACTTTCGCCTTCTCACAAATGATAATCTCATTAATAGTGTCACCTTGCAGTTGCTTTTCGTTTATCCACATGAGAAGCAATGGCAAACTACTGAGCGTAATCTTGCCAAGAAATCAACAATCAGCTGAAAGATGCTGATGTTGACAGCGATGTCCTTAAAGGATATGCAAACACACACACACACACACACGCACGCACGCACACACACGCACGCACGCACGCCACACACACACACACACACACACACACACACATATATATATATATATATATATATATATATATATATATATATATATATATATATGAGAAGAAACCTCTCAACATCATCGAGAATGTAACCGTTGAGTAGATATTCTTGTCACTCCCTTTAAAGCATCTACCTCCTTAATCTTGTCCTTGTTCTTGAAGATAGTGCAAATCGTTGATGTAGACTGATTGTATGTGTGTGCTAGATCAGCCACGCTCACACCTCGTTTCAATGATGTTACGTTTCTCTTCTTTTCGTTCATCCGGAGTGTTTTTTCAGATGTGATTGCGGTGTGTCTGTTATGCGCCCTTGGGCCGAAACCCGTAGGCCAACACATCGACTTTAGCGTGCTTTTTTGACCAGGTAGCATTCCTGGGAGACTCACTTTTGTGGTGCCATCTACAAACATGCTGGCCAAGTTAGAACGGTCGAAGACAACGGTCATCCCTCAAAGGAAGGCAGGGACAGTCCATAGCATTTTCCACCATCCAGGGTTCCTTCCATAGTTGCAGGGCCGACACATAACGCCCTGGTTCTGGGCTAGCCGAGGGAATCGTCACGTCCTGCTCATGGCTGCTTTAAATCCTCACTTCAATATATTGGTCATTTTGTTTGCCCCGGGCCATTCCCGCACAAACCAGACAGGTTTGCAGACGGTATCCACTCAGCGAGTTTTCGGACATGTGCTTGTCGTTGCGCCCGTCAGAGCTGTTCCAGGCACGACAGACATTCGGAAAACTACCTAGTCAGAGCTGTTCCGAACAAGAGCGGCATTCGAAAACTAGGTAGTCAGAGCTGTTCCTAGCACGAGAGACATTCGGACGAGACGTTTCACTCGGACGTAAATGCGTAGTGTCAATTTTTAGTTTGCCACCCGTAGGACGACACTTCCGGCTTCCGGCGGGCATTTTTTAAATGAGGTTAGCCTTCCTCGGGTTTCGAGACTCTTGTTTCGGCTTCCACACAGCAAGCTTTCGCTTCGGGCTGCCACGTAATGGATTCGCAAGACAGGCGTTCCATTTCGTGTCAACGAGACAATTTTCCACCTTTGACTACACTCACTCCATGAATGTGGTTACAGACTATCGGACGTCTGCGAGACGTGCGACCGAGGTGTTTTTCCACCTTTTTTACTCACTCACGAGGTAGGCTACATGTGCTGCCGGCTCAGCACCTTACCTCCGTGCGTCTGTCGGCGAGTAACGGTCAGGCCCTTTCATCCGGGGATACCTCATATCCCCCAGCTAAGAGCCATCGAACGAATCTGCGCTGAGCATGTAGCGTTGTCAGCACATCATCACAGTTTTGATTTCATTTCCACGGTTATTTTTATTCTCTTATGGCGGTATCCTTGCGGCTTTTTCTTCGTGGACATTTTTGCAAGGGTTTTTAAACTTTGCAGGCGCACAATCCGGGACTTCCCCTCCCCTCGTCACTCGTTATGCGAAACGTCCCTCGTTAAGCGAATTATGATTTTACAATTTAGTTTGCTCGTTATGCGAATTACTCGTCATGAGAGGTGCTCGTTAAGTGAGGTTCCACTGTATTTATGTTATCCGCCTATTCGGCTATCCGTCACAGCCCTAGTCAGGGACGGCGACGGTTAATCGAAGTTTTACTGTACGTGTATTATTTTAATATCACATTAATTTATAGTACTTTGAATATTACACATATTTGTAAATATCCTTTCAAATCTAAATCTGTCATCTACTGCATGTAGTACCTTGCAATGTAGGTCGGGGTTAGGGGGTGGGGGTCTTGAGCTTGAGGCATTAAGGCCGCCGGGCTAGTGCAGTCGCCGCGAATTGTGCCGGTTGGGATTTTTCTTTTTGCCCCCGACAGAACAAAAATATCCACATTGAAATCGCTGATGATATAAGGAAACAGAACAAATAACACATAATCGTCGTGTCCAAATGGGATGTCACATTTCACGATATATTATACTTTGTCATGAATCTGTTAATAAGGAAATATTAGGAGAGTTCATTTGAAATCCGTTCGTGACACACCGCGCGTAATTGCGTACGTTGAACATGATCATAGTCATAGTCATGTGATACGTACTGAACAATGAATAAAAGAGCACGTGCTTATCGTCCCATGATGCATATGTTCTGTTTCTGACCGTTGAGAAAATGGCCGGGTTGATCCAAAATCCGTTCAAAGAAGCCCAAAGAGCGGTGATTCGATTTCTTTAATTTGAATGATGTCGACCAGTAGACATTCATCGAAGAATTTAGGTAGCGTACGGTAACAAATGTGTGTCAAAGACAATAGTGACAGACTTGGCACGAATGTTTCGGAAATGACGTCAGTTCCCGACAGATCTTCGACAGTCGGATCAAGCGCATATTGTTGCAACCGAAAAAACCATCGCCAAAATTAATGCAGCAGTACAGATGAACCATTGTCGAAGCATACGTGTAATACGTTCGTTAGCGAAAGAATTTGATGTGTCATTTGGGAAAATTCAAAAGGTCATTCGTAAGAAATTGTAGTATCGAAAGGTGTATTCACAGTGGGTACCACGGATGTTGACCGACCACCAAAAAGGGGAACACATGGGATGGTGTTTGAACCACTTGCTACGTTACAGAGACGACGGTGATACATTTCTCTTCCGCATAGTGGCAGGCTATGAATCATGTTTGTCACCCCTTTGAGCCGAGCGGCAAAAGAGAGAGCATGTAATGGAAGCATGCTGGATCACCCAAAACCAAACAATTCAAGTTAAAGGTTTCCGCTGGTAAGGTTATGCTGAGCGCATTTTTGGACCCTGAAGGGCTATTGTTGGCCGACTTTAAAGAACCTGGTGTAATATCAACTCTACCCACTACTTGGAAACACAAAACAAGCTGCAAAATGCCATCAAGAATAAACGACCCGGCCTGCTTTCTCGCGGTGTGATTTTGTTGCACTATAATGCTCGTACGCATGTTGTAAAGATTGTGCAGGAAGCATTAGCTTGGAAGAAGTGGGAAATTCTGCAACATACAGCCTATAGTCCTGACTTGTCACCATGTGATTTTCATTTGTTCGGACATCAAAAAAAAAAAAAAAAAAACTCTCAAGGGGCAACGATTTCACACAGATGCAGACATAATAAACCCGGTAAACACTTGGTTCAGTGAGAAACCACAATCTTTTTTTGCGGACGGTATTCGCCGCCTAGCTAAGCAATGGGATTCTTGCCTGAATGCCTACGGCGACTTCTTCTGACCAACCCATGGTGCTTATTTCATTCAAAATAACTGCTTTGTTTAATTCTACCACACCTGTTTATGTTTCTTTCATGTTTTTGTAATAAAGTCACTGGAACGGGTTTCAAATGAACGACCCTTATACAAAAGCTTGTTGATAGACGGACAATGTGTCTTGACAAGAACGGAGATTATGTCAAAAAATGATTTATTTGTCTTTTCCAAATGTTGATTCAAATAAATTCTACAGCTCATAGAGGAAGGGGGGGGGGGGGTAATATTTGATTCACCATAGTGCATTCATATATGTACATACAATTAAAATTCCACATAATATTACCTACAATAGTAATAGTACGTACAAACACTCAGGTTGATTTGAATTTTTTAAAACCATTACAATACAGTAAATACTCACTTATTAAACCATACACATATACTGAATAAGTACACACATAAAGAAGAAAATATTCATATATACTGTTCCAAAAACAAAAAAAAAAACAAAAAAAAAAGAAACGCAACATTATTTGCAGTTTCAGTTGCATTCAGGCACCCTTCAATTTGCACCAAGTCACTTCTTCCTATGAAATTGATCCCCCCACCCCATCAGTACACCTCCGCCACCATGAGAGGAGCCTCATCAACGCTGTTTTAGGTGAAGTGTAACTCTCACGAACTCTGCGGTAAATTCTCCTTGATGTGAAGTTTTGGATGGTGAGATGCAATCACACGAGGTGTATTCCCCTTTCAAAAGAATACTAGAGCATTGGGAGTGATATAAAATTGTGTGGAAAAGTCACTGGAAGGTGTTGTGACAGAAAAGAATTCTGGAGGTCTAGGGGACTCCCGGAGAAATGAACAAACCACACTAAATTTCTGCCCTTCCGAGGAGAACCATATTAGCCCAAGAACCCCCAATTGTACTTACTAGTATAACAAAGTCCAGTGGTACAATAATAAGAATGATGAAATGGGCTCTCCTTTACGCGCAATAGGAATCTGGGATGTTACCGTGAGACAAAGTGATCAAGTTGTCCACGTAAGGTCACCCTGCCTCATTTTATTCCCATACAGTTAATGAGTATTAACTACTTGATAATTAAACACATACTGAACTGATATAACATCAAAAGTGAGTGAATGCAAAGTAAGATCAAATTTCAAAGTTTAATAAAGCTAACAAATCTGGAAGGTGGAGGAAAGATGACAAGAAGCTTCACAAATGAAATACATATACATGAACATTCACTGAGGAATGCATAAATCACCAAAGATATGTATATATCTATATCTCGTATGCATTGTGATATAGGCCTTCTTGTTTCTCCTCCATCCTGGTGCTGGATCAATATGACTAGAATGTTCCTGATACTCTCTAATATAGAATGTCTCTATTAATGAATTGGGCCCACCACAAAATTGGGTTCAGATAAAATGTTATCCTAAGGAAATATTTGTATGTGTCCTAGATTGATGGATTTCTCTTCCTCACGGACTGTTGTAGGAAGTGAATATGGGGTTTGAGGAGTGCTTGGTGTATGAATCACTGTATGGAGCTGATGGATTAAATGGAACTAGGCTGTCTTACAGTTACCATCCTGGAGGGAATCTCAGGAAAAGCTTCCTGCCCACAAGACATGACATTGACTTGCCCAAAACACAGGCGGATGGTCTGAGTTACCACATCTCCATTACAGACTGGACGAATAGACTATACCATGCTGATATCACCAAGGAACACCACTCGCCTAATTGACAAGATAAAGAACATTGTACCCATATACATTTTGCAAATATGAAATGTAATGGTGAAATAAGTAGGAATGAAAAATAGGAAAAAAGAAAGGATGAGGAGGAGAAAGAAGTGTGGCAGCGCCTGAAGGTGAGATCTATGGCTCCTAATCTGACTGCTGATGGGCACTGCAACTATCTGCATGTCTATCATCCTCTTGTCCTCACTAGTGTTATGGGGTCTGAATGTGCCAGGGATCTCATTGGAGATATAGACATCATATGGCAGATAAGGACATCAGAAGTGTGACAGGGGAATAGATGAGCAGGTAAAGTCACTAAGTTTAGGAAAAAGTCATTGATGATGATGTGATGACATCATGATGACATAAAACATCAATGTTATTAACTCATCCCCCACTCAAGGCAATGCAGGATTGTTGGTTGCCTGTTTCAGGTCAAGTTCGATTCTAAAGTGCCACCTTTTGTCTATCTAATCATCTCATGCGCATATGCCCTTCTTTAAATTCGAACAAATTTTCTCCACAGTTTTAGTTATAAGTTACAATGAATTAACATCATTTACATGATTATCTCACAACATGAAAAATTATGGTTCATGTGCATCAATTAATGTATATTCAGATTTCAGGTGAGACATGCACAAAAATGACATTACACATATTATGTTCATGGACAATGAACACACACACACATACACACACACACAAACACACACACACACACAAACACACACACACATACACACACACACACACACAATATATATATATATATATATATATATATATATATATATATATATATATATATATATATATATATATATATATATATAATGCAATGTATGTATGTATTTATGTCCGTCCGTTCTTTATGCTTTCGCGAACGGTCCATCCGATTGAGATGGAATTTTCTACACGTCTTCTTCTCATTCCAGTGCAACCAACTGTCATAGTTTTTTTTTAGTGTACTATCAGCTATTTACTTACTAAAATTTAATTTTGTAATTACATGACTAAACATAAGAAAATATAAAACAAGGGACATAACTTTTAGTAGCATTGTTATATCTTAAGTTAAGTCACCTGGCTATAGACAGACAGACAGACAGAAGACAGACAGACAGACAGACAGACAGACAGACAGACAGACAGACAGACAGACAGACAGTCAGACAGACAGACAGTCGAGAACGGGAACTTATATGACTACTTATATGAATTAAATGAGATTCTCCCCACCAGGGACTGGGTGAAGCCGGGCCGGGTCAGACAGCCAGAAAGACAGACAGACAGACAGACAGACAGAACCCCGCCAGGGACTCGGCGAAGCCGGGCCGGGTCAGACAGACAGACAGACAGACAGTCGGGAACAGGAACTTATATGACTACTTATATGAATTAAATGAGAAGCTCCCCATCAGGGTCTCGGCGAAGCCTGGCCGGGTCAGACAGACAGACAGACAGACAGATAGATAGTCGGGAACGGGAGCTTATATGACTACTTATATGAATTAAATGAGATGCTCCCCACCAGGGACTGGATGAAGCCGGGCCGGGTCAGACAGACAGACAAGCAGACAGACAGACAAGCAGACAGACAGACAGACAGACAGATAGATAGATAGATAGATAGATAGATAGATAGATAGATAGATAGATAGATAGATAGATAGATAGATAGATAGATAGATAGATAGATAGATCCCCGCCAGGGCCTGGGCGAAGCCGGGCCGAGTCAGCTATATGTATATATATATACATATATAACAATGTGAGAACCACATAACAAAGATTCTTCTTTCTCACACTAATATCCTTCTTAAGCCTGAACGCAAGGTCTTCTCCTTCCCCCATCCCCCTGTTGGCAGATAACAGTAGGTGGAGACAGGTGTTCAAATCTTCCCTACTCTGCACAGATAAACCTAGCACTTAGTTCGTCACGAAAAACCTTATGTTCTATAATGAGAAAGCAAGTGCAATCATAAACGTAAATATTAGCCTATAGTAATGGATTTAATACTGGGCCTAAGTGCAGGGTCTGCCAGACATGAAACATTATTCCACTTACAAGTAAAAATAGATGAGGAGGAAAAATACATTCTCTCTCTCTCTCTCTCTCTCTCTCTCTCTCTCTCTCTCTCTCTCTCTCTCTCTCTCTCTCTCTCTCTCTCTCTCTCTCTCTCTCTATTTCAATGTGGTCTTGAGATAATGCTTAGAAGAAGAAAAGCATATATCAAATCCACAGGAGTAGCATTAACGTGTCTTCTTAACAGTCCTCTTAAAATAGATGGATGTTACAAGTCTGCATTTAGAAAAATGCATAAGAAGTGAATTGACAAGATTACTTTCTACAGCATCTGAGATGAAAGTGCACGTTATGCATTCATTAAATGGAATTAGAATCATAGAATGGATTTGGATTAGCAGAATGCGAGGCGAAGCGGAGAAAGATGTCGGCAGGATGTGATCCGGGGTCTGCAAGATATCTCCCAGAATTGGAGGGAATATTTATCAGTGCATTAACTTCACAAAATCACACAAATACCTCGGACAACATGTGTTACCTTGACCATTCCTTAAAGGGTCGTCATATTAATCACGGAGTTACAAGCTTACCAAGTCAGGAGGAAGGTACCATTTTGAAGAGAAAAAAGAAACCCAAAACTACGCCTGGCCGCTATAAAGCTATCTTGAGGAATGTGCAGAGTTTGCGGTCTGGCCAGCCCCGTGAAGCTTGAGGAAGCGTTCTTGGCCAACTAGCCAATCGGCTCGCCTCCTTGAAACGCCACAGTGTTCCCATTTGGCTATCACACGTCTAAATTTAGACATGATCCAAGCATGTCCTACCGTGCTAGTTGGTTCACAAGGTACACACAAGTTTCCGATTTGGTGTTTATTGCTGCAAACTGTTGGGGATTGATTCCATTACGTCACACTTGATCTGAAATTCGACGAGCTACTGGCATTGACTGGACTGTGGAGGACGCAGATGCAAATCGATTCCTAAGGTGACACAGCCATATGAAGCGGTCTTCGGCAGCAGTTGCGATTCTGGGTCTTCCACTGCGCGGCCAGTTTGCCACTGAGGCAGTTTCTTGAAATAGCCTCCAAAAGCGACTAATGGTGCTTCTAACCACATTAAATTCTCTGGCTACTACACTTTGTGACTGTCTAGCCTTTTTGGGGAAAGAGTGAGTTCCCTTGGAGCAAGATGGCGAGACATTTTTTCGTCCCGTAAAATGGAACGTGTTTTTACCGAAATGTTTATGGATTAAGTGTGTTTTTTGTGGTGAAATGGAGTTCGGACCGTGTAACGGAGTTCGTACACGCGCGCCGGGACTCCTTTCGGCGTATCATCGGCGCCCGGTGGCGACAGTTAAGCCTAACATGACGACCAGACGACCGACAAGGACACAGCGTGGTAAGAGAGCAGGCGAGCGCAAAAGGCGGTTACAATGTGACAGATTGGGCATCGGACACGTTCGAGTACTGTACTGGAACTGTGCGTCTTTAGTCAACGCCGACCCATTCTTGAAAAACGACTCTACGGAAACGATATTGTAGTCTTACAAGAAATACAGCTCGGAGACGGAACGGCCAATATCGCGTGGTTTCAGGGCTTCTTTAACAGGCGGTACCTCGGACAGGCCATTCTGGTCCGCGACAACATACTGGTGTCTGAGATCGATATGTCCGCCTGGAATAGTGATGCCATGCAAGTGCAGGAATTAAGAATAATGACGCCAGTACAGCTTGTAATCGTGAACGTCTATGCGCGAAATGGGAAGGTCGACGTGCGATAATGGCAGAGTTTGCTCGATATGGATGAAAGGCATATAATCTACTGTGGGGACTTCAATGCCAGAGGCAGTCAATGGGGGAATTGCATTACCAATAGACAGGGAGAAGATCTGGAG
Source organism: Cepaea hortensis (assembly GCA_963921405.1). Taxonomy (NCBI): domain Eukaryota; kingdom Metazoa; phylum Mollusca; class Gastropoda; order Stylommatophora; family Helicidae; genus Cepaea; species Cepaea hortensis. The sequence continues at coordinate 210,964,537 of OY992876.1, read as the reverse complement.
GACGCCCTGGCATCTGCTGCCCTAGTCTGTCTGAATGATGGGAAGGTCACTAGAATAGCCACTCGGCCGGTGCCGGTGGGGGACACTGGGATACCACGATAGTGACCACTAACTACCCTTGTATCATCTTGATCGAGAAAGACAGGGCCAGGAGTCAAGGAAACAAGACAAATGCCTTCCTGTACGACAACACTGGGCAAGACGCCATAAGCAAGGTCAGAAGAAGAAAACTAATTTCCTCACGCAGGAGACAAGAAAGATCGTTGCAGCCACCATGGTGGAATGGAGAGGTGGAGAAGGCATGGCTGGGAAAGAGGCAGGCTGTCAATAACTGGCAAAAAGCCAGAAAGGCTAACATGCCACACGTTGAGTTGGTGGACCTGAAGACTGAGGTCCATAGGACGATGACTTTATTCACATCCTGCGCCAAACAAGCCAAGGCCGAGAAATGGGACGAGTTCTGCAGGAAGGTGTGCTCCGAGCAATCTCTTACGACATTCTGGCGCCTCCATAAGAACATGAAAGGCGCTTCACAACGTAGGGGTATTCCAGATTTTCAAGGTACAGACCTCACATGGAAAAAGTCGGATGCGGATAAAGGTAAGGCCCTTCTTGCACGCTACATAAAGCAGGCTGACCAGAAAGACGAGCCCGCCAGACAGAGGACCACAACGACACTCTCTCAGCTGTGCGAGGGGGTCGGGACAGACGAAGAATGCATAATCACAGCTGAGACAATACGTGTGACGCTTAAGACATCACCTAACACCGCCCCAGGCCCAGACGGCATCCGATATGGTGACCTACTGGTGATGTCAGATGATACATGGAAGAACTAGCCAGAGAATTCAACACCAGTATCTAAAGGAGTCAGATCAAAGAGGAATGGCTACATAGCTATGTAACAATACGTATACAGAGGATCAACAAGTAACTTCTGATGTATTCATTTTAAAACAGGTTTATTGGTTTATGATGGCCGATAAAGAATCCAGAGACCACTAAATATGATGTTGTCTTATCTCGTCCCGGCTTTAGCGGTAACTACCCAAAACAACCTACGTCACGACTTGAGCATCCTTCTTACTGTTCTATCAGGATGCTCAAGCGTGCTCTAATCTTGCACACCTAAGCCAATAACAGATATGGTATTCATTCTGCTACAGCTACTTGCTGCCGCTGCCAAAACCGAACAAAGACAATTCAAAGATAAGCGGCTACAGAATCATTACGATGCAGAACACTGCTGGCAAGCTACTGGAGAAAATTGTAGCACACAGACTTGCTTGTGACTTAGAACAACTCGGCTGCTTCCCGCCCACACTTGGAGGATACAGACGTAACAAAGAGCCATGGCTGAATGCGGCGGTCTTTGCTCAAGATATCTACGAGGGATTTCAGGTCAGAGAAGAGACATGTGCGGCCGCCATAGACTTAGAGGACGCATACAATAGAGTATCCTTCGAGCACTTGATGCAAACCCTCCTCAGACTGAAAGTGTACCCTCACCTTGTACGATGGATAGCTGCAGTTCTGCTCCAAGAGAAGGTGGTGCTAAGATGCGGGAGTTGGTCTTCTGAGCCGATAACGATACGTCCAGGATTGCCTCAGGGTTCACCACTGTCACCAGTACTATTCAACGCGTATACGGTGCCGATCAGTGAACAACAGTTGGACGGGAGGGGTAGGACTCTGTCATTTGCTGACGACATTCTCGTGTATCGACAGGGTCGAGATAGGCAGGCGGTTGCCAGTGATATGCAGGGCGAACTAGATCAAATTTCCTCATGGTGTGCTGATGCCGTTGCCCTTGTCAACCCTGCAAAGGCAACGGTTACATGGTTCTCCCTAAACAACCATATTGTGAACACAGACCTGCCTGCAGTAAGAATGAATGGGAGCATTTTGAGTAGAACCTAGTCAATGACATATCTTGGCGTGAGACTTGATCGTAGCCTGTCCTTCAGAGACCATGTCGATTATGTTATAACGAAAGCTCGAAAAAGTTTGTCAGCAATGAGAGTCATGGCGACTGCCAATATCGAGCAAAGACTGCTAATACTTCTGTTCCAAGGACTGGTGCTTTCACGCATCGAGTATGCCCTGGCCATCCTCACCGTCAGCCCTACACAGATTGGAAGACTTGAAAAGGTACAAAACGATGCCATGCGCATCATTTTGGGCTTCACGAGAGACACCAGCTGTGTAGCAATGAGATACCTCCTTGACTTCCCGACAATGGAACATAGGATCAAGATCTGGAGAGCTCGTGCATACTTAAAAATAAGTGCAGACGAGCAGCACCCTCTGCATGACGCTATATTCAGAGAAAAGGGTAACCGGCTAAAGAGGGGCAAATCATGGACGGGTCGGGCGGAAGATGCCGTCATACATGTCTGCAGTCTTACCAGTATCAACCCAGGCAAGGAATGGGTGCCGGTGCCTCCAGCTTTTAAGTGCACTTTCTCCTGCATTATCACACTCGACAGACGGTGCAAAGAGCAGAACCCTGCGCTGTCAATGCAGAGGTCAACGCGCTCATCTATGAACACTCATACAGCCCCGAAGTGCTCATCTATACAGATAGATCTGTTGTAAAGCGGCAGAGAAGTGCGTGGGCATTTACAGCCCGTTCAGCGTGCCGAACCGTTCAAGAATCCAGTGGTGCCCACTCTATGACCACGAGCAGCATGACGATGGAGGTGATGATAGTTACTCAGGCTTTCATATGGCTGGAATCACAGCATTATACCAACGTGTGTGTACTAAGTGACTCAATGAGGATGATTCAGATGGTCGAAGCTGGAGCTGTACGCAGACAGTGGACTGAGTCGCTGCGGAAGTCTGTTGTCCGTTAAGTCACCTTCATCTTCATCCCGGGACATGCGTGAGTCGAGGGAGATGAACGAGCTGATAAACTGGCTGGCTCTGCACCCCCTGTAGATGGCCAGCCCATGGATCGTGCCGATGTTATTAACGCCCTTAAAGATATGGCGAGAACAGAGGACTTTGACGTCAGTGAATCCACATCGCTGTCCAGGATGAAAGACTTGGGAGTAAGAATCGGCACGGCCAGACGCGAGAGGTACATTGGGAAAACGAGGTGCCTCGTCAACCAACACAGAACAGGCACTATTAGCCACCGGACGCTGATGTATATGCTGGGGGGGGGGGGGGAGGATCTGAGCACCTATGGACCTGTCCGGAGTGCAATGAAGATGCCCCAACTGATAACTGATAACTGATAACTGTCCAGCCTGTAAACGTCTAATAATGATGATTCGTTGTTCTGTAGTGAGATGAGCCATAATTGAGCATTGAATTTTCAACTAAATTTATTCGAGGAGCGTTAATCTCTTTTAGGCATTAAATAATATGGTCAGAGAGTTTTGTGTTCAGTAAGTTTCACTGGATCATCATGAACCTGTCACGAGTTATTGTCAGAAATGTTTTTTTGACCTTGACCTCTTATGATCTCACGAATCATGAGGTAGGTACAATTCAGGTAACCACCCGAAGTTAATGACCAGATAGACACAGTCGATAGACTGACTGATGTCCAATCAGCGAATATTTTTCTTTTAAATAAAAGTAACACTCGAAATGTTGCGTTTCTTTTTTAGAACAGTATATGTTGGTGCAGTGTGTGGAAAAACGTGGATATCAGAAACAATTGAAATACAATGATGTATACGGACAAAGCTGCTAGATCTCGTATAAGTACGCAGAAATTTTCATCATTCAGTTGCTTGTCTTATGCAGAACTTTGCCACATTAAATTCTTTCTCTATAATCCCTTCGACTGCTAAAGTTTCCTAGACATTTATAAAGAACGTGGTGTTTATAATGCACACAGATAATTGATATACGAATGATGAATGGTTGGAAGGGCAGAATGTAAGTATGCCTACCCAATTCGTGACCCTTTGAAAATAAAGTTTATACGTTCGTAGTCTGTCATTGCTTTCCTCTTTTGCTAGTGACCAAATCCACGACTTTATGAAAAGATTCTCTGTCGACCATCACAAATTTGAGAGCAACAATCTAACAGGTGCTCACAACCTCAATGTGCCGCATACTCTTATGGTTTCATGTTACCCAGCTTTACTAAAAGGGTGCTCCACTCTACCCACGTGTGTTTCATAGGCTAGCGGAGTGAATGAGATGTTTTATTTCTCCAGTTAGGTCAACATATGGCCGAATGGATAAGAACGCGTGTTCATAAAAATCCAGTGTGCTGATGCCGAGGTTAGCGGTTCAACCCTTACACCGGACAGCTGGACTAAAATGTTGGCCTGTCGTCCTTGACTTAGGGACGTACATTTCAAGTACCTCTGAAGTCAGTGTGGGTTCACCTGATGGCGAGAGACACTGTTAATAGGGAAAGCAAATCCACACGTAAAATTTAGTCCATCACTACAACAAATAGTGTGTATGGACTACGCTTGAGTTCAAAGCGAGCGAGCGCAAAAAAGAATGTTGTGGTTCCGTATTTTATAACAGTAGGACTGTTCAGAAGATGCTAGACGTATGTTGGCCATAGAAATCCCCAAAGGTTAATTAGTATTAGAGACCTACGGCACACACAAGCAATCATCATCATGTGCCGTGCAGATACGCTTGGGCGGTCATGGTTTGCCATCTTACACGATCATCAGAGTCGTGGATCTGCTCTGTGTTCTTTTTTCGATCTGTAGTATAATCATTGCGTTTCTTGATTAACGCTGAAAGATTATCGGTTTTGTCTTGTTAGGATAGCGATTCATTCTCTTTCCTAGAACTATGTAACCAGTAAGGTTACCACTTAGGGATTTGTCCTCATAGAGCTACTTAATCATACAGTATGAGGGTTGCCAGCGGTAAGATGTAGGATAGGAACTTCCCGATCCACAGCTCACAAGTTGTTTTTGTTTGAACATATTTCAGCGTTGTAGTAGGCGCTTCCAGGATCTGCTCAACAACATCTAGCATCACCATCTACCATCAAACATATAAAGTATGTTCGCTGCTACCTGTTGTAGATCTTGGATATTTACTTGGCCATTGAATGAGCCTTCTCTAATGATGGTTCTACGCAGGGTCTCTCTTGGTCTTCCCCGTTTTCTTTTCCCTACTGGTGACCATATGAGGGCTTGGTGGGGGAGTCTTGTCTTGTCCATTCTGAGTACATGGCCGATGTAGTTCCAACGGCGTCTCCTTATGAAATTGGATACTGTATCTTGCTTAGTCTCTTGTCTTATTTGTGTATTGGTTCTGAAGTCTGTCCAGTGGATGTTTAGAAGTCTTCTAAGACATTTGTTCTCAAAATTATCTAATTTTTTTTATCTAAAGCTACCATTGATTTCCAACTTTCACATCCATACGTTAACACTGGAATCACACGAGAGTTGAAGACTTTAAGTTTTGTGTGTTTGCTGAGTGTCTTTGTCTTCCAGATGTTTGAAAGTTTATTGAAGGCACCAGATGCCAGTGCGATTCTAGATGATATTTCTGGTGTTGAGTCCCCTGTAGATGTCATTTTGCTTCCTAGGTATGTGAAGCTTTTCAAGAACGTAGCTGTTCAATTTGGTGTCATCTGAACTGTTGGTACGATCAATAGTCTTTCTTTTTGTGGTGTTAATTTGGTGACCAATTTGCCCTGAAACATTTTGGAAGTGGTTTATTTTCTCTTGGGCATCCGGGTGTGTTGAACTCACAAGCACTATGTCGTCGGCAAAGTCCAGGTCTTCTAGAATTTTGCCAACCCAATGGATACCCATATTTGTGTTGTTTGCGCATTTGCGCATGACCCAATCGATAGCTATTCCAAAGAGCATCGGTGATAAGACACAACCCTGTTTCACTCCTGTTTCGACTGAGAACCAGTCAGAGTTGCCTGTTTCTGTTCTTACGCAGCAACGTATCTCTTTGTAGAAAGATTTTATGACGTTAGTATATTTGGTAGGAAAACCATAGATGTTAAGTAGATTCCAAAGTGAAGGACGGTGGATACTGTCGAAGGCTTTTTGAAAGTCGACAAAGTTGGTGATTAATTTCGACTGGAATTCTACGGAGTCTTCAATGATTATTCTGAGAGTGAAAATGTGGTCTATGCATGACCCTTTTGTTCTGAAGTCTGCTTGTTCTTCTCTGAGCCTTTCATCTATAACCTTTTTCAATCTCTCAAGTAACATGCTACAAAAAAGTTTTCCTGGTACTGACAATAGAGTGATACCACGCCAATTATTGCAATCAGACATATCGCCCTTTTTAGGCAGTTTGAAAATTACACCATCTTTTCACTGTTGTGGTGGGGATTCGCTTTGCCAGATTTCATTGATCAGCTGTAACAAACGTTGTAAGGTGTTCTCATCTGCTGCTTTGAGCATTTCTCCTGAGATGTCATCTTCACCAACAGCTTTGTTGTCCTTCAATTTTTTATGGCTGCTTTAATCTCTTCCATGGTGAATGACTCGCAGGAGGCATCTAGTGGGGGAGTAACAACTAGTAGTTGTTACATTACAATTAGTAACAACTATAAGTTGTTACATTACTATAAGTTGTTACATTGCACTATTTACTATAATTTATTACATTACTATAAGATGTTATGTTACTATAGTTACAAAAATATTTTTGTGTTTCTATAAGTTGTTACGTTACTATAAATTGTTACATGACTGTGCGTTACATTACTATAAGTTGTTATCATATGCTGTTACTATAAGTTGTTATGTGACCATAGGTTGTTACGTTACTATAAGTTACATTATTATAAGTTGTTCTCAAATGCTGTTACTATAAATTGTTACATTACTATAAGTTGTTACATTAATATATATATTACATTTCTATACTTACTACAACTGTTTACATTACTATAAATTGTTACATTCTATAAGTATTTACATTACTATAAGTTATTATCATATGCCATTACTATAAGTTGTTACGTTGCCATAAGCTGTTATTGTTATGTTACCAAAAGTTGTTACTTTACTATAAGTTGTTACTTTAATGTAAGTTGTTACATTACTATAAATTGTTATATTACTATAAGTTGTTACATTACTATAAGTAGTTTCATTAGTATAAGTTGTTACATTATTATAAGTAGTTACATTGCTAAAAGTTGTTACATTACTATATGAGTATATGTTGTTACATTACTATATTTACTGTAAAATGTTACATTACTATAAATTGTTATATTACTATAAGTTGTTACATTACTATGAGTGTGTACATTACTATTTTTTACATTTCTATATTTACTATAATTTGTTACATTATTATAAGTTGTTACATTAATATTATTTGTTACATTACTATAAGTTGTAACATTAATATATGTTTTTTACATTACTATACGTTGTAACATTAATATATGTTGTTGCTATAAGTTGTTGTAGAAGGGATATTCTGACTGACTGAATGGTTACAAGTGCAGTGGGGATAATCTGACTGACTGACTGACTGAATGGTTACATGTGCAGAAGGGACAATCTGACTGACTTACTGAATGGCCACAGGTACAGTAGGGATAATCTAACTGACTGACTGAATGGTTACATGTGCAGTAGGGATAAGCTGACTGTCTGACTGAATGGTTACATGTGCAGTAGGGATAATCTAACTTACTAATTGAATGGTTACATGTGCAGTAGGGATAATCTGACTGACAGACTGGTTACGTGTGCAGTAGGGATAATCTGACTGTCTGACTGAATTGTTACATGTGCAGTAAGGATAATCTGACTGGCTGACTGAATGGTTAAATGTGCAGTAGAGATAAACTGACTGACGGAATGGTTACATGTGCAGTAGGGATATTCTGAATGATTGAATGGTTACATGTGCAGTAGGGGTATTCTGACTACCTGAATGGTTGCATGTGCAGTAGGGATAATCTGACTAACTAATTAACTAACTAAATTCATTTGGACAACCAACATGAGTCATCTAAATGTTTTGAAAGAGGCTAAGAACATTGGCTTATTCGTATATTTATTTGTATTCTTTTGTTGTTGCTCTCACATCTTGCGATCTCCAACGGTGTATCAATTCGTGTGTTGACTCCCTTCCGTGCCATATGACACAAAAATATCAAGCATTTCCTCTCTGTTTGCCTATATTCCCCCCCCCCCCCCCCCCCCCACAAATCTGTCCAGCTTTCACAACATATTCCAATTTTTGTCTTCTCGTAATGTGCCAAAAAATTAAGACTGCCTCTTTCTGATGTTTGAACTTTTTGTGATTAGTTGTCTTTGAGGCTTAGCCTCCATCAAAATGTCCTGTTCAGATTGTCTGCTGTTAGCTGTTCAACAAATTTTCAGCATTCTTCTCTAGTCTACAATGCTTCCGGTGAATTTTCGCTTGTTTACTAACCATCCAGGGTCTAAGCCATATATTCGAACACAAAGGAGTTAAAGGGATCCTTTCCATACAACCAACAAGAATAACATTAACTTAATGATTAAGAGGGCCATAAGTTTTAACAAACGTAAAGTAAAAACACGTTATATTCTCCGACCTAGTCGTTTCATTAACTCAACCAGAAACAGACAACTTTAACCACGCTTATAATAAAATTACTAAGAAATAAAGTTAACACTCACGTATGATCTTGAATATCTCCATGACAACACGGTACAGAATTAAAGAACGTTGCGGCGATTAGCCTTCATCAGCAAACAAACGCATTCACAAACACAACATACAGTCAAGGAGAACTCCTGTGACTACATTAGAAGGTGATGACAGGACAAAAGCATGGACAAATGGAAGCAATGAAGAGAAAATAAGAAATGAAAAAAATGTTAATTGAAAAGAATGTTAGTTGAAGAAAATGTTGAAAAAATGTTTATAGAGAAAAATCTTCATGCTCACCTCATCGTTCGGATCTGTAAGTAACTAAGAGAATCTCGGGTGCGTTGTTATATCCAGTGCTGGGTGTTACGGTTCAATGAGCACATAGAAAGAAGGGGGCGGGGTAGGAGGCGTGTACAAAAGAAGGTGGTACTAACCAAAACCCCATTGTGTTGTTATAGGGGCGAGTCTTAAGGTCTGGGTGGACTGATATGCGTGAACACGCGTACATACATGGACACACCTCAACAGACAAAATGCAAGTGTATGGGGACATGTGCAAAGTATATGCAAGAAGAGAGAGAGAGAGAGAGAGAGAGAGAGAGAGAGAGAGAGAGAGAGAGAGAGACAGAGACAGAGACAGAGACAGAGACAGAGACAGAGGCAGAGAGAGACAGAGAGAGAGGAAGAGAGAGAGGGAGAGAGGGAGGGAGAGAGAGGGAGAGAGAGAGGGAGAGAGAGAGGGAGAGAGAGGGAGAGAGAGAGGGAGAGATAATAATAATAATAATAATAATAATAATAATAATAATAATAATAATAATAAGTCTTTATTTTCAAAGGGTTAAGAATTGGGCACACAGGCCCGTCTGACATTCTGCCCTTCTTCTCTATTTCCTCTCATACATTCTTTCATTCAACATCACTTATGAAGCAACTTTTGACAACAAAAGAACATTAAAACGCATGAGAAATAATCAATAACAAATGACTCACTGAAGCAGTGTTTAACATTGGCATTATAAATACCTAAGGAGGGTGTAACGTGCCATACATAAGGGAATGTTTTTTGGCTAGTTGTCGTTTGAGATAAGTTACCATTATTGTCTTTTTTGTGTTGTTTGTTATGGGGGCATGTAGTCTGTACTAAGGTAGTGTTCAAACAGGTTGCGATTGTATGTATCATGATTGGTGGTGTCTTTGATTTCTTGTGGAAGATTGTTCCACAACTGAGCGGCAGAGTATACTAAGCTTGTTTTATATAAGTCTATCCTAGGTTTAGGGACATGAAGTATATTTAGTCGTTCGCTATGTCTAGCTTTATATTTAAACAATGGCCAAAGGTAGCTTGGAGCATTTTGAAATAGGATTTTGTGAATTAGTTTGGTTTTATTAAAAAGCAGGCGCTTGTGGAGTGGCAGTAACCGGAGACATTTATATAGGTTAGAATTGTCGGTAAGCTTTTCACCATTAATTAAACGCACTGCCCTTTTCTGGAGTGAATATAGGCGTTTTGTTATTGATTTGGAGCATCCATCCCAGACTGTGGAGCAGTAATCAATATGTGTTTGTATATGAGAAGTATAGAATATCTTTCTTGTGTTTTCGTCAAGGAAATTTTTTATTTTGGCAAGTTGGTATACTTTTTTGGCTATTTGTTTAACTAGAGCATGAACATGTGAGTTAAAAGTTAGATTTTGATCTATGATAACACCCAGTGTCTTGTGCTCGGTGACACTTTCAACAGGCGTGCTGCCAATGTGCAGCTGAAGGGTTCTCTGCGAGTTTAGAGTGTGAAGTCTTTGCCTGGTTCCTATTAACATAGACTTTGTTTTAGTAATGTTAATTTGCATGACTCCAGTTAACTACACTATTTATTTCCTGTTGCAAGGATAATTCTAGCACATTACGATCAACAGCGTTTGTATATACTGTGCAGTCATCAGCAAATAGATCGCAGGACGACGACAGATTTAATGGAAGATCATTTATATAAATGGCAAATAATAGAGGGCCAAGAATAGACCCCTGAGGTACTCCAATATTAATGGTAATGGCTTGAGATAAAACTTTATTGTGTGATACTACTTGCTTTCTGTCTAATAAGAATGATTTTATTAATGTCACTATATTAGAACTTACTTTCATTGTTTCTAGTTTTTTAATTAGAATAGTATGATCTATCATATCGAATGCTTTCCTAAAGTCTATAAACACCGCTCCACATAGAGTATTGTTGTTAATATTTTGATGCCAGTTTTCTATCATGTTTGTTAGTGCCGTATGGCAAGAATATTTTGGCCGAAATCCTGACTGACTGTCAACTATCAGTTTATGGCGAACTACGTGATCTAGTGTTGTTTTGTGGATGTGCTTTTCTAGCGGTTTGGATAATGAGGATAATATGGAAATTGTCTATAATTACTCATGAGACGATCGTCTAGAGGACCAGCTTTTAAATGAGGATACACTTTAGCGATTTTTAAAGGCTGATGGGAAGTGACCTCTGGTTAGACATTGATTATATATAAAAGTTAGTGACTCGCAGATCGCCGGTGCAGCATGACGAAGGATCCGACTACTAATTCCATCTAGTGCTGATGAGTTATTGTTTTTTAGATTACGGAGATGAGTAAATACTTCAGTTGTCGTCATTAGCGGTATGTTGGAGGAAATGTGTCCATAGCATTTGTTCTCACAGAATGATGATAATAAAGATATGTCATGAGGCGCATCTGGTATTGCAGCCTTCAGTTGGTTTATGTCGGACTGAAAGTATCTACTGAATTGATCACATGTAACCTGATTTGATGGTAATGATTGTGATGATTTGTGTTTGTTTGTCAAGGTATTAATTGCTTTCCATATATCTTTAGTGTTGGTTTTATCTATTACTATGTTCTTAAAATAGTTTTTCTTTTCCTTCCGAATAACATATTGAACTTTGTTTCTCGGACTACGGTACATAGTTAGATCTCTATTTTTGTGAGCCCTGTCGCGATCTCTCATAAGTTCAACTACCTCCTGTGTGATCCACGGGGGCTTTGTGTGATGTTTAACACGAACTTCCTTAAATGGAACATGTTTATCAAATATACTTAGAAAGGTCTTTAGCCAGTGGCCCAGAGCATCGTCTGGGTCAGGAAGCTGGTAAACATAATCTAGAGATGAGTTGACCAAATCTTGTAAGAAGACGTCTCGACTGAAATTTTTGTAATTTCTATATTTTATGCTTATATGTTTGTGTTTGGGAGTTTTGGTGCCCCTTTTCGACCACGTGCAACATACTGGATAGTGATCGCTCATTGCATTGATAGGTACACTACATTCTGTGATGTTATCAGCACACGTAGTATAAATATGATCTATAAGTGTTGCAGATGATTTAGTGATTCTAGTGGCTTGTTTGACTAACTGTTGGAAATTATATGACTCTATTATGTTTTCCCATGTTTTGTTTGATTTGTTAGCGTCTATGTTGAAGTCACCTAGCAATATTATTTCCCTAGCATTACTAAAGACTACATCCATCATAGTGGTGAATTTTTCATACCAGATATTTCCTGCACTGGGGTTTCGATAAAGATAGCCAACTACTAGCGGTATGCAATTTTGAAGTTTAACCTCTATCCATACACACTCAATCTCACAGGTTTCAAAGTCTAGCCTGCGGTGGGCGTTAAGCGAGTTGGAAATATAAACTGCAATACCCGTCTCTTGTTTCTGATAGGGATCTCTTCTAATGGTTTTAAAACCTCTGATAGCGATGTCATCATCTGAGATGTTGCCATTTAATCGACTTTCGCTAACGCCAAACATGTGAAAATTTTGATTAAGTATAAGTGATAGTTCGGGCAGCTTCCCTAATAGATGGCATATGTTTACATGCCCGATTCTGAGCCCATTATTCCTGAGCCAGTGTTCGTACTTATTAGACATTTCAACAATGCGTAATCACAAGTTTAAAAGCAAAACACACGCACACAAAGTGAATACAACTTACGTCCCTTATTACAAAAACACACTCTAAAGTACAGAGAAACAGTAATATCTCTGTAAATATATAAAAATACGTACACAGATCCGTAAGGAAGAGCAGTGAAGACCCCCTCACTCACCGTGAAAACACAATTAGAATTATTATAAAAGCTATACAGCTAAGTACTATCAATTAATATAAAGTCAAAACCAGTCAATGTTTGTAATAACTTATAACCTAATACGTTACTAGATCAAGTTATAACCAAATATGCAGATAAACGTTTAAGGAGAGGCTCTTTCTTGTACCGAGATCCGGTGTAGCTTTGTCCTAAGTTGCTAGTAAATACCAGGTTGTGTTGGTTGTTGGTATAGCGACATTATAAGTGCTTGACGAAGTGTAGCTGGGCTATACCGTGTGAGGTGCAACCATTCTGGATTACAATTAAATGGGTACTGATGATGTCTCATGGGTATGTAATGACTACCAACTAGAGCCTCTGGTTGGTGGCTAACAGGAGGTTGTGCTGGCACGTCGTTGTTGCTGAGAGTCGGATCCTTTCTGGGGAGAATAGGGATAATATCTTCGTAATTATTACCCTCCTGTGTGAAAGACGACGTATTTAACGGACTTGGTGTTGTGGTAGTGTCCCGTCTGGCTTGGATTTCAGGTGCAGTGGTTATGAGTGGTCTGCACACTTCTGTCCTATTGGTACTTGATGTGACGGGAGTATGTCGTCTGGCTTGAGTTTCAGGAGTGGCTAAAAGTGTCCGGCGCGATCCCGTATTGGATGTATGGTATGTCCGTTCTGGATATTTTAAATTCTTGGCGAGAAAACTGGTGCCCAATGTAGATAAATGTATTTGATCCTTGTAAAGACTCTTTTTTGGTGCACCAGCCTGTGAAGTGAATGATGCTGTATTGTTGATGAATTGTATCTTGTTTTGAGAACAGAACTTCTGCAACATGTTGTTATTTATGTCAGCTAGACGGCGCTGGTGTCCATAACTCGGTGATATGATGGAGGAGAAGAAAATGGATGAGTTAGGAAAAGTGTGACGTAATCCGTTCAAGAGTGCCAGCAGTTGAGACCCTGTGATTTGTTGGTTGTTCATGGTGTCGGTGATGCCAATATGTACGCTTGCCCTTCTGACGCTGTGATTTACAGCCAACCTGCTAATCTTGTCTGTTAGCCGGTCTACACCAGCCCCAGGCAGTGGGATTATTGAAACAATGTCTTTGTCTGATGTGGCCATCCTGTCGCTGTATAAACCTTTCATTAAGGAATCGCCTAGTATAATATGTGTACAGTCAGATCGTGCTGTCTGTACATGTTGGTTTTCAGCACGTCTCGCCCGTTGTTTCATCCATTTCCGATTATCAGCAGTCTTTATGTCTCCATGTGGTTCTCTCGATGTATCTTGTAGGCTTGTCTTGCCCGTTGGCAGCATGTTAGAGCACTGTAGGTTTTCTGGTGACTTTTCTTGAAGTACTTCGAACCTATTGCTTATTTTGACGTCAATGGGGTAGACTGCTTGTTGTTGTTTATCTTCGTCTGCACATTGAGGTGTTTGTTGTTTTTTATCTTCCTCTGCGCGTTGCGTTGTTTTCACAGTGATTATCTGTTCTGGGTGGGATTGAGCTTCCCCAAGATTTCCCAAGGATGAAGCGGTTGCTTGAGAATTACATGCTTCATCGGTTTGGTTTGTAGAGGACGCATTCTGTAAGATTTGAACTGTATTTCTCAGCAGCAAATTTTCGTCTCGCAGGAGTGCGACTTCTGTCTTGAGAGCATTGTAATCACTGCTTATCTTGTTGTTTGCTTCAATGTTGGTTGAAACAGTGACAATGAGCGCCTTTAGTGATTGTTCTAGTTCCTCAATGCGCTGTTTACAGTCGCACGAATGTCCATTGATAGTTAAGATGCTATTGTTATCTGAGGCAGGTACTTCTTCAACAATGTCAACATTGGGTTCTATGTTGTTTTGGATACGCTCCATTGGGTATTCAATAGCCAAGAGCGCTGGTGGGTTGGCAGGACTCGTGTTGATGTTGTCATGTACACTCATCGTATGAGTAGATTCGGTGAATGTCTGTGTCGAGTTTTCAAGTTCAACAAAATCTACTTTTAGCCAGGAATTAATGTTTTCATTACTGCCCTGTGTCATGAGTTTATTTTTACTGCGGTACAAATGTATCGTAATCACTGGCGTCGTAATCAGATCCTCAACGTGGGCCCCGTGCTTATCTTGCCTGTGTTCAATTAGTTCAAGCCTGTAGTAGTTGAGTAGGCAAGTTCGGAATGCCTCATAATAGAGTGTGTTGTTGAAGGAAATAGTAACACACTGTCCTGAGTTGGTGTGTTTGACGACTAGGCCGTTGGGATTTATGCACTTGGAAAGCTTATTCTTCACGGCCCTCTCTTTGTTTAGTGTGTAAGTTTTATTGACAGCCGATCGTAAACCTGAGCGAGTCCTTTCACCATTCACTTCCAATACGGAGCACTCTCCTTCCCCTAACATTATTGCATAATATTACGACTAACTAAACTTGAAGAACGCAGCAATCGCATTGTTATCTAGCCACGCCGCGGGCAATTTGAGGTCCCGTGGTTGTATCTGACACGCCTCGTGCACTTGATTGGTTGAAATTTAATAGTGTTCAACTATCACTCGAAATGAATATTAGATATAACCCACATTTTTGCGATAATAAACACTTGTATTAATCTAAAAACTATTTCACCACATCCTCAGAATCACAACGAGCACATTGATATAAAAATCCATGATAGGTGATTCAGCTTGCAGTAATAATAATCCGAGAAGTAAGAGATACAAAAACACGTCTTCACTCTCCGGTGTAAAACATATAAAACGAGAGAGAGAGGGAGAGAAGGAGAGAGAGGGAGAGGGAGAGAGAGAGGGAGAGAGAGAGGGAGAGAGAGGGAGAGAGAGAGGGAGAGAGAGGGAGAGAGAGAGGTGGAAAGAGGGAGAGAGGGAGAGAGAGAGGGAGAGAGGGAGAGAGAGGGAGAGAGAGGGGGAGAGAGAGAGGGAGAGAGAGAGAGGGAGAGAGGGAGAGAGAGAGGGAGAGAGACGGAGAGAGAGAGGGAGAGAGGGAGAGAGAGGGAGAGAGGGAGAGAGAGGGAGAGAGAGAGTACACTAGCATTTTGTATGTTGAGGTATGTCTATGTATGTACGCGTGTTCACGCATATCAGTCCACCCAGACCTTAAGACTCGCCCCTATAACAACATAATGGGGTTTTTGTTAG
Source organism: Cepaea hortensis (assembly GCA_963921405.1). Taxonomy (NCBI): domain Eukaryota; kingdom Metazoa; phylum Mollusca; class Gastropoda; order Stylommatophora; family Helicidae; genus Cepaea; species Cepaea hortensis. Next base: position 210,948,721 of record OY992876.1, on the reverse strand, counting down.
TACCACCTTCTATTGTACACGCCTCCTACCCCGCCCCCTTCTTTCTATGTGCTCACTGAACCGTAACACCCAGCACTGGATATAACAACGCACCCGAAATTCTCTTAGTTACTTACAGATCCTAACGATGAGGTGAGTATGAAGATTTTTCTCTATTAACATTTTCTTCAACTAACATTCTTTTCAATTAACATTTTTTTCAATTCTCATTTTCTCTTCATTGCTTCCATTTTCCCCATGCTTTTGTTCTTCTCGTCCTGTCATCACCTTCTAATGTAGTCACAGGAGTTCTCCTTGACTGTATGATGTGTTTGTGAATGTGTTTGTTTGCTGATGAAGGTTAATCGCCGCAACGTTCTGTATGTGTCTTAACTCTGTTATGTAAAGCTGCACCACTTTGTGTCATTTTATATTGTTTAAACTTTCACAGCTTTACCGCAGTTCCACCAAATTTTATTCATACAGAATTAAAGGAACACTAGTCGTATCAATGGCTGCGGTCTCCGACCAGTAAGGTCACTGCCATAGAGGAAATCAACGGCAAACTACCTCTTTAAAAGTGCCTAGTATATCATGATTCGCTTAAAGACCGATCATCGCAAGACAAGGACAGAGACGTTAAAATTAGCAACTTGGAACGTTAGGACGTTAAACAACGACGGAAAATTAGAGAACATAAAACAAGAAATTGAAAGGGAACAAATTAATATTTTAGGTATGTGCGAAACGAGATGGACAGGAGCAGGCATCAAGATAGAAGAAGATTTCAAGATTATTTATTCTGGAGGTGAAGATCGTCATAGGGGAGTGGCAATTATTCTGGACCGGAAAACATCAAAATCTATTCAAGGATATTGGGCCGTATCGGACAGAGTTCTACTAGTTAAATTAAGTGGCAGACCTTTTAGCATAAATATTATTCAAGTACATGCCCCAACAGGAGAATCCAGCGAAGATAGTGTAGAAGAATTTTATAATGAGATAGAGTCTGCCTTAAAGAAATGTAAAAATGCAGAAATAAACATCATAATAGGGGACTTCAATGCAAAAGTAGGAAATCAAGGAGATAGATACACAGTAGGAAACTATGGTTTAGGAGAGAGAAATGAAAGAGGATACAGACTCGTAGAGTGGGCAAAAGAACAGGAAATGATTGTAGGAAACACCTGGTTCAAGCAACACCCTAGAAGATTATGGACATGGAGGAGTCCTGATAGCAGGATTAGAAACCAGATTGACTACATTCTGATTAGCAGAAGATTTAGAAATGCATTAACAATAGCAAAAACAGTTCCCAGTGCTGATTGTTATAGTGACCACAGACTACTCACAGGAACATTGAGGATAAAGTTGAAGAAAGTCAAGTATATAACAGGAAACACTAAATATGATTTGTGTACATTGAATAATGACAAGGAAATACAAAACAAATTCAACATAGAAGTACAGAACAGATTTGAAATTTTGTCTGATCTAGAGATCCTATTCCAGGATGTGGATGATCAATGGGAAACGTTCAAGAATTCAATCAATGTGGCTGCAGAAACTACTATTCCAAAACTAAAGAAGGTGGGTCGTAAGAAATGGATGACTGAAGAAATTTTACACCTCATGGAAACAAGAAGACTCAACAAAAATAATTATGTCAATTATGAAGAAATTCACAGACAAGTCATAACATTATGTAAGGAGGCAAAAGAAGCATGGCTTGAGGAAAAGTGCTTAGAAATTGAAAGCCAACACAACATTCAAAATACCAAATTAGTGCACAAAAGAATTCAGGCACTTACTAATAAAAGAACAAGTACATCAACAGGGTGTCTAAAAACTAAAGATGGCAAAATCATAATAGAAAAAGACCAGATTCTACAGGTATGGACAGCTTATGTGAAACACCTTTATGATGATAATAGAGACGAACAGTATGATATTAGATTTAATAATGAAGGACCGCCAATTTTGGAGATGGAGGTTCGAAATGTTCTTAAGCATATGAAAGCTGGCAAAGCCCCCGGTGCAGATAACATCACAACAGAAATGATTAAAGCTTTAGAAGAATTTGGACTAGATCAAGTCACCAGACTGCTGAACACATTATATGATACTGGAGATATACCTCCTGAATTATGTAACTATATTTATTGCAATCCCAAAGAAATCAGGAACCTTGGAATGTGATCAACATAGAACAATTAGTATAATGAGTCACATCACAAAGATTTTGCTAAGAATTATCATGCAAAGAATGAGGAAGAAGATACAACCTGAAATAGAGGAAGAACAATGCGGGTTTGTAGAAGAAAAGGGTACAGTAAATGCTGTGTATATGCCGCGAACAGTTATTGAACGTGCTATAGAAGTAAACAAGGATATACATCTTTGCTTTATTGACTATACAAAGGCTTTTGATAGCGTTAGACATGTCAGCATGGTGGATATGCTTGCAGATCTACAAATTGATGGGAAAGACATTAGACTTATAAAAAACATATATTGGAAACAACAAGCTGCAATAAGGATTGATAATGAAGTGGGACAGTATCAGCCAATTAAGAGAGGTGTTAGGCAGGGATGTGTGATGTCTCCAGATCTTTTTTCCCTGTACAGTGAAAATATTTTCAGAAATGTAGAGGATATAAATGGAATCAGCATTGGAGGACGAAACATCAATAACATTAGATATGCAGATGATACAGTATTAATTGCAGAAAATGCTCATGACCTGCAACAATTAGTAGATGCGGTTGTTGTACACAGTGAGCAACTGGGGTTAGAATTAAATTGTAAAAAGACTCAGGTTATGGTCGTCAGTAGGAAGGAAGAAGTGCCACAATGTAATATACAAGTAAATGGAAATATTCTTCAACAAGTGAATCGGTACAATTATCTAGGAACAGTTATAACATCTGATGGGAGATGTCTTGAAGAGATTAGAACAAGAATCGCCATGGCGAAAGTAGCCTTTAGCAAGATGAAAAACATTCTGACCAATAAAAAGATGTCAATTGAAACGAGAAAAAGAGTGTTGAAGGGATACATAGAGCCTGTTCTTTTGTATGGATGTGAAACTTGGACAATGAGCAGTCAAGCTGAAAAGCATCTGATGGCTGCAGAAATGTGGTTTCTGAGGAAAATGCAAAGAATACCATGGAAAGACAGAAAAACCAATGACCAAGTACTACAGGAGACAAATGAACACTGTAAACTGATTAGAGAAATTAGACGTAGACAGTCAAAATTTTTTGGACATGTTATGAGAAGAAATGGATTAGAGAACTTAGTGACAACTGGCAAGATCGAGGGGAACAGACCAAGAGGAAGACCGAGAGGAAAATACCTGGATGGCTTGGCCACATGGCATGGACGAGACAGGAACACTGAGCTGATCCACGTCACTGGTGATCGAGTGAAATGGCGAGTCATGACCGCCCACGCTTTCCGGCATGGCACATGATTGATTGATTGAGTCGTATCAAATTTATCACTGTTTAGAAAAAAGTCCTCACGGGCGCGGTTACATGTAATTGGTCAGTTGATGTCCAGCGAGGAAGTCGATGTCGCGGTCATCGTCGAAAAGCGCGTGGAATGTTTGTGTAGCAAGGACACTGCGATTGGCGAGTTTACTGTGCGAAAGAGAGTGAGTTCCCTTGAAGCAAGATGGCGGGACATTTCTTCGTCCCGTAAAATGGAACGTGTTTTTTCCGAAATGTTTATGGATTAAGTGTGTTTTTTTGTGGTGAAATGGAGTTCGGACCGTGCAAAGGAGTTCGTGCACGCGCGCCTGGACTTCCTTTGGCGTATCATCGGCGCCCGGTGGCGAGAGTTAAGCCTAACACGACGACCAGACGACCCGCAAGGACACAGCATGGGAAGAGGGCAGGCGCGCGCAGAAGGCGTTTAAAATGTGACAGATTGGGTATCGGAAACGTTCGAGTACTGTACTGGAACTGTGCATCATTTAGTCAACGCCGACCCATTCTTGAAAAACTACTCTACGGAAACGATATTGTAGTCTTACAAGAAACACAGCTCGGCGACGGAGCAGTCAATGTCGCTGGATTTCAGGGATTCTTTAACAGGCGGCACCTCGGACAGGCCATTCTGGTCCGCGACAACATACTAGTGTCCGAGATCGATATGTCTTCCTGGAACAGTGATGCCCTGCAAGTGCAATCATTAAGAATAATGACGCCAGTGCAGCTTGTAATCGTGAACGTTTATGCGCGAAATGGGAAGGTCGACGTGCGACAATGGCAGAGTTTGTTCATTATGGATGAAAGGCATATTATCTACTGTGGGGACTTCAATGCCAGAGGCAGTCAATGGGGGATTGCATCACCAATAGACAGGGAGAAGATCTGGAGGACGCCCTGGCATCTGCTGCCCTAATCTGTCTGAATGATGGGAAGGTCACTAGAATAGCCACTCGACCAGGTGACTCTGACAGCGTCATTGACTTGGCTCTGGTGTCGCCCACCATCGCACCAAGGTGCCTGTGGGGCACACTGGGATACCACGATAGTGACCACTACCCTTGTGTCATCCTGATCAAGAAAGACAGGGCCATGAGTCAAAGAAACAAGACAAATGCCTTCCCGTACGACAACACTGGTCAAGACGCCATAAGCAAGATTAGAAGAAGAAAACTAACTTCTTCCCGCAGGAGACAAGAAAGATGGTTGCAGCCACCATGGTGGAATGGAGAGGTCGAGAAGGCATGGCTGGGAAAGAGGCATGCTGCCAAAGACTGGCACAAGGCCAGAAAGGCTAACATGCCACAGGTTGAGTTGGCAAACCTGAAGACTGAGGTCGATAGGACGACGACTTTATTCAAATCCTGCGCCAAACAGGCCAAGGCCGAAAAATGGGACGAGTTCTGCAGGAAGGTGTGCTCCGAGCAATCTCTTACGACGTTCTGACGCCTCCATAAGAGCATGAACGGCGTCGCACAACGTAGGGGTATTCCAGACTTTCAAGGCACAGACCTCACATGGAAAAAGTCGGATGCGGATAAAGGTAAGGCCCTTCTTGCACGCTACATAGAACAGACTGACCAGAAAGACGAGCCCGCCAGACAGAGGACCACAACGACACTATCTCAGTTATGCGAGGGGGTCAGGACAGAAGAAGAATGGATAATCACAGCCGAGATGATGCGTGCGATGCTCAAGAAATCACCTAACACCGCCCCAGGCCCATATGGCATCCGATATGGTGACCTACTGGTGATATCAGATGATGACATGGAAGAACTGGCCAGTGAATTCAACACCAGTATCCAGAGGGGTCAGATCAAAGAAGAATGGCTACACAGCTACTTGCTGCCGCTGCCAAAACCGAACAAAGACAATTCCAAGATAAACAGCTACAGAATCATTAGGATGCAGAACACTGCGGACAAGTTACTGGAGAAAATTGTAGCACACAGACTTGCTTATGACTTGGAACAACTCAGCTGCTTCGAGCCCACACTTGGAGGGTACAGACGCAACAAAGAGTCATGGCTGAATGCGCCGGTGTTTGCTCAAGAAGTTTACGAAGGATTTCAGGTCAGAGAAGAGACATGTGCGGCCGCCATAGACTTAGAGGACGCATATAACAGAGTATCTTTCGAGCACCTGATGCAAACCCTCCTCAGGCTGAAAGTGTAGCTTCACCTTGTACGATGGATAGCTGCAGTTCTGCTCCAAAGGAAGGTGGTGCTAAGATGCGGGCGTTGGTCTTCTGAGCCGATAACGATATGTCCAGGATTGCCGCAGGGTTCACCACTGTCACCAGTACTATTCAACGTGTATACGGTGCCGATCACTGAACAACAGTTGGACGGGATGGGTAGGACTCTGTCATTCGTTGACGATATCCTCGTGTATCGACAGGGTCGAGATAGACAGGCGGTTGCCAATGATATGCAGGGCGAACTAGATCGAATTTCCTCATGGTGTGCTGATACCGACGCCCTTGTCAATCCTTCAAAGGCAACGGTTACATGGTTCTCCCTACACAACCATATTGTGAAAACAGACCTGCCGGCAGTAATAATCGATGGGAGCATTTTGAGTAGAACCCAGTCAATGACATATCTTGGCGTGAGGCTTGATCGTAGCCTGTCCTTCAGAGATCATGTCGATTATATCATATCGAAGGCTCGAAAAGGTTTGTCAGCAATGAGAGCCATGGCGACTGCCAATATCGAGCAAAGACTGCTAATACTTCTGTTCCAAGGACTTGTGCTCTCACGCATCAAGTATGCCCTGGCCATCCTCACTGTCAACCCTACACAGATTGGAAGACTTGAAAAGGTACAAAACGAAGCCATGCGCATCATTTTGGGCTGCACGAGAGACACCAGCTGTGTAGCAATGAGATACCTCCTTGACTTCCCGACAATGGAACACAGGATCAAGATCTGGACAGCTCGTGCATACTTAAAAATAAGTGCAGATGAGCAGCACCCTCTGCATGACGCTATATTCAGAGAAAAGGGTGACAGGCTAAAGAGGGGCAAGCCATGGATGGGTCGGGCGGAAGATGTCGTCAGACAGGTCTGCAGTCTTACCAGTATCAACCCCGGCAAGGAATGGGTGCCGGTGCCTCCAGCTTTTAAGTGCACTTTCTCCTGCATTATCACACTTGACAGACGGTGCAGAGAGCAGAACCTTGCCGCTGTCAATGCAGAGGTTAACGCGCTCATCTATGAACACTCAGATAGCCCCGAAGTGCTCATTTATACAGATGGATCTGTTGTAAAGCAGCAGAGAAGTGCGTGGGCATTTACAGCCCGTTCAGCGGGCCGAACCGTTCAAGAATCCAGTGGTGCCCACTCTATGACCACGAGCAGCATGATGATGGAGGTGATGGCAGTTACACATGCTTTCATATGGCTGGAATCACAGCTTTATAACAACGTGTGTGTACTAAGTGATTCAATGAACATGATTCAAAAGGTCGAAGCTGGATCTGTACGTAGATGGTGGACTGAGTCGCTGCGGAAGTCTGTTGTCCGTAAAGTCACCTTCATTTTCGTCCCGGGACATGCGGGAGTCGAGGGAAATGAACGAGCTGATAAACTGGCTGGCTCTGCACCCCCTGTAGATGGCCAGCCCACGGATCGTGCCGATGTTATTAACGCCCTCAAAGATATGGCGAGACAGAGGACTTTGACGTCAGTGATTCCACATCGCTGTCCAGGATGAAAGACTTGGAAGTAAGAATCGGCACAGCCAGACGCGAGAGGTACATCGGGAAAACAAAGCGCCTCGTCAACCAACACAGAACTGGCACTATTAGCCACCGGACGCTGATGCATATTTAGGGGGGGGGGAGATCTGAGCACCTATGGACATGTCGGAGTGCAATGAAGATACCCCAACTGATAACTGATAACTGTGTCTGACGGTATGTCCTAATAACTGGGAATGTGCTGGTTGTGTGGGGTGGGGGGGGGGGGGGGGGAGCGGCAACAAAAGTTTCCTTTCTTTCTTCTTGTGTCCTTTCTTCTTCAGCGTAGACCCTCGACAAGCCTTTATTTTGCTATCCCTTGCATCTCTCTAAATACTGCCATTGTATTAATTATTTGTATCTAATTCCCCTCTACTCGCACTATTAGATGTCTCTCTATTTCGTTTGCTTCAGGGGTTTTAGATAAAAGGTGTTTTGTTTTCTCATCCTTACCATTTGTTGGTAGTTAGCACTGCATTACATTCATGGTGTGTGTGTGTGTGTGTGTGTGTGTGTGTGTGTGTGTGTGTGTGCGTGCGTGCGTGTGTGTGTGTGTATTCATGTGGTTCTAAATGTTGCTATTATTCTAGAACTTACTATTTCCAACCATATTAACTTTGTTTCTGCCTCAGTGCGAGGGAAATGTCCTCTGTAAGGCCCGAGAACAGCACTGTTTCACATGTCCTTAGAAGCCTTTTTCCTGTTTCGTTTTTCCTTCGCTAGCCTTGTCAGCAACCCACTTGCTACAGGCATACACGGATTCTCTTCTTTTGCACTAAACGAAGTGACAACTCGTCTCGTTTGCAAAAGGATACATTTTTATTCGGAGCGGATTATACAAAGGCTCCACGAGCGGAATACCACAACGGTATTAAACATCTTAGAATGTGAGGATGATAAGATGGGATGAGAGGATGATATAACTATTATAATCAAGGAAGCTAAGTTAGACTATTATAACTATTGTACTGTCCTTTATAACTACACAGTCTTCCTAGCGGAATACACGTCTGATTCCGACGCCGTCTTGGTCCTGTCTGAGCTCGCTGAGCGTGGCGTGTTCAGCCACTAGCAATTCAGCTCAGCGTGCAATGTTTGGTTTACGTGCTGGGCCCTGGGCTGTGTTGACCACAGTTACGTGGTCCTCACCTCGTGAGCTAGGTTTCCCCGGTTCTTAGGTAACACCAGCTCAATTGCACTGGTTGCCCTTCTTGTTGACACAAGTGTGTCCCGTTATAGTTATTTATAGCGTTGGTGTCTCTCCTGTCTGGTCTCCTGTCCTATTACGTCACCTTCCCCTGATAAGCTCTATTTTAGCTCTCTTAGAGCTGAGAGCTTCCTCTCAAGTCTTTGACAGGCTCTCGTTCCTCCCCTGTTGTGTTACAAACTTTTAAGTTGTGGGGGTAACACAAGTAATGTTAAAAAAATTGGCTGTCTAATTTTGTCAAAGACTTGATGAGTTTTCTACTTCTCTTATGGGGATAGGACAAGATCTCTCATTTCCTTCGTCACACTCTTGTATTTCTTCACTTGGCTAATTGAGTAGCTCATTCCACTAGTACAGTTGGCTTTAAACTGTCATTATATTTACGAGAATTGTATGATCCGGAACCATGCCATATGGCCTGTCCTCCGATTGTCCAAAATTAACAATCCCAACAACTTGCCTCTATTCAGAGTGCAAAACATGGACAATACAATGTTCATGCTCTCATATAATAATTGCCCCAACTCGTATGCGTGTCCTATGTGCCACTCTTCACCTTTTAGCTTCCGCTTGTGACAGAATATTTAAGTGTTACATTAAGGTATTTTTAGAGATATTATTCTGTCCCCTGTTGAAATAGTTATGGTTCTTTGAAAGTAATGGTGTATGCAAGATTATATGTTTGTTTTTCTGTTTGGTTGTGTGTTCTCTAATAAATTACAATGTACTTAACTGACATGTGTATGCGTTTCTAATTTAAGTGTGTGTATTATTTCGAGCGCCGTAAAGCGGTTTACTGTAGTCACAACTGAGTGTGTTATGCTAATTTATGTCTACAGTGCCGTTTTAAGATGCTCAAAATCCGTTCCCTATGTTTAACACTAAAGTATGGCAATTACACACTTATAAAAATAGACAACACATTGGTTACACAGATTGACACAGACAAGTCAAAATAAGTCGTTTTAAGCGGTGAAAAAAAATTACCGCTACATCTCTCTCACTCTCCTAATTTAATTTATTTCTCTCTATCATTCACGCATCTTTCGTTCTCCTTTCTCTATCATTCACACATCTCTCGTTCAACGTTCATTCAAAATTGGTTTTAAAATATTGGGTCGTCATTACAATCTGATTCAAAAATAATGCATGGATGAACCACAATTATATACATAAAACGTTATGGCTGAATTTGCAAGCGTATTCGAGCCAAATGACTGTGCCGTCTTTATGCATTCGTCAATTATTTACACAAATATACATGATTGAAACGGATTAGTTAATCCAATCCTATTGTAAACACTGTTTTAACTAAACTATTATGAGTTCGTGCAATGTTCTAAATTTATCTAAGGGAAATAATCTAACTAATTAATTTAATTTAAGAAAAATGGGTTATTTACCTTAAAGTATTTTAATGACTAAAATGATCTAAATTATTAAATGATGGTGTTAATTTGTAAGTGATGTTTTAACTAACTTATCTAACTAAATGAGTTTAAATGGTAATAAATTAAAGTAATATGATGTCAATATCACCTTAACTAGATTCTTAACTTACTATAGGTAAATTATAAGTAGGAAATATCTTAAATAAAGTTATATGGTAAATCTACATAAATAATTCTAATATTTCTACAAAATGTGAAGTTACACGCGACTGTTTATAAAAACATACTATATACATATCACAAATCAAGTTTAACTAACTACACTAACTAGTTTACATCCAGGAGTGATGTTCGAGCCGTGTTCTCTGTAGAATGTCCTCGAAAACAACGTTCAGGTAGACAAAGTCTGATTTATGCTCATGTCCTGGTTAATGTTCATACTAAAGGTATGCTAATGGTTGGTGTAGGTTCAAGTCTTAAATTTCAATCCACTCACGGGTTATATAAGTGGTAGTGGTGTAGACAATTCACAAATGCGTCTGTTCATTCCACTAATGCTGACACAGTTTATATTACATAAATGTAAGCGACTGGCGATGATAACGCACTTCAGTGTTCACAATCACCACATAGGGCATTAAGTAATTACAGTGTCAATGTTTCTGGTGATGTATGGTCGCTCTCTCCTTCTATTTCAGATATTTCAATGCAAGAAGGTCTACTTAATGTATCAGCTAAAGAGTTTAAATTTCCCTTCAAATATTTAATAGTAAAGGCATAATTTTGCAAAATCAAGGACCATCTGTAAATTCTGTTGTTCCGATGAACCCCTGTTTGCATTACCGTAAGAGGCGAATTATCGGTTTCGATAACAAACTCTGTACCCACCAGGAATCGATGAAGTTTTCTAATACAATAAATCACGCTTAACGCTTCCAATTCAGTTGCTGAGTATCTTGCCTCAGCCGGGCTGATCTTACGACTCACGTAGATTATTGGGTGAAAATTGGCCTAGGACTCCAGAAATGGAAATGGAACTTGCGTCTGTACGGAGGAAATATGTAAGATCGACGTTAGACAAACGCAATATAGGTGGAACGCTAAATAAATGTTTCAATTTTGATAACGCACCAATTAACTTTGCATCCATCACATCAAGTTTTACAGATGCTTTTAATACATTGGAAAACACACTGGTGATTTCAGCCAAATTTGGTATAAATTTGATGTAATAATTGACCAGACCAAGTAAGCTACGGACCTGTTTCTTGGTCGTAGGCATAGTTAGATTGAGAATCTTGGTCACTATTTTATCATCAGTTCTTAGTTGGCCTCTGGTGATTGTATGGCCTAAGAAGTCAATTTCTTCCATTCCCAACTCCACTTTGGTGGGTTTCACTGTAAGACCAAATAATCGCAATCTATCGAAGACATGTCGCAGTTTCAGTAGTTGTGTTGTCCAGTCTGCTGTATGAATGCAAATGTCATCAATATAAGTCGACGTATTGGTCACTCCATGAAGAAGATCCCTAGTTAGTCGGACAAAAGTGGCTGGTGCATTACGAAGACCGAAAGGAAGAAAGCGCCACTCGTACAGGCCTAAAGGTGTAGAGAAAGCTGTTAAAGGAATAGAGTCTACTTTCATCGTGACTTGCCGGTAACCTTTTGTGAGATCTAGTTTCGAAAATATACGAGATGTTGACATGTCAAGGATTAAGTCGTCACAAGATCGGATAGGCTCTGCGTCAACCTTGGTCACGTTGTTTAAGCGCCAATAATCGACGCAGAGGCGAATAGTCGAGTCCTTCTTTCTGACTAAGACTATAGGAAAAGAATATTCTGACTGAGATTTCTGAATTATTCCACTGGACTCAAGATTTAACAATTACTTGTCGAGATTTTCCCGGTAACTCAATGGGATGGAATAAGGTCGACATTTGATGGGTGTACTATCAGTCAGAATTATAGAGTGTTCTATTCTGTCAGTCTTACCTGGGATGTCAGAGAAAATGTCCTTGTACTCAGTTACTAATTCTAACAGTTGTTGTCGTTCGTCGTCTGTTAGTTTGGGTTCTATCCGTATGCTATCAATTGTCCCTGTCGTGTCGACTATCGGGACTGGTAGTTCTATTCCGTCGTCATCCGTCTGATTAAGTACTGTTGTTGTACTAGCTGTGTGTAATGTTTCCTGGCTAGGTGTGTTTGCGATGTCATCATGATCTGTCGCCCTACTTAGTGTAGTTGTGTTGTGTACGTCTGTCGTCCGGTTAACTGGTGTAGGTGCACTCTGTTCGTCTGTCGGTAGTTCTTGTCGTGAGAAATAGGGTTTCAGCATGTTGATATGAAATATCTTTAATTTTCCCTTTATCGATATTTCATAGTCGACACCCGATATTTGTCGTTCGACTTTGAATGGCCCTTGCCATTATGTTAGTAACAAATTACGTTTATCTGGTAGTAAAAGTAGCACCTTTTGATTGGGTTCAAGGTGTAGGGTTTTGGCACCCTTGTTTGCATATTCGCGGTACATCTGACCTTTTCTCTCCAAAGATGCTTTAGCTATTTGGCACACCTTCATTATTCTATTGCGTGTTTCCGTTACCATCTCATATGGTGTTACTGCTGTTGGATTCTCTACTGAGCTAGTAATCAGCTGATGGTAGATTGCTAGGGGTCCACGAGGGTTCGCCCCATAAACTAATTCAAAAGGTGAGAAACCCGTACTTGAGTGCGGAATTTCTCGATGGCCAAATAGCACTGCTGGTAGGAGGGTGTCCCAATCAGATGGGTTCTCAGCTGTTACTTTCGCCAGCATATGCTTTAGAACCCCGTTAATTTTCTCTATAATCCCATTACTCGCAGGGTGATACGGTGTACAAAAATGCTGTTCTATACCTAGCAATTTTGTTAGGGCTTGCATCGCAGCCGAAATAAATTGGGTTCCTCGGTCGCTCAAAATGGTACGAGGAAAGCCAAATCTACAAAATAAATGTAAAAACACATTTGCTACATCTTTGGAGGTGATGTATTTTAGTGGTACCGCTTCGATCCACCTTGTACAGAGATCCACGAGAGTTAGTATAAAACGGTTTCCTTTGTTCGACACCTGATTCAGGGGTCCAACAATATCTACCGCTACACTTTCAAATGGTCTAGAAGCCAAAATAGAACGCGGGACCTCGGCTGTTGCATGCTTCCCCTTTCTTACTAAATGTTGGCAAATAGTACATGATCGACAGCACAATTTAATGTCGTTACAAAATTTAGGCCAGTAGAAATGTGCCAAAATTCTGGCTCTCGTTTTATCATAGGCTAAATGTCCAGCAAACGGTGACTCATGTGCAATGTGTAGCACATTTTGTCGGTGTTTTACAGGTAACACCGTTTGCTGAATCTCATGGTTATTTGATGTATAATAACGCATGAGGATTCCGTTATGTACTTTAAAATACCACGATGCATTCTTAGTAACTTTCGCTCGCTCACCTAACAGTTTAAAATAAGGTGTGATAGTTTGATCGTTGCGTTGTGCTTCGATGAATTCTTGTCGAGTAGCACTGTTACTTGCACCGGTGGGTGTTAACAACTGTAACATTTCGTTTTGTAGGTCAGTGTAATGTGTTTCAGTATCTGACCGCGTTACAGCATTAGCCGTGTTTGTTTGTTTCAGGCTAATATGTCTTCATCAGTACACTGTTTTAATGATGGTAAACATCCCAGAATCAATTCAGTACAGGGATTTTTGAGGATCGCGCACGTAAATGTGCCGGCAAGGAACGGGGTGTTTATGCGTACTTTTGCCAATGGATATTTCTCTATGTTGCCAGAGAAAGTGCGACATTTTACAAACTCACCCGTATAGTCTTTTGGCTTAACTAGGTCTCTTTTGACCCAAGTAGAGTGCTTCCGCTATCCAGTAAACAATGGCATGGTTGTTCATTGACCAGTGCATCGTAGAACTGTAACTTGCCTCTGGAGGCTAACGCTGCATTGGCATCTTCGTTGGAACATGGTACCAAGTGTCCACATTTCAATTTGCCATCTGTATGAAACTGGTGACACGTGTCACACTTATTAAAGTCTAATATATCAATAGCTGCACTCACACTCTCACACTCACTAGTTGGTAATACATTTTCAACTTCGGAGTCAATCACACTATCATCGTCAGATGATGTATCGATGAGTAAGGCATTGTTTGCCTTCATTCGTTGCCTCCCCAAACACTTAGAACTATAGTGGCCATAACTTGAACAAAAGAAGCATTTAACAGCACGTTTATAAGAGTTTCGCTTGTCTTGCTGCTTTTTTATCATCATTTCTAGATGAGCAGGATAAGAGGGGCTCTTATCACAAATGGAGTACTGCGGATGGAATAATTTTCAGTATCCACACTGTGGTGGCTTCTGATATGGTTTATTTTTATTTTGATAGTCTTTCTGCTTGTAAGACCTGCTTGGTATGTTTTTGACAAAAGCAATAATCTCAGTGTCATGTACTGATGTTTTAAATACGTCTCTGTTGACCGAAAAATAAGCAGAACCTCGTTTTTCGAGCTGTTCGATAGATTCAATGTCTGCTTGTTGCAGGAACTTGGCAAAGGAAGTAGGAACGGTGGATATGACCTTATCCATCACCATTAAGTCCTGTAATTTATCAAAGTTCTTCCCAACTTTCGCTGCCTTCAGCCATTTATTGAATATACTCTGCACGTTTGAAACATAATCTAAGAAAGTTTCTGTTGGCTTGGGCTTTATCTGTGAATACTGGATCCGATATCCAGGAGCATCGAGTAAAAAATGCTGCATAATTCTATCATGAATGTACTGATAGTTACCTCTTAGTTCTGATGGTATTGATTCTATTACTTTTAATGGCTCCCCACTGAGGTTTCTCATGTAGATCATTGCCCAATCGTCTAATGGTATTTTCTGAGTTCTCAGTTGAAATTCTACATTCTCAGTCCAAGCTGATATTGAATCGCCTTGACTGTAGGGCTTGATCAATCCTTTATATTTTGAGAATTTATTTTGTTCTTCTTGGCTTTTCAACTTTGTAGAGGCTATCTGGGTGTTAGAGTCAATCTCCATTTCTTTCATCTTTAACTTCGTTTGTGACTCTACCTCTATCTGTTTCTGTTTTATTTCCAATTCCTTCTGTTTTGTGGCTTCTTCCAACTCCTTCATCTCTTTTTGATGTTGTCTTTCTAGTGCTCTCTCATCTCTCAATTTGTCCGTTTCTTCTTTGTATCTTTCTTTTGCCCATTTCTTTAGTTTATCTCCAGTATACTCTAGTCTTTGCCAGCCTGAATGAAGTCATTTAATGATGCCATTGTAAGGCTTTATGTTATTTGACAGCTGATAACAAAATATTTTCAAAATACAATTTCACAATTCTCGTATGTTAAATATTTACAAGATTTGCTGAAAAAGAGTGCAAAGTTAAGGGTGCATATCAAAATTAGAGAAAAATATACTCATCTAATCTTGTAGTAAAATATGGCCCTTGGGATGTTTCTCCGCTGTCTTTCCGTACAAACGACTGATCGCCTCGCTTTTATACTGATGTTTCTGTTTATTAGAACATCAAAATTTTAGCAACATGCATGTAATGTGTCATACATGTGGTTCATTGAAATATCAGCGTTTCAATAAATGGCAAAGTTCAAATGTGGCATAAATGATAATGATTAATGTAGATGATATGATTGTATGATAGTCTGAATGAACGTCAATGAATGTCAATGAATGTCAATGTCGTCTTGTCTTCCCTTTTCTGTCGTTTCTGACTGGGCTGCGATCTATGAATCTAGCTTAACCTCTAATTTCCAATTGTTGTGCGGAAAAAAAAAACTTTGTTTTTGCACAAATACTAACGTGATTGTGATAGATGTTGACATTCTGATAGTATCGAACACATGATGATTAACCTTTCAATTTGTACACAATCAGTTTATGTTTCACACAACTTCATTTAAATAATTTATATAAATCATATGCTAATGATACCTTTCATCACACAATGCTTTGCTATTTTTATCACTGCTAACTTCTATTAAATAGCACAACTTTAGCGGTGGTTCAAGCCCCACGAGAAATGATAACGTGGTATCTTGGCTAATAGTAATGAATGGTGGTTGAAAAAAGTTGCAATGGTATTCTAACAAATGCTATCCTATTGCTAACTTGTAGTGCGCGGTAGTTCCCAAAGTTACTTATACCAAACGGTATTCTACCAGCTAGTAGTGAGCCAAAATGGTGGCTAATGGTAGTGAACGGTAGTTCAGGGGCTTATTACACCAAATGGTATCTTCTTGGTAGTGAGCTGTTATTCAGGTACTTCTGACACCAAATGTATGGTATCTTGGTGTCAGATCGTGTCCTGGTGTCAGCTTGTTTCTACCTGGTAATGAGCGGTGATTCAAGCACTTCTGACATCAAATAGTATCCTGCCTGTCAGCAACCCACTTGCTACAGGCATACACGGATTCTCTTCTTTTGCACTAAACGAAGTGACAACTCGTCTCGTTTGCAAAAGGATACATTTTTATTCGGAGCGGATTATACAAAGGCTCCACGAGCGGAATACCACAACGGTATTAAACATCTTAGAATGTGAGGATGATAAGATGGGATGAGATGGTGATATAACTATTATAATCACTGAAGCTAAGCTAGACTATTATAACTATTGTACTGTCCTTTATAACTACACAGTCTTCCTAGCGGAATACACGTCTGATTCCGACGCCGTCTTGGTCCTGTCTGAGCTCGCTGAGCGTGGCGTGTTCAGCCACTAACAATTCAGCTCAGCGTGCAATGTTTGGTTTACGTGCTGGGCCCTGGGCTGTGTCGACCACAGTTACGTGGTCCTCACCTCTTGAGCTAGGTTTCCCCGGTTCTTGGGTAACACCAGCTCAATTGCACTGGTTGCCCTTCTTGTTGACACAAGTGTGTCCCGTAATAGTTATTTATAGCGTTGGTGTCTCTCCTGTCTGGTCTCCTGTCCTATTACGTCACCTGTCCCCTGATAAGCTCTATTTTAGCTCTCTTAGAGCTGAGAGCTTCCTCTCAAGTCTTTGACACGCCTGAAATAAATTCTCTATGTCTGCGATGTTGTCTCTTTCTCAAACTTTGCTGACTTTATAATTCACTCAGAGGACTGTACATTTTTAACTAGGAATGGAGGACTGCATTATTTTGTCGTAATAGGAGCAGTCTCTGGGGTTGTGACCTGATGTCTGCGGTCCCACTCCCCGTGTATATATAGCAAATGTGCCTGTCTTAAATTTTTAATAAGCTAGACATGCGGGAAGACAAACACACCGATCGAAAAATAGACAGACAGATTGACAAACCAACCAACCAACCGACCGACAGACAGGCAGGTAGGCAGGCAAGCAGGCAGCCAGAAAGTTGTTAGATAAAAATACAGATAAACAGACAGACAGACAGACAGACGTACGGACGGGCGGACGGATGGATGGATGGATGGATGGATGGATGGATGGATGGATGGATGGATGGATGGATGGATGGATGGATGGATGGATGAATGAATGGATGGATGTGTCGTGTGAAAACACTGGCCCGGATCTAAATGGTCGTCATGACCTTTGGGTTCTTACTTTTGTCTACTATTACCTTGTTGACCCCGGGACAGTGCCCGGACGCTGACCTATTTTCCTATCACTATAGACAAACAGATCACCACCTGATGATAAGAGAACACTTTTCAGATAGGTAGAACCCGAGTCTTTAATCAAGATTCAGACTCCACAAAACAAACGAAGTTCAAGTTCAAGACAAACAGAAACAACACTGAGTATTTGTGCGAGGATTCTAGAGGAGCAGATCATCATTCCACCAGTAGTTTGTCAGTCATCAGTATGTGAGTGATGTAGATACCGGTGACAGAATATCGTTCATCTGATCTCTCCTTTGATTGCCTGGAACTCCTCTTGACCTGAGTATATGCATATAAAGTTCTTTGTACAAGGCCGCTTCTTCCACCAGACTGGAATTGAGATCAGCTGCCTGAAAACGACTCTTCTCCTCCACGGCACATCAAGCACGTCAGTTGACACCAGCGTCAATAATAATAACGAGGATAATGAGGGTTCCTGCAAGTAAGAAGAAGATGCCCGGTGTACATATCCATTTCACCTGTTATTAATACATCACAACCAGATTCAGACTGATACTAGTGATGTGGTCAGTTTCCACCCTCAGACCAATTCCATAGGTCTGACTTCAGACATCTCGCCACTAGATCTGTGTAGAGCAGCAGGTACTAGACTTCAATGTCCCTGATTAACCTCACTCATGGCAAGGATAGCCTCTCTCGAAACACAATCCATTACTATTCGAGAGAGAGGATATAAGGTTCAAGACTTCAGGTAGAAATATTTCCCCTATACTGGCAAAGGGTGTTGGTCTACGTTCCAGCTGCGCTGGTAAACCTTTCCTGAAATATTGATTACAGACAGACAAAGAAAGAAGAGTGTCATCTTGAGTCTGTCGCTTTTTCTCCTCCTCTCCTCGGGCATATGGAAAGTTTGGAATTTATAGGCACTGAACCCCATTGGTTTGGCTTCTCTTGGCAGCCCAACCAAGTGTAAAAATCATGTGCAGAACAT
>OY992876.1:210912767-210925267 GCA_963921405.1 Cepaea hortensis | reverse complement strand
CTTGTCAGATTTGATGGTAGGAGATATGTCCCTTGTCAGGATTGATGGTAGGAGAAATGTCCCTTGTCAGGGTTGATGGTAAGAGATATGTCACTTGTGAGGATTGATGGTTGGAGAGATGTCCCTTGTCAGGGTTGATGGTAAGAGATATGTCCCTTGTCAGGGTTGATGGTAGGAGATATGTAACTTGTCAGGGTTGATGGTAAGAGATATGTCAACTGTCAGGGTTGATGGTAGGAGATATGTCACTTGTGAGGATTGATGGTTGGAGAGATGTCCCTTGTCAGGGGTGATGGTAGGAGGTATGTCCCTTGCCAGGGTTGATGGTAAGAGATATGTCCCTTGTCAGGGTTGATGGTTGGAGATATGTCCCTTGTCAGGGTTGATGGTAAGAGATATGTCAACTGTCAGGGTTGATGGTAGGAGATATGTCCCCTCTAAGGGTTGATGGTAGGAGATATGTCCCTTGTCAGGGTTGATGATAAGAGATATGTCAACTGTCAGGGTTGATGGTAGGAAATATGTCCCTTGTCAGGGTTGATGGTAAGAGATATGACCCCTGTCAAAGGTGATGGTAAGAGATATGTCAACTGTCAGGGTTGATGGTAGGAAATATGTCCCTTGTCAGGGTTGATGGTAGGAGATATGTCCCTTGTCAGGATTGATGGTAGGAGATATGTCATTGTCAGGGTTGATGGTAGGAGATATGTCATTGTCAGGATTGATGGTAGGAGATATGTCATTGTCAGGATTGATGGTAGGAGATATGTCATTGTCAGGATTGATGGTAGGAGATATGTCATTGTCAGGGTTGATGGTAGGAGATATGTCCCTAGTAAGGGTTGGTGGTAGGGGATATCTCCTACCATCAACATTGACAGGGGGCATATCTCCTGCCATCAATCACAAAAGGGGACATCAGTTATCAGTTATCAGTTGTGTTATCTTCATTGCACTCCGGACAAGTCCATAGGTGCTCAGATCCTCCCCCCTAAATATGCATCAGCGTCCGGTGGCTAAGTGCCAGTTCCGTGTTGGTTGACGAGGCACCTCGTTTTCCCGATGTATCTCTCGCGTCTGGCCGTGCCGATTCTTACTCCCAAGTCTTTCATCCTGGACAGCATGTGGATTCACTGACGTCAAAGTCCTCTGTTCTCGCCATATCTGTAAGAACGTTAATAACATCGGCACGATCCATGGGCCGGCCATCTACAGGGGGTGCAGAGCCAGTCAGTTTATCAGCTCGTTCATTTCCCTCGACTCCCGCATGTCCCGGAACGAAGATGAAGGTGACTTTACGGACAACAGACTTCCGCGGCGTCTCAGTCCCCTGTCAACGTACAGATCCAGCTTCGACTTTCCGAATCATGCTCATTGAATCACTTAGTAGACATACGTTGGTATAATGCTGTTATTCCAGCCATATGAAAGCATGTGTAACTGCCATCACCTCCATCGTCATGCTGCTCGTGGTCATAGAGTGGGCACCACTGGATTCTTGAACAGTTCGGCCCACTGAACGGGCTGTAAATGCCCACGCACTTCTCTGCTGCTTTACAACAGATCCGTCTGTATAGATGAGCACTTCGGGGCTATCTGAGTGTTCATAGATGAGCGCGTTAACCTCAGCATTGACAGCGTCAGGGTTCTGCTCTCTGCACCGTCTATCGAGTGTGATAATGCAGGAGAAAGTGCAGTTAAAAGCTGGAGGCTTCAGCACCCATTCCTTACTGGGGTTAATATTGGTAAAACTGCAGAGCTGTCTGACGACATCTTCCGCCCGACCCATCCATGATTTGCCCCTCTTTAACCTGTCACCCTTTTCTCTGAATGTAGCGTCATGCAGAGGGTGCTGCTAATCTGCACTTATGTTTAAGTATGCACGAGCTCTCCAGATCTTGATCCTGTGTTTCATTGTCGGGAAGTCAAGGAGGTATCTCATTGCTACACAGCTGGTGTCTCTCGTGCAGCCAAAAATGGTGCGCATGGCTTCGTTTTAAACCTTTTCAAGTCTTCCAATCTGTGTAGGGCTGACAGCGGGGAAGGCCAGGGCATACTCGATGCGTGAAAGCGCCAGTCCTTGGAACTATTAGCAATCTTTGCTCGATATTGGCAGTCGCCATGACTCTCATTGCTGACAACCCTTTTCGAGCTTTCGTTATGACATAAGCGACATGATCTCTGAAGGACAGGCTATGATCAAGCCTTACGC
The DNA here is from genome assembly GCA_963921405.1 of Cepaea hortensis. Classification (NCBI taxonomy): domain Eukaryota; kingdom Metazoa; phylum Mollusca; class Gastropoda; order Stylommatophora; family Helicidae; genus Cepaea; species Cepaea hortensis. The sequence goes on along the minus strand of OY992876.1, from coordinate 210,923,055 downwards.
CAAAATATGTCATTGACTGGATTCTATTCAAAATGCTCCCATCCATTCTTACTGCCGGCAGGTCTGTGTTCACAATATGGTTGTTAAGGGAGAACCATGTAACCGATGCCTTTGCAGGGTTGACAAGGGCACCGGCAACAGCACACCATGAGAAAATTCTATCTAGTTCGCCCTGCATATCATTGGCAACCGCCTGTCTATCTCGACCCTGTCGATATACGAGAATGTCGTCAGCAAATGACAGAGTCCTACCCCACCCGTCCATCTGTTGTTCAGTTATCGGCACCGTATACGCGTTGAATAGTACTGGTGATAATGGTGAACCCTGCGGCAATCCTGAACATATCGTTATCGGCTCAGAAGACAACTCCCGCATTTTAGCAATACCTTCCTTTGAAGCAGAACTGCAGCTATCCATCGTACAATGTGAGGGTGCACTTTCAGTCTGAGGAGGGTTTGCATCAAGTGCTCAAATGATACTCTATTGTATCCGTCCTCTAAGTCTATGGCGGCCGCACATGTCTCTTCTCTGACCTGAAATCCTTCGTAAACATCTTGAGCAAAGACCGCCACATTTAGCTAAGACTCTTTGTTATAAATGTCCCCTTTCCAGGTTGATGGTAAGAGATATGTCCTCTGTCAGGGGTGATGGTAAGAGATATGTCCTCTGTCAGGGGTGATGGTAAGAGATATGTCTCTTGTCAGGGTTGATGGTAAGAGATGTGTCCCCTGTGAGGGTTGATGGTAAGAGATGTGTAAGAGATATGTTCTCTGTCAGGGTTGATGGTAAGAGATATGTCCCCTGTCAGCGTTGATGGTAAGAGATGTGTCCCCTGTGAGGGTTGCCAGGTGCACGCTGAGAAACATTTCTGCAGCCAGGTGCATGCTAGGAGAAATGTCCCCTGTGAGGGTTGCCAGGTGCACGCTGAGAAAAATTTCTGCAGCCAGGTGCATGCTGAGAGAAATGTCCCCTACCAGGTGTATGCTGGGAGTGATGTCCCCAGCCAGGTGCATGCTAAGATATTTGTCTCCTGTCAAGTGGATGCTGAGAGAAATGTCCCCAGTCAAGGGTATGCTAAGAGAAATGTCCCTGTCATGTAGATACTGAGAGATATTTCCCTTGCCAGGTGCATGCTGGGAGTAATGTCCCCAGCCAGGTGCATGCTGGGAGTAATGTCCCCAGCCAGGTGCACGCTGAGAGAAATGTCCACTACCAGTTGCATTCTGGGAGAAATATCCCTAGCCAGGCGCATGCTGTGAGTAATGCCCCATGCCAGGTGCAAGCTGAGAGAAATATCTCCTGCCAGGTGCATGCTGGGAGTAATGTCTCCAGCCAGGTGCATGCTGGGACTAATGTCCCCTGCCATGTGAAAGCTGAGAGAAATGTCCCCTCCGGAGTTGATGATGGGAGATAAAAGGTTAAAAGCAAGAGGAATGTCTTCATTGCACTGTGTTTCACCCAATCAGGCATGGTCTAAGCCGACTGCAAAGAGATTCGCGCAAAATTCAAACCCACAGCTCCAACAATGACTCCCAGAGGTGTCCAGAAAAATGCGACTCCTATTCTGGAAAACACAGACTGAAAACAAACACAACATTCAGAGCTAGAGATAGTCAGATTAGAGATAGAATAATATAACATGACACTGGTTTGAATTTTAACCAGAAAAATTGAATTTATTTATAAAAAGTAAATTTAGATGGGGATAATTTTTGATTCACCCTAGTGGACTCATATATCCACATGTATGTACATTTCCACATAATATGTTAGTACCTACATACAGTCATGTTGTTTTGAATTGTTTAAACCATCAGAATATTGTAAACACTCACTTTTTAAACCATATACATATACTGAATAAGTACAGACATACAGAAGAAAATATTCACATATGTTGGTACAGTGTGTAGAAAAACATGCATATAAGAAACAGACAATTGCAATATTATGAGATTATAACAAGCAACAACCTGACAGCCGCTCACAACCTCAATGTGAGACATACTCTTATGGTTTCATGTTATCCAGTTTAACTAAATGGGTACTCCACCTTACCCAAGAGTGTTTCATAGGCTAGCGGAGAGAATGAGATGTCTCACTTCTCTAGTTAGATCAACATAGGCTAGCGGAGAGAATGAGATGTCTTACTTCTCTAGTTAGATCAACATAGGCTAGCGGAGAGAATGAGATGTCTTACTTCTCCAGTTAGGTCAACATAGGCTAGCGGAGAGAATGAGATGTCTTACTTCTCCAGTTAGGTCAAAATAGGTTAGCGGAGTGAATGAGATATCTTATTTCTCCAGTTAGATCAAAATAGGCTAGCAGAGTGAATGAGATATCTTAAATCTCTAGTCAGGTCAACATGGATGAATGGATGAGAGTGCTCATTCTTGAAACTTCTGGTGAGTGTTGATGCTGGGGTAAGATGTCCAACCCCTACATAGGTAAGTTCGACTAAAATGCTAGCTTCTCGTCCTTGACTTGGGGACGTAAATTACCAGTATCTGAGAAGTCTGAATAGGTTTGCCTGATGACGAGGGACACTAGTATAATAGGGAAACCTAATCCACATACAAATAATAGTGGTCCACTAGAAGAAGTAGCATGTGTGAAAAGCGAGCCAACACAAAAACAACTTCTGTGAGAGGAGATATCCCCTACACAACCACCCCAACACAGACAACCTGCCAATAACATCATCATCATCATCAGCCATGCCAATAAGCATGGGCAGTCAAGGTTCACTATCTCACACACCACAATCTTGAATCAGCTCTGCGTTCTTGTCTAGATTATGCCACGAGGCTAATCCCTTCTGCATATCTCTGTCGAGAGCAGTACGTCACACCTTGTTTCTGCACCTTAAGATCAATGTGTCCGTGTTTAGCATGCATTATTTGTTTGAGGTTTGTTTCCTCTATATATATTCCAGCCAAGGTAGAAGGTTCTATCTACCCATATGCAGGTTTCCTAAACCTGTGGCCATGGCATCAGCCTTACGGCCTACTCTTTACAGTTTCCAGCTGCCATGGGCATTTTGATATGGAGAACTTCCACAAAGGACCAATTTTGTAGTCCTAATCTGAGAACCTAGGAGCCCGATCTTACTGCCAGAAGATCAGGGGGAAGTATGATTGTTACCAGCAGTTCATGGAAAAACAACCAGACCTAGGGTGGCTACATCCTTATATCAATCTCCACAGATGTGATGTTCATGGAAACACACCCTGCCCTAGGGTGGCTAAATTCAATCATCCCTCTCCACAGATGTGAAGTTCATGGAAACACAACCACAACTAGGGTGGCTACATCCTAATATTTCTCTCCACAGATGTGAAGTTCCAGTATTGGTCTTACAAACACAACACAGAGAGCTCGGCAACAGCCCCTGTATAGATGGTAATGGCCCATGAGAAGACAAGACCAACCTCACTCCGATAGATAGCTCGCTAGTGTTATGTTATTAATAGTTAAGCAGCAATTAAACATTACAAACTGTATGCTTTGATAAAAGACATTTTGGGTTTTACAAAGTATGACAAACATTTCAAATGTGCAGCTCATGTAGGCACCATATATAGTAAATTTACATGAAACACTTTTTATCCAAACTGCCATGTACATTAGACTTGTTATATAATTTCCATTGGGATTGTAAATTAATCTACACATGATTATAAAATAATCATTAAGATTGTAAAATAATCATAGCTTAAATAACCCCCATGATAATTGTAAAATCCACATTTTTATTATAAACAGTGTGCATAAGGAGAGAAAAGCTACAGTATAAATTGTCAAATAACATAATTGCAAAATAATGTGCATTTTAATACTAAAATAATCTACATTATAAGAGTAAAATAATATCAAATTAAGGCGTATCTTTTATTGTATAGTATTTCTAGTCTTCTTGAACACATGTTGTATCATACACATCCTTCCACCCATCCACATTCACCGCCACATATATGCCCAGAAACACACACACACCCAAGCACACCACCACGTCCACATGCCCGCACTCACGGACTCACTGTCCTTGGTCTTGCACACGCTCACTGACTCACTGTCCTTGGGCTTGCACACGCTCACTGACTCACTGTCCTTGGGCTTGCACACGCTCACGGACTCACTGATGCTCACTGACTCACTGTCGTTGGTCTTGCACATGCTCACTGACTCACTGACATCGCCCTCGCACACGCTCACGGACTCACTGACTTTGGTCTTGAACGCACGGCACCACGCACACTCGCACACGCCCACGTTGGTCTTGAACACACGGCACCACACCCACTCAACTATGTATCCAATCACGCACCCAAAAAAGACAATAATCCCCAACCCACACACGCGTGGCATAAGTGGTATGCACGGCTCACTGGGAAGTCTAACAGCTCTCCGTCGACTGAAGGGTGCAGAAGTTCTCAGCCATCTGAGGGGTCCAACAGGTCTCAGCCATCTGAGGGGTCCAACAGTTATCGGACGACTGAAGGTTCCAGCAGCTCTCGACGGACTGAAGGTTCCAACAGTTCTCAGCCAACTGAGGGGTCCAGCAGTTATCGGACGACTAAAGGGTCCAACAGTTATCGGACGACTGAAGGTTCCAGCAGCTCTCGACCGACTGAAGGTTCCAACAGTTCTCAGCCAACTGAGGGGTCCAACAGATCTCAGCCATCTGAGGGGTCCAACAGGTCTCATCCATCTGAGAAGCCCAAAAGGTATCTGCACACTGACGGTCCCAAAAGGTCTCTGCACACCGAGGGGCCCAATAAGTCTTGGCTCGCTGAGGGTCCCAAAAATTCTCTGCACACTGAAGGGCCGTGAAGGTCTCTGTTCACTGATGGGTCCAGTGGATCCAGATTTTCTTTTACCATAGCTGAGCCAAAGAGGTCTGCTCTCATCCATACGATGTCTCTTCTGGCTGTTTGGATCAAAGGGCATGTCATGGACAGATGGATCTGTAAGTGGAAAAAGGTCATTTCAGGCTGTACTGAAGATTCAGAATTAAGAAATATGGGATGTAATCTTGTAAATAATGGTTTAAAGATAAACAGAATTGGAGATTTTGAGGAAGGAGGGAAGAGGAGGAGGAAGGAATATGTGCAGTCCTATTCTATAACATACGTACACAGATCAGAGTTCTCTCAAATAGTGCTAAATAATTTGAAATGATGAATTGTGTATGTCGTGGTTCCATATTTAATAACAATAGGACTGTTCAAAAGATGCCGGATGTATGTTGGCCATAGAGAACCGTCTGTCTGAACATACTGAGTTGGTAATTGCAAGACAACGTGAGAACCGTCTGTCTGAACATACTGAGTTGGTAATTGCGAGGCAACGCGAGAACCACTGTCTGAACATACTGAGCTGGTAATTGCAAGACAACGTGAGAACCGTCTGTCTGAACATACTGAGTTGGTAATTGCGAGGCAACGCGAGAACCACTGTCTGAACATACTGAGTTGGTAATTGCGAGACAACGTGAGAACCACTGTCTGAACATACTGAGTTGGTAATTGCGAGGCAACGCGAGAACCACTGTCTGAACATACTGAGTTGGTAATTGCGAGGCAACGCGAGAACCACTGTCTGAACATACTGAGTTGGTAATTGCCAGACAAAGAAACAAAGAAATATCCCTCAACGTGGTTTATATAAGTGGGATGGGGGGAGGGGGATCGCGAGCGGGTGTTTAATACGGACACATCTCCAGGACTGAGGAAACTCAAGTCTCTGTCCACGAGCTAGCTGACCACTGGGGTCGCGACCCGAGATCGGTGGAGTCCGGTTGGCTTTGATGTGGGTAGAGGAGCATCGCTAGGTGACCGGTAGGGAAATGACAATACGGAGACGGGTTTTTAATAGAGGGGTTGGAGATAGCGAGTACATATACAGAGTTTTCTAAATGTAGGAAGAGGGGGGGGGGGGGTGAGATAAATAAGCAGAGGTGGCACAGTGGTTGTCATCTGGCCTTCCATAATAGTAATCTGGGTTAAATCCTCAGCAGAAGCTGTATTCGATTTTGCATCGACCAAATGAAGAAGAAGAAGAAGAAGAAGAAGAAGAAGAAGAAGAAGAAGAAGAAGAAGAAGAAGAAGAAGAAGAAGAAGAAGAATTAAACAAAAAATAGAAAAACAAGACGAAAGAAGAAGAGGAGGAAGAAGAAGAAGAAGAAGAAGAAGAAGAAGAAGAAGAAGAAGAAGAAGAAGAAGAAGAAGAAGAAGAAGAAGAAGAAGAAGAAGAAGAAGAAGAAGAAGAAGAAGAAGAAAACAAAATAAACAAAAAATAGAAAAAAAGACCGAAAGAAAAAGAGAGTAAAAAGGACAAACAAAGACCAAAAAAAAAAGAACATATGAAAACAGGCACAACGCAATAATCATGTCCTAAAAAACTCTCCGGATGAACGCAGAAAAAGAAGACGAAGTGTGTAGTCTCTCTTTTTTAAAAATTGAGATACATAATCTCTCTCTCTCTCTCTCTCTCTCTCTCTCTCTCTCTCTCTCTCTCTCTCTCTCTCTCTCTCTCTCTCTCTCTCTCTCTCTCCTCTCTCTCTCAATTTAAAGTTATTTGCATATCCTTCACAGAACGTCGCAGTCAACCACATATTTTTGTGTTGTTTTTCGTTTCTTGGTATGCTTACTTCAGTAGTTAGACATTTCTTTCTGAACGACCGACACTCATGCCATTGTATGAAAACCTTCTCTGCTTGCAAATCCCCCGCAGCTGTGTTTCGAGCGTGGTATGTTTGTACCTCCTCCGCCACAGATCAGACAGTTCGTGCTCGTCGACTTTCCTTACTCTAGGAAACAAGTCCCCCAATCACTGCCCCTTCCAAATAGTCATGGCGTCTAATATGGCCAAAGTACTTCAGCTCCCTAGACTGTTTCTCATTGTTTCTAGCTGAACCTGTTGTCTTCCATGTTCAAATCGGGTAGAAATGTAGCGATCTGTAGGTACTTGTCTTTGTAGTTCACGATATTCTAACAATTTTTCTGCAAAATTGTTAGTACAAATCCCAGACTTTCTTATTTAGTGATTTCGGAATGGTTTCGGAGTCACTCATATTCGTAAGTTGTCATAGGAAAGATTCATTCATTATGTGCCATGCCGATAAGTGTGGGCGGTCATGTTTCGTTATCTCAATCACCAGAGTAGTGGATCAACTCTGTGTTCTTGTCTCGACCATACCACATGCCAAGCCATATAGGTATTTACTTCTCTGCCTTCCCCTTCTCCTCTTTCCCTCGATCTTGCCAGTGTCACCAAGTTCTTCCATTTATTTCTTCTCATAACGTGACTAAATATGTCGACTGTCATCGTTTGATTTCTCTAATCAGTTTACGATTTTCATTTGTTTCTTGTAGAATTTGGTCAGTGGTTTTTCTATCCGTCTATGGTGTTCTTTGCATTGTCCGCAGAAACCACATTTCACAGCCATCAGATGTTTTTCAGCTTGTATGCTCATTGTCCACGCTTTACATCTATATAAAAGTGCAGGTTCTATGTTGCACCTCAATACTCTTTTTCTTGTTGCAAATGACATCTATTTGTGGATTTTAAAAAGGTTTATAATAGTGTCCATAGGAATAGTCTATGGAATGCTATGCAGGAATTTGGAATACCAAGGAAGTTAATCAACATGACCAGACTATGCATGGAAGATTCTTATAATATAGTAACATATAAAGGCAGGAAATCAGACCCTTTCCAAATAACATCTGACTTGAAACAGGGTTATGCACTATCGCCGCTCCTCTTCAATCTGGCTCTAGAGAAAGTTGTAAGGAAGGTAAAAGAAGAATGTGATATTGGAGGAACATCCAAACTGCTTGGTTATGCAGATGATATAGATATTATAGGGGAAAATGAACAAAAGACATTGGAAATATTGACTCACTTAAAGGAAAAAGCCCAACAGATGGGGCTGGTTATCAACCAAAATAAGACAGAATATATGGTAATTTCAAGAGAAGGAATGGCTAAAAACTCTGGCCACATACAAATAGATAATATGACCATTAAAAGAACGGAAACATACAAATACCTGGGTACAATCTTCAACTGCTCCGACATCATAAGGGAAGAAATACAAACTAGAATCAATTCTGGAAATAAGATATACTATGCACTACAACATCTACTAAAATCAAATGCGCTATCTCATAACACCAAAATCACAATATACAAAACACTAATCAGACCAGTTATGCTGTATGGCTCTGAAACCTGGAAGTACAACGAAAGGAGACGAAGCCTTGTTACAAACCTTTGAGAACAAAGTTTTAAGACGCATCTTTGGACCCATTAGGGATACACAAAGTGGAGAGTGGAAAAGAAGAAGTAACAAAGACATTTATGATCTGTTTAAGTCCCCGCTAATCACTGGTATCATGAAGGCTAATAGACTACAATGGCTGTGGCATATAGAAAGAATGGAAGATAATAGGGAAACAAAACTCGTTTACACTCAGGAAATAAATGACCGTAGACCCCGAGGTAGACCAAGAAGGCGGTGGAGAGATAATACATGTACAGACCTACAAGCACTTGGAATCAACGACTGGCAAGAGAAGGTCCCCCAGAGAGACGAATGGAGACGGATTGTATCTGCAGCAAAGAACCTCAATGGCTCGGAATGCTGAAGAAGAAGAAGATTATTAATTTTTATTATATATTATTATTAGTAACAGTCAGCATCATCATTATTATTACCATTATCATTTATTGCTATTATCATCATCAAAGTCATTTTCAACAATGTCATTATTAATATTACCATTGCCAGCTCCGTGGCGATGGGGCTACGGACGCAGTTCACAATCCCGCATACCGCGGACCGACATTGGGTTGGGTGTTTAATAAAATGGTATGGGTGCCGGTCGTTCAGAAAATCAAGCACGAAGCACACACTCCGAGGCTTCAGGACGACCCCCAGGGGTCTCCCATTCCCCCCCCTCACCCTGTAACCGAATGGTGGAGTCCCAAGGTGAACCCATGACCCTTGCGACTCGCGGCTGGACCAGTGCGTCGCGTAGAACCCTCCCCGCTTATTGACTGATTGGTGACGTGTGCAGTAGGGATAATCTAACTGACTGACTGAATGGTGACGTGTGCAGTAGGGATAATCTGACTGATTGACTGAATAGTGACATGTGCAGTAGGGATAATATGACTGACTGAATGGTGACGCGTGCAGTAGGGATAATCTGACTGACTGACTGAATTGTGACGTGTGCAGTGGGATAATCTGACTGACTGACTGGTTACGTGTGCAATAGGGATAATCTGGCTTCTGGTAGAGACACGTTTGGAACCACGGTACCATCCCACTGTGGAGTACCCGGAAACGACAGAGCTGATCAATTGGCTAAGGAAGGAGCCAAAGAAGAAAAACCTGATGTGCCCGTTACATGCCACCAAAAGAAAAGAATGATCAAATCAGTCAGAAAGCCACCAAAACCTGCTCAAGATGACTACCACGTTATGGATAGACCAGAACAAGTCATTATTCTGCGCCTCAGAAAGGGCACAATAGATTACGCAACCACATGTATACAAAATTCAAGATTGGTGAAACAGCCATGTGCACATGTGGATTGGCGTCGCAGACAGCAGAGCACAAACTCCAAGACTGCCCAAAATATAACATATCTAGGCAAACCTTCTGGCCTAGAGAGACGACAGTGGAAGATAAACTCTGTGGACCGCTGCGTGAACTGAAAAAGACAGTTCAATTCATACAAGAGACAGCATTGCAGTTATAGACATATTTCAAGCGAACGAAAGAAGAAGAAGAAGGAACCACGGTTACAGCGGCAATGTTTTACACAGAACAAACTGCTGTACCATGTGTTGTGTGTTGTTCTTACAGAATCTTGGTATACTTTTCTTTAATTTCTTTTGTTTCGTGTTGTTACTCTGTGTCAACAGCCAGTGTTGTGAGCTCATGAAGGTATTGTCACAACCCTGTCAACAGCCTGATTCGTGAGCACAGGACAATATTGTCTCAGCACCTGTCAACAGATGCTGTGCTGTTTTATTTTAATTTCTTCTTGTAAGAAGTAGGCACAAGAAACTAGTCCCTGGGCACATCTCGATTTCTTTCCTTCAGTTCTTTCCTTGCCCACTTAATTATTCTCGTACATGTCGCTCCCACTTTGATAAACACACAAACACACAAACGCGAACGAGCGCACATACACACATATACACGCTCACATATAACAATATGTTGCTATGAATTTCCGCAGTTTTCTGAAATATTCTTTGAACACA
>OY992876.1:210902767-210910267 GCA_963921405.1 Cepaea hortensis | reverse complement strand
TGATGATGATGGCAGATGATGATGATGGCGGATGATGATGGCGATGATGATGATGATGGCGATGATGAAGATGGTGGCTATGATGATAGCGGATGATGATGATGATGATGATGATGATGATGGCGGATGATGATGATGATGATGTTGGCGGATGATAATGGTGGCGATGATGATGATGATGGCGGATGATAATGGTGGCGATGATGATGATGATTATAATGATGATGATGGCGGTTGATGATGGTGGCGGTGATGACAGTGATGATGATTATGATGGCGGATGATGGTTGTGGCGATGATGATAATGATGATGATGGCAGATGATGATGATGATGGATGATGATGATGATGATGATGATGATGACGATGATGGTGAATGATGATGATGACGATGGTAATGATGATGGCGGATGATGATGATGATGATGGATGATGATGATAATGATGATGACGATGGTAATGATGATGACGGATGATGGTGATGATGGCGGATGATGATGATGGCGGATGATGATGATGGCGGATGATGATGATGATGATGATGATGATGATGGTAATGATGATGGCGGACGATGATGATTGCGGATGATGATGATGATGATGATGACGACGATGGCGGATGATGACGACGACGACGTGTCCTGTCCCCTTTCTTGTCCATAACATATATAGACAAGATATGTAAAGAAGCCAGCCAAACAGAGATAGCAAGAATACCGCACGACGATGACACAGAAGAAGAAGCATCTGCAAATCTAACCATTAGAGAACGCCTGTTTGCGGACGATCGAGCACTAATAGCAAAATCAGAAGTTGAATTAAAAGACCACGTGAATAGTATAAACGAAATGTGTAGGGAACATAACATGAAAATTCGCACAAGCAAAACATGTAATGACTATAACTAAAGAAGAACAAACAACAACAATTCACCTAGACGAACAGCCCTTGAAACAAGTAAAGACTTTCAAGTACTTAGGAAGTATAATATCATCAAATGGCAGATCAGAAGACGAGATCGAAAATAGATGCAATAAGGCAAACCAACTCATTGGACAAATGGCACCAATACTAAAGAACAAACATGTATCAACTACTAAGAAAGCACTTTACAACACAATCTTTCTACCAACTCTGTACTACCAATGCCAAACCTGGACAATAACAGAAAAAGAGAAAAGAAAAATCACAACAGAAATGAGATTCCTGAGAAGAATACTCAAAGTATCAAGAAGAGATAATTTCAGAAATGAAGAAATCAGGAGTAAAGCATCACTAGATTTTATTAGAAAGCAGCAAGTCAAATGGTTCGGCCATGCAAGTAGGTTACCAGTCAACAGCATACCACAACAAGCAATGATGTACAGACCAGATGGAAACAGAGGAAGAGGTCGCCCACGTAAACGTTGGACGGAGGGAATAGCAGAGTCCATGGGAATATCGATATATAATAAATTTTGTTGCGTATCCCTTACGGGACGTTGCAGTCAACACCATCATTTTCAGCTGCTGTCGATGTACTAGGCAAGTGTTATGTTCAGTAGTTTTCCATTGCTTTCTGAACGGCCGACCCCTATACCTTTTTCGAAAAAACCAGCACCGCTGTGTTTCGAACCCGGGTATACAGGCTCACAAACCGCGTTCACAAGCCCTTAGACACATAGACCGGTCATATGAAGCCCATAATCGAGCACTCTCACGGTGTTTATACTTCAACTCGACACCACAAGGTACAAGAGGAACACGATGAGATGAGATGAGATCTTGCTATATCGCAGATCCATTGAGCACACTTTATTCACACGCTTCGAGTTTCTCATTTCTATATTTTAGTTCCTAATGTTTAATAATTTTTTTTTTAATTAAAAAGTCGCTTTCACCTAATTAATTTCTGAAAAATGAAAAGAAAAAAGTATTCTCGCCGTCTAGGAATCGAACCTAGGTCTCCCGCGTAATAGTTGGACGTACTTACCACTAAGATACTGGGGAAATAATAAAACTTTAACAGAAATTTATAATATAATCAAACATATTTTCCGATGACGTCACGTATGTCACGCGACCAGCGTTCGGTTGCGAATAGACACTTCGGTAACGGTTTAATATTGACATCACCTATCAAGGGAAGTAAAGGTGTGAAACTGACAACATCACCCATCGAAAGTCATTTAGGAAAAAAACAGCAAATTTCTGGCCGACTTTCGTGGGCAATCATCCCTCTCCACATCTTGCGATCTCCAACGGCATGTTCCAATTCGTGTCTTCAACTCCCTTCCGTGCCATGGGACACAAGAATATCGAGTTTCTCTTGCTATCTCGCTATCTGCCTCTTATCTTTTTCAACACATCTGGTCCAGTTGTCACAACTTTTTAACTTCTTTTCTTACATGTGGCCAAATATGATGACTGCCGCTTTCTGATGTTTGTGATAAATTGTCTTTGCAACGAAGCCTCCCTCAAAATATCGAGATTACTCATTTTAGCTAGGAATTTTCAGCATTCTTCTATAAAACCATAATTACAATGCTTCCTGCGATTTGTCGCTTGTTTACTAATTGTCCAGGATCGGAGCCATGTGTTTCAAAAGGTGTTAAAAGGTCTCCTTTCTATACATGCAGCAAGATTAGAATCTTCTTACGTGGTCTCTAACTTTTAACAATCGTATAAACATCAACGTGCTGTAAAAACTAACAAATGTTTCCGATCTAGTCGTTACATTAACATTATCTTAGTTTTAATACCTTGACCTTCTCCCACACTGACGAATCACACAATTGTTTTTCAATTTCAAATGACATCTGGCTGCACCATGAATTAGAAATTTACACAAATAAATTGTTTAAGAAGATAATGAATGCGACAACGTTGATCTATATAGAAAAGTATAAAATACAAGAATATGTTCAAATGTAAAAGATAAGATTAAGAATGATAAATGGCACTCTTCCGACAGACGGGTCTAAATAGTTCTGCAGTGAATAAGTGATTAGGGTTAGGGTTAGGGTTAGTGTTAGTTATATAAAATTATTCACTGCAGAACTATTTAGACCCGTCTGTCGGAAGAGTGCCTGATAAATATATAATACAAAAATACGTTAAAATTAAAAGATAAGAATAATAAGAACATTATAAAAATATAAAATACAAGATTAAGTTTGTATGTAAAAGACAAGAATAATAGTCATCATCATCAAGTGCCGTGCCAGCTGGCGTAGGTGTTCATGGCTCTCCACAGATCTCGGTCTTTGGTTTTCTGGATCAACTCTGCTGCTGATATTCCTCCATGCCACCGTCTCAATCCACCCAGCATCATTTCTCTTGGTCTGTCTCTGCCTCTCTTCCCCTCGATCTTTCCAGTGGTTACGATGTTCTCCAATGCAATGCAGAATAATAGGATCCGGTCAGGGATATGCACTACTGACGAGCTCAAACGAGGGCGAAACTCGAGTATAGTGCTTCCATATTGACGTGGATGGGCCTTAGGTTCATACCGGAATGCGATCGGCGTTGCCAGTAGTGGGTTGTGCTCAATATTTAAATTTCAAATCCCGAAACAACCACATAATCAATAGTATAAGTATCAAAAACAATACCGAGAGAGCGGCCATTTTAAACCACACTTTAAATAACATTACTAAGAAATAAAGTTACACTCACGTATGGTCTTGAATATCTGGTGGTCCATGATAATATTGAATATCACAAAATCAATTAATTACAGAAAAAAACTATCAACTGTAAACACTAAACTGCCCAAGCACTTGGTTCGCGTCTTATAGTTTATAGAAAATCTCCTCGTGGGCGCAGTTTCACGTAATTGGTCAGTAGATGTCCAGCGAGGAAGTCATCGTCGAAAAGCGCGTGGCGTGTTTGTGAACAACTCTGCGATTGGCGAGTTGGCTAGACGGTGGGTGTGACCGTGTATCCTAAAAACTGGGAATGAACTGGGGAGAGCTGCTACATAGATTTATTTTTCTTTTTTCTTTCGTTCTTCTTTTGTCCTTTCTTCGTCATAGCAGCTTAGGCCTTGAACCAGCCTTTTCCCCCTACCCTCTTCAGCTCTTTGTATCTCGTTAATTATATATAATTATATATATTATAAATCTTATTAATAATTAGTTGTGACTAGTTTACACCGCCACGCGCTATTAAGTGTCCCTCTATTTCTTTTGCCCTATGGGTTTCAGATATGAGATTCTTCTTGTTATCTTTTTTTCGAGTCTCCGTGGCAAAGTAGTCAAGCCGTCTGACTCGTGCTCCGTAGGTTGTGTGTTCGATTCCGGTTCGCTTCCTTCAGTTCACGAGTGACATTTTTCGGAGTCTCCTGGGGGTCGTCACTGGGGCTACGGAGTTCGTACTTTGTGTGACGCTTTCGACAGTTCACGGTGGAAAGATGCTGAGCCGTATGGGATAAAACCCGGTGCAATGAAGTCGACCCTGTCGACTTTAAAGCGCCGTTGTTTTAAAAGGTTTTTCTCATTCTTACCATGTGATGGTAGTTAGCACTGCATTAACGTGTTGTTAGACTTGTTGTTGTTTTTGGTTCAAAATGCTGCTGTTATTCTAGAACTTACTGCTTCCAACCATATTAACATTATCTCTGCCTCAGTGCTAGGGACATGTGATTTGTATGACCCGACAACAGCACTGTTTCACATGTGCTTAGAGGCCTTTTGTCTGCTTTATTCTTCCTTCGTTAGCTTGAAAAAAATTCTCTATGTTTGAGATGTTGTCTCAAATATGAACTTCGCTGACTTTATAGTTCATTCAGAAGTCTGTACAGATTTACTATCACTGTTGTTTCTCTAGGAAAGAATGACTGGCTCGTTTTGTCGTATTCGGAGAAGTTTCTGGGTGTGTAATCTGATGTCTACGGTCCTACTCCACGTGTATACATGCCACAGACAGACAGACAGACACACAGGCAAGCAGACAGGCAAACAGGCAGGCAGGTAGATAGACAGACACACACACACACACAAACATACATACACACATACATACATACATACATACATACATATATACATACATACATACATACATACATACATACATACATACATACATACATACATCATACATACATACATACATACATACATACATACATACATACATACATACATACATACATACATACATACCGACAGACAGATAGATAGATAGATAGATAGATAGATAGATAGATAGATAGATAGATAGATAGATAGATAGATAGATAGATAGATAGATAGATAGATAGATAGATAGATAGAACAAACTTTATTTTCAAAGGGTAACAAATTGGGCACGCAGGCCCGTCTTACATTCGGCCCTTCCACTCACTCAGCTTTCTTTCATCAACAGTGCATAGGAAAAAAAACATTGTCACATGAATTTTGTAAACATAAACAATGCATATTACTATGTTATGAGACACATCCACCACCCACCCACACATCCCCCATTCACTCCAACTCCCCCACCCAACCACACACATAACTCACACACACATACATTCTCCCACCCATCCACCACATCCCTACACCTACACATCTCCCCACCCACACACACCTCTCATCCACCACACATCCCATCCACCCACACCCCAAGCACACATACATTCAATATCCCACACATCCCCCACCTACACACATCTCCCCACCCACTCACATATCCTCTACCCGTCCCATTACCCACCAACAATCACTCACCCACATATCCTCCTCCACCCACACACCTCCACCCACCCAGCCAAACACACATTCCTCAGCCACACACACACATATCCCCGTCAACTCACATATTCCGCACCTACCCACACACAAATTTCGCACCCACCCAATAATCTCCCATCTCCCCAGCCCACTCACAGATCCCGAACCCACACCTACAAACATCCCCCACCATCTCCTAACCTGCACACACTCACCCACCCACATATCCTCTACCCACCCACACATCCTTTACCCACCCATCCCCCAACCAAACATCCCTTAACCACACACCCTTACTCATATACAATCACCCACCCACACATCCTCTACCCAACCACACATCCTCCATCCACCCATCCCCCAGCCACACATCCCTTAACCACACACCCCTACCCATATACACACACATCCCCACCCACGCACAATCTCCCCACCCATACACACATCCCTCCCACACATCCCCACCCACCAACACATCCCCCATTCACAAACACACACCTCCCATCCACGCACACACAACCTACACACACACATCCCCAACTCATACACTCATCCCCAGACACACGAACTTATCCCTCAACCACTAACACCCACACATCCCTTACCCACTCATCAACACATACATCTCCTATCTACCCACCCACACTCACACACCCCAACCACGCATTCCCACCCTCACACACATCCTTCACCCACCCGAAAATCCAACCACACCTTCACCCAGCCACACATCATTTATCCACAACCAGCTCCCCTCCCACACAACACCACACCCACCCCAAAGACACATCCCTCACCCACACACACATCTCCTACCCATCCACACATCCCCCAACTACAATCACCCTCACTACCCACACATACATCCTCCATCCAGGCACACACACCCACCCACCCAGCCAGACATATTCCCCACACACACATCTCCAAATCCATCACCCACACCCATCATTCACCCCTCCCCAACCCACATACATCCCCCACACATATCTCACCCCACACACACTCCCCACCCATCCACCCAAACATCCCACACCCATACACATCCCTCACCCACACCCCCAAACCCACAACCACCCCCACCTGCACACATCTCCCACACACCACATATCCCCACACCCACATCTCCCCACCCATACATATACCCCCACCCATCCCATAACCCATCATCAATCATCCACCAACATATCCTCCTCCACCCACTCACCCACAACCACCTAGCCAAACACACATCCCCACCCTTTAACTTAAAAATTAGTGATGCAATTCAACTCTCTCTCTCTCTCTCTCTCTCTCTCTCTCTCTCTCTCTCTCTCTTTCTCTCTCTCTCTCTCTCTCTCTCTCATACTAATTCTCTCACCCACTCTACAGTGATGTACATGTGTTCATGTTATAAATTATAACATCAGTTGGCATTCAAAATGGTAATATGAACATGAGAATACACAACATATATGGAATAGCATGTTACATGATAAGCGTGCGCTTAAATCTGTCTCTCTCTCTCTTTCTCTGTCTTTCTCGCTCTCTTCTCACTAACACACACCCATAGACACACACAAACAATGGCCTCACACATACACACATTAACAATACCATTCTTCCACTGTCTTCTCTCGTTAGCTCACTCCCCCCCCCTCTCTCTCTCTCTCTCTCTCTCTCTCTCTTTCTCTCTCTCTCTCTCTCACTCGCAATCACTATTTCACCCATTAAGTCACTCTCTCCATCTTTCATTTACTCAGTATCACACTCTCTTTCACTCTAACTAACACACAAACAGACACACACCCTCTCGCTATCA
>OY992876.1:210850267-210897767 GCA_963921405.1 Cepaea hortensis | reverse complement strand
AAAATGTAATTTATTTACCAGAAAAGCACTATACATGAAAACAACACAAGGTATGGGGCTTCTTCTTATTGAATTAAATAAACTATTCGACCAAAACAACACTTATAAACACGGCCGCCAAAATGAGTCTATACTCTGTATATAGGCGATGACCATCATCATCATCATCATCATCATGTGTCCTGTCGTCCTCGGTCACTGCCTTCAATTTCTCTTTGGCGTTTCCGACCTGTTATGGTAGTACCAAGTGGTGGAGTCAAGTAGACGTATCATCATCATCATCATGCACCAGCTCGGTAAGCGTGAGCGATCATATCTCGTCCAATACAGGACAGTACATTCACCGCATTCTTTCTTTCTTTTGCGTTTCCGACCTATTATGGTAGTACCAAGTGGTAGAGTCGAGTAGACGTATCATCATGCACCAGCTCGGTAAGCGTGAGCAGTCATAACTCTATCTAATACAAGTCGTCACATTCATGCACAGTATTTAAAGGATGGTAAAGCGACAATGCCTGTACAGGACATCGCAGTAAACCCAACACAGCATTCATGTCAGGCGCCAGGTTACCAAGTCGATCGCTGATGTGTGTCTTATACATTCTTTTGTGCCTAATAGCTCTATCATTTATGGTGATGTATTTGTAATGTAATGTAATTGGTTATCATCGCAACCTCACGTGTCTCTTTCGCATGTTATTACAGCTTGAAACTGCTAACACCGAGGGACAGTGGAAGCTCAGCGCCGAAGACAACCCCAGAAAAAAACCAAAGGAAAGGACTCACCATAGGTAAAAATCTACCACTATCATCATCATCATCATCATCATCATCATCATCATCATCATCATCATCATCATCATCATCATCATCATCAACAACATATTGGCGTCTACCACTGGTGTAAAGCGGGGTCTGAAAACCATCATCCTCTCTTGTGCTGGTGTGTGTGTGTTTGTGTGTGTGTGTGCTTGTGAGAGGGAGAGGGAGCCAACCAGCCAGAGGAAGAGATTGGGTTAGAGAGACAGAGAGAGAGAGAGAGAGAGAGAGAGGAAGAGAGAGACAGACAGAACGAGATAGATAGATAGATAGATAGAGAGAGAGAGAGAGAGAGAGAGAGAGAGAGAGAGAGAGAGAGAGAGAGAGAGAGAGAGAGAGAGTGGTGGGTGGGATTCCATGTGATCTTTGCTAGATGCTGGTACTACATTCTATGTGTCTTATCTCGGCTTACTAAAACTAGTTTTTCGTTCTTTTACAGAAATTAAAAGTCATTCATTTAAACCTGACCCACCCGAAAGGGCTACCACAAGGTGCCATATTCACACGGTCTACTGTAGACAAAAGAGGTGGTCAACTGAGAGCTACTTAAAACGAAAAGTCAACCATAGGTGGTATGTATGCTCACAGTGCTCTGTATTATCGATCATAAGTAGTATAGGAAGCGCTAACAAACTAGAAAATGCGGTGCCACCCATGACGGCATATTATATAAATGATCTATAATATAAAATAGTGTTATGGGTCATAAGTAGTATGTACTGTCTTAACTAAGTTAGAAATAGAGGAGCCACTGTCGTGAAGTAATAATATATAAAGACTCTGGCAGCAAAAAGTAGGAAATACCCCTTCATTAATAGTACTACAGGTCATGTGACATTCCAAATTAGTGTTTCTTAGTGAAATAATTTTATATAAGCAAAATAATGGGTGTAGCCTGTTTGTTAAATATCTTTTCTCCACAGTTGTTTGACGTCACACACATATACGTGTAAAAGAAGATATTACTCACTGTAACCATTGGAGCAACACACACCACGTCATATAATACGCGAGAAATAGTGGTGGAAATACTACAAGTGTGTATACTACCAGAAACCGGCCAGTACTGAAGACAATCGGAAGTGCTCTACTCCTATATCTATCACCGCTTTTATTGTCAGCAATTAATACTCTTTGCTCAACTATGGCCTCTATTCAAATATCTGTCTTTCTATGCCCTGCCTGTGGCGAGGTCTTCACTGAAAAACACAGTCTTACACGCCACATTAAGACAGCCCACACTACCACAATGCACACATGCCACATATGTGACAACTTATACAGTAGGAAAGATGGACTACAAAAACACATGAAAACCCATCAGCAGACATCACCCTCACCATCTAGCACTACAACATCAAACACTACACCATCGACATCAGGCACTACATCACGTAAAAGAAAAGTACCAACAGACACGCACTCAAATAAAAAACAGAAACTTGATCACGTGGAAACAGAGGAAGTCGTTATAGTTGACGATGAGGAACTAAAGACTGTAGACATCATCGGCGACCCTAACGTGCAGCAGAAATGTAGAGACGTCTAGCCCTATCTTAAGACACATCAGAACATCCACAAATACGTTTCGACCTATAATATTTTTCATCGACCAGACTCAACACAACCAATTGACTGGATCGAGACTTTAAAACCGATATTTGCTAGTCAGACATGCAGATTTCAGATAAATTATTCACATCACATGATCTTACGACATAAGGAGACAAGAGAACTTAGCTTTTTTCATTCTTCATCGAACAATGCATGCCAACTCGACGTCCCCCACCTAGTTAACCATGAAAAAGACTTTGACGATTTTATAGAAGTAGTTCAGGACAGTGACATATTTAACTACGCCATACACAACAGACCTGACACTAAGTACATGGTAGAGACAATCCCCGCTACTAGTTTTTATGTATATCACATAAATGAGCATTCAATCGGTTGCTGTTTGGAGGACTTACCGACCCACATAAGACACAATTACGGTGTCAATACTTTACAGCGTGACTCAAACAACAAGCCATACACTGACATGTTATGTATCTTTCGATGTCTGGCGGTATTCGACGGGAAACCCGTTAAAAATCTTAGGAAACATACAAATCAATTAGCAAACCAGTGGCAGAAATATCAAAAGTTAGAAACGCTAGACAACTTCCTTGGGGTTAGACTTATTGACATACCGGTAATAGAAAACTGTTTTGGGGTAAATGTAGATATTTTTGAATTCACTGAGACCCAGGCCTTGGTCCCCAAACTTCGCAGTAGTGGGAAACATCCTAAGACTATGAAGGTATTACTGTACAAGGACCATTTCATGTACATTAATAATTTTGATAGAGTAGCCAAGTCATTCGGGTGTAGTGAGTGTGGGAAATTGTGGAATGTTTTTCGAGATATGGATATTCATTCTCGGACCTGTAATGGGGGAATAACTGTTAACAGTTATAAAGGAGGTGTGTACTCCGTGACTGAGACTGTATGGGAAGCCATCAGCTCATTGGGGGTCAAGGTGGATCCTGAATACGTCTACCCCTATAGAGCGGCCCATGATTATGAGGCGTACTTTGTAAAGGATAATTTGCCAGGGGAAACCAAGTCCACCAAATTTTTAGGAAAATATGTTCCCCTTAGCTGATCGATAGCGTCTAATGTTCCTGGTTTCACGGACGCCGTCTGCCACATCAAAGCGGGGGATCCTCAGGCCTTGGTGAGAGATGGTTGACTATCTGACTCAAATCGCTGATGCAGCGAATGCCGAATTACGAAAAGAACATGGCTTGGTGTATACAGCCTTATAGGCTATAAACGAGCACAAGCTAGTGGCTAGGCTCGACGAGTACATTCGCGAGATGCCGGTGCTGGGGTTCAACTCAGGTCGGTATGACATTAACTGAGTGAAGCCTTATTTGATAGAGTCCTTTATTTCTGCCACTGATGACCATTTTAACTATGTAGTGAAAAGGAATAATAATTTAATGGCTATATCCACCAAAAACCTTAGATTTCTAGACATTCTAAACTATTTAGCCCCGGGATTCAGTTATTCCAAATATTTAGCGGCGTATAAAATCAAAGAGACGAAGGGGGTGTTTTGCTACGAATATATCACCTCCTTGGATAGACTAGAGGAGACTCGCTTGCCTCCACACTAGGCATTTCATTCACAGCTGAAAAACTCCAATATTTCAGTTGCCGAATACGATGAATGCCAACGAGTATGGAGCGAGCACCATATGTCCACACTGGCAGACTGTTTGCGTTGGTACAATAATAAGGACGTAAAACCATTTATTAAGGCATTAGACAAACAAGTGGGATCTTACAAAGATTTAGGTGTAGATATTTTCAAGGATGCCATTTCTGTCCCTGGGGTGACCCTTAGGTATTTGTTTAAAATGATTCCCAAGAACAACTACTTTACCCTGTGCTCCAATACGGAGAGTGAGCTGCACACGAAAATTAGACAGAATATTGTAGGAGGCCCATCGATCATATTTCACAGATATCATGAGATAGGTAAGACTAGGATTCGAGGGGTTAAGCCAGTTGAAAGTGTGAAAGGGTATGATGCCAACGCTCTTTACCTGTGGGCTTTGACACAGAACATGCCCACGGGTTTTCCTGTTATACGAAATGCAGAAGATGGGTTCAAGCCCCATAAAACCAGAGTTTATATCGTCCAGTGCAGAGAGTGGTTGGCATGGGTAGAACATTCTCTAGGCGTAGAATTAAAATCCCAGTTTAATGGGCGGGAGATGTCCCTAGGAGAAAGTCACATCAGAGTTGATGGATGGGACAAAAAGGATCAAATTGTCTATCAGTTTCACGGGTGCTTATTCCACGGGCATGAAAACTGTGTGTTGACCCGTGGTCATGATGTTAACCCCGTGAGCCAGAAACCCTTGGCTGAACTGTATGCCAACACGCTTGAAATTAGCAAGTATCTGAAAGAAGAGGTTAACGTCACGGTCGTGGAGATGTGGGAATGTGAGTGGCAGAGTCTAAAAAAGACTAATAGCGCCATTAGGAGCTCTGTGAAAACCACCTTCCCATATGTCGCATCATGGCATCGTTATGAAGCCATTGATCACGAAAAGATCATAAAGGCTGTGAAAAACGAGACCTTGTTTGGGTTAATAGAGTGTGACATCCACGTACCAGACGAGTATAAAGAGTTATTTTCAGAGATGACCCCCATCTTTAAAAACATTGTTGTATCTAGAGCCGACATTGGAGAACTCATGAAGAAGTATGCCGAGTCCCATAAGCTGTTGAACGGCTCACGTCGGACTCTGATAGGTAGCTATGTGGGGGAAAAGATCCTTTTGGCCACACCATTGATAAAATGGTATCTGACACATGGTTTAGAGGTCACCAAAATATACCAGATCATCGAGTACAAACCTGAGAAGTGTTTTCAAAGGTTTGGTAAAGAGGTGTCTGATGCCAGACGTGAGGGTGACCTATTCCCGGCCTATACTATTAAGGCCGAGACAATGAAGCTATTGGGAAACGCAGCCTATGGCAAAACATTAACCAACAAGGCCAAGCACACCAATGTTTCATATTGTCGCGGGGCTGGCACGTCAAAGCTGGTGAATCAACCTCTGTTTAAAAAGATGACCATGTTGTCAGATGATGTGTTTGAGGTAGAGTCTCTAAAAAAGACCACCTTATGGGATCTACCCCAGCAAATAGGCTTCTTTGTGTACCAGTACTCCAAGCTGCGCATGTTAGAATTTTATTATGATTTTTTAGATAGGTTTATAGCTAGGGCGGATTTTAAATTGTGTGAGATGGACACAGCTTATACTTAGCTCTTAGTCCACCGAGCCTAGCACAGGCCGTCAGACCGGAGCTTCAGGAGGAATTTTATAGAGTCTATAGCTCCTGATTCCCGGCTGAGGTCTGTGATAGCCATCAACGGGATTTTATTAGGAGTAGGGGAGGTGTACCAGTCTGTGACACGTGTAAGGCTAAGCGAGTCTTCGATAAAAGAACCCCTGGGTTATTTAAGTTAGAGTATGAGGGAAAGGGGATGGTCTCCTTATGCAGCAAGACCTATCATTGCTTTGGAGACTATACCAAGAACAGCACGAAAGGGTTGACAAAACAACACAACACACATCTTGACAGAGAAGTCTTTCTAAATGTCCTTGACACCCAGACAGCGACTGGAGGGACAAATATAGGTTTTAAGACACAGGCTTCCTCTGTGTACACGTATCATCAACACAGAGAGGCTTTGACATACTTCTACATCAAAAGAATAGTACACGCAGACAATTAGTCCACATCACCCTTAGCTATATAAGTGTAAATATGTAAATACGCCTTTTCCTATTCCACTACCCTTTTCTACTTCTATTCTATTATGATTGTGTACTGTGAAAATAAAAGACTCAATGTGTGTTTTCCTTGTGACTATATCATTGGAAAAAAAAAAAAATACTGTCCTCGCTGTGTAAAGTCACATGCTTTTCATTGAGTGATATTGAAAATTATTGAATATTATGCAAACGAAAATTTAATGGAAAAATGAAAGTTATGAAACGAAAAATATTTTGTTTTGTTGGTTTATTCAGTGGAATGCTTGACATGTTTTTTCCTTGTTTATTCTTGTCTTTCTGGCTGTCATGTTGTCATCTTTCAGGGTGCGTGAGGTTGTTTCTTCATGTTGATTGTAGCTGTAGAATGAAACAAAAACAACAAAGGATCTGCCAGAGGCAGCACAGAAAACACCACATAGAAACAACCCAAGATAACGCAAATTTTCTTTTTTCATGTTTATTTTCACTTTATACATATTGTTTATTCACATAATTGTCTCCTGTGGGCTGTCATCTGAATTTGGTAGACACACATCTGACTGTTGGATACACATCTTCGGCTGGTCACACATCTGAGGTACATCAAACATCTGGGGTTGCTCACACATCTGTTTGGGTAGAGTCTTTTGAGTTGGGTATCTTCGTTTAGTGCCCTTTTTGACTTGGACTTTCTTTCTGCAGTTAGTGTCTTGATTACTGATTGTAACAGGTTGCTGGCTGAGTCTATCAAAGTCTTTTAGGATCTCACGATGTAGAGCTATCAGCTGTTCATATTCTTGACGAGTAAATGTCATTCCCAATGGGGCAGGAAACCTGTTCTCGGATTCACCAAAGAATCGACGGATGTGTAACTTGGTCATTCCTCTGTAGGATGAGACAAATACGGCCTTGACGCCATCTCCTACTGGTCTAACAATGTCACCATTACGAGTCAGGTAGACCCAGTTAGCTGTGTTGCGTTCTGTAGTCATCTTCAGAATGAGCTATTGGTACTCGGGTCGGGTTTATATACTAAGGTGTAAACTGGTTATAGCGTCTCAGCTGCATTACATACGGCATGACTAGGCGACGTACTAACCGATCGTTGACCCATTGTTTGCTTGAAAAAGGTTGGAGAACGCGGGTCATGCTCGCTCCACGGCTTTTCATGATGATGAAATAGATGGCGTAGAGGCCGCAGGCGTTGCTTAACACATCTTGTAAGACCCTGGTGTTATACATGAGCGGTGTGTCTGAATGATGATCAATAAAATTGTACAGGTCACTGTGTAAGGGTGGTAGTCCAAATGAGTCAAAGTACTCGCATTTACCTGACCCATCGTAGTACATGGCGACCCAGTGGGAACCTGGTTTATAACTAGGGTCAGTGTTTACAATAAAAACGGCTGGTGTGATTCTATCTAGATGTCGTGGTAGCTGATCTCGAGCGCACACTCTGACCTGTAGTCGACGAACATACGTATCAGCTAGTAGTATTCTGATAATCTGTTGCGTGTTCATTATGAAGCGTAATCTGTTAGCACTTGTCTGGTCTTGGAAACTTCAATTATCCCGTCGTGCTCGGCGTAGACGATGACTTGTAATGGTTCTGGGGTGGGTGTGTTGAACTTAACTTCCAGTGTTAAAGGTCCCGTCCTCGGCATCTCAAACTGGTTTCCATCTAGTAAACTGGGACTCAGAACAAAGGCGTACAGCGTATAGCCATACTTGAATTGATTATAGTCAATTGAGTTGCCGGCGTCTTTGCCCACTAGACCCATGGCTAGGTTAGTACCAAAATAAGCCCGTACGTATTGATTGCGCTCAAAGTCCATGGTCAGGGGTTTGCTGGTGGCAGTTCGACCGTCTACGGTTACGTTCAGGTAGGTCAAACCAAAAGTTTGAAAATTATACGGGTTATAACTGTAGGATCCGCTGAAAGCTGCTGATGTAACAAGTCCAATAAACGACGCGCGTGGGTGTTTGATTCATAAACAAATTGTCTTGAGTGTGAGATAGCATTCCCTGGGGGATAGCTAATGTTTTTAGCACCACACGCTTGAACGGGAATTTCGCGTTGGCTCTCAGCAAGGCTTTCAAGTGGGCGAGCGCGATGGCCGGATTCAGTATGGCTTTACGAACCACCAGCGTGGCATGGGTTATAATAGATGAATAACCAAGCGCCCCATCAGGGACCAAGAGGTTAAAGGTGGCCTTGATGGAGTCAGCTTAATTTTCACATCCACACCGTTTATCATGTAGCTATCTTGCACAAAAATGTCGGCGTGTAGTCGACCCATCATATTTATTTCTTGACTCTCACTGGCTAGTTGACGTCGTGTTCTTAGTCCTTTGTTGTTTTCGCCTGTGTTTCATCGAGGAATTTAGCCGTGTCGTAGTAATAGAGGGCGGCTGAGAGATGACTCTTTTTGGCTTCTTCCCCATGGTTCAACGTCGCTTCCAAGTAGGCTCTATACGGATATGTATTTTCACTAGGGGTGATTAGCGTGTCGTTGAGTGAGACGTCCACTTGAGAAAATAAACTGTGCAGATAATAGTTGACGGGCGCGACCTCGGCCGCGGGTGGTAGTTTGTCACCATTGAGTAATGTGACTTTAGCTCTGACGTGTAAGAAAGTGTTAAACAGATTCAGATACTCTTCACTGGCGCCAGAGATGGCAAAGTCTATAGGTGCACCGGGGGCTAGCGAAGCTAAAGGATGTATTTCCAGAAACTGTCCCTCTTCCACGGCGGTCTGCGTGGGTGGTACACTAAATAGATCCAGACCAGAATGAAGACACTCGCAGGAATGAGCATGAATCAGAGCCATTATGCAAAGATATCCGAGTGGTGCTGCTTCTTCTTATGAGCTCGACGTTGTACGGGGGATATTTTTATATGTTTACTGGGCTCCCCAGGTGGCGCTGCGCGTCTCTTTCTTCTGATACCGCTACCTGATTGGCTAACGTGGTTAACAGCTCCTAGCAGTAGACGCTGACCGGCTTGCTTGGCATGCTCTTTGAACGAATCCCCAACATTTCTACCAGCCAAAGCATCTTGGGCCACTCGCAGACCTGTCCCGAGACCTTCTCTGAGTAGGGCCTTACCACCGGTCTTTAGCCAGGGTAGAATCGTGCGACCGAGTCCACTGAAAAAACTGCCGATACCGCGACTTCTCTGACTCCGACCACCCACAAAGACCGGCATGCCATGACCAGCTTGATTACAGTAAAAGTCTTCGTATAGTCTGGGATTTCGACGTAACGCCACGTATTTCATTATTCTAGGTCTGATCTCCTCCGAATTCGAAAATGTAACGTCAGCACTGAAGTCCCGGAAGTGAATGAGACATTTGTACCCGTATCGGTGGTTAAAAGGATTTCCACCGTGTCGAAGGAGTACCGACTCAGCGGCACGTAATGAGGTTTGTCGTAGGCCCGATACACCGAAGCCGACAGCTGACTCATGATAGGAACCGTCCTTAGTAATGGAACCATGACGTCTCCGACTGGTCTCGCCGCTATGAGATCGCAGTAGACGTATATATTTTGCAGGTCTATCACCAGTTGGCCTTCCATTAATGGATTGGTGTGTGATATCTTCGAGGAGTGAAGTCCTAATATCTCTTTCAACTGTTCGCTAAACATAGCCACGGCCCCCGATTCGAATATTTTCACGATGACTTTCTTTGAGGTATTGTCGAAAAAGAATCTGACTCGCGTCTGATCGTCCACCTCCGACTCTTTTATTATTCGATTCAGCTCCGCTATAAACGCGTCTGGTGGGGGACACAGTTTTCTGGAATTTCCTCTGGTGGGTGAGTTGTATCTTATCCACACTTCATGTTCTAGCACATTGCAGTAGTAGTTGAGAAATTGAATTTCGGCCAGACCCACTTCGTAGTGTTGATTCACCTCAATAGTCTGTGGTAACTTGACGAAATAATGACCTGGAGTGTTCTTGGGAAACATGTTAGGCGAAGCATTGATCGGTAATGTCACGTAGAAACTCATATTTTCGGGTTTGGTAGCATGTAACCCAAACAGCTGCTTAGCAGAGCGATCCACAACTTGCTCTCGACTGCGTCGACGTTGTTTCGAGACAGATTGAATAGTGATACGCCAATGACGGTGTATATAACGATCAGTTGACAGAAGAAGACAATCTCTAGACGCGGTACTCGCCTACCAAACATGCACCAGACCGAATTTTTTTCACCTTCTGTGGTATTTTGTGAGTTGGTTTCTTCCATTAGTATCTTGTTAGGTCTGAGACCCAACTGTTGAATGACGTGGGATACCCGAACCACTTGACTAAGTACTCTTTACCACATCGCCTGGGTCGTTCTTGTAAGACTGATTCGACGCGATACACCTGCTTGTCTCCGACGAGTTGTATTTCTTCTCGGTAGAATGACCCTTGAAGTTCTTCCCCCGAATCGTCTTTTAGCACATACGTGAGCGGACTGGTCTGATTTATACGACTGACGGTAAACAGTTCTTCTGTCCACGAGGGTGTATAACCCTTTTTAAAAGGTTGTTTGGGTTGAGCCAGTCTGACTCGATCACCGGGTGTAAAATACACTTTTCTGTCAAAAGTCTTCTGGTACAGGTTATTCCACACCTCGTTTTGATTCGCATAGTTGACTTGCATGGGCGCCATGCGAATACTTCTGTGATACGATCCGTTGTAGTTTCGGATCAGTTTATCTATCACGTCGAGGTAGCGAAGTTTATTGGTCTTGGTGAAATAGCACCACATTTTTTCTTTCAGGGTTCGATTGAATCTTTCCACTATCGCGGCTTTAACGTCTTCGTTCTCAGTGGTAAAGAAATGCACACCTCGATCTTTCAGAAATTTTTTAAAAGTCCGGTTGACAAATTCCGATCCTTTATCAGTCTGAAAATTTATCGGTTGTCTATCGGTAAAAATTTTACTCACGGCGTCTACTAGTTCTTTCCCGTTTTCTTCTTGATCGGGATGGCCCAAGCATATTTACTGATCACATCGAGACACGTCACTAGGTACGACATCCCATCATTGTATCTTTGTAATTTTCTCATATCTATCAAATCGGCTTGAAACTGCTGATTTATACCACCGGTTATGGTTTGACGTCTCTGGAAACGACGACGGATCGGTTTATGTAATGTATACGTATCCTGATGTCGTAGCCATGTCTCTACCTTCTTAAATTTAGTATTCCGTTTTAAAGCGGTGGCTGCGCCGTAGGCTCCGGGTTTGTGTGGGTCGTAGTAGTATTTTCTTAATTGCGAGGCCATTTTTCCCACTTGGGTGTAGGTATCCTCTTCTTTTTGCTTTGTCTGAGTCTGTAAGGTGGTGTCTCGACTGCTTTGGACTCGACTCCTTGACTTTTAGCCGGTTGAATAGGTGTTGGCTGACTTGTAGCCAGCTGAAGATGTGTCTCGGCTACTGAAGGTGGTAAAGGGCTGACTTCGGGTTTTTGTTCCTTGATATTCACTGTCCCCAAAGGTTTATGTCTGTACTGACAAGTCGATTCAGATATCGCTGCAAGGTCTGTTGATAAACGCGAGCTTTTTCCCGAGGTGGTAGATCTTCGTTATCCAGGTCATGTTGCATTTGATGATCCAAGTCACGCAAGTTATCTGTTAGTGTGTCGGGTGGTACGTAGGGTTTTTCCAGCATCCGGGGAACGATCAAGATCATTTTCTTCATTATAATCCCACGATGCCTTTCAATACGTTGAGAATAGGACCTAATAAAGCGCCTATGAAACCTCCTTGCTGCAAGATTTGTTTCCTTTTCTTGATAGATAGCTTCTTTCGCGTGAGCGCTCTCAGACTGTTCTTGTGTCGCTGTAAACGTCTCTTCTGAACCGGTGTCAGTGGAACATTACCTTTTATCACATTGTGACAGCACTCGCAAATTGATTGGACGAGATCTGGAGAAGCCGATTTAATTACGGCTTTCGCGTCAGCCGGCTTCGCCTCGCCCAGAAATCGCAGCATGGCCCCGTGCCGTTTTATTCGGTGGGACATTATTTAGGTACGTAGACGACTTGACGCTGATGTGGAAAATATGACTTCGTAAGCGGAGCTGGTCCGGTGTTTCCTGTCGAAGGTCAAACAGCAAATAACCATGTGGAGCCGTTGTCGCGTCCTTAAAACTCTCTTGGACATACGACACGCGGCCTGGATACATCTATTTGGCCAGGTTGGTAATCTGCGACCCGTCACGTGGGTTCTTAAATACCACTAGGTAATGGGAGTTCAAACTGTTGGTTCTTTGCTCTTTATTTTTCCCAAAGAGATTCTGGACTATATACACCACACTAAGGTTGCGATGATGACTACCTTTCGTAAATAGCTTAGTCACCCTATCATGTGTCTCGAACATTAGGTCATCAATTACCACTAGACGACGTCTATCACCTGTCCATTGTTCCATATCCGGTAAGCCTTCGTTAAATGTAATACCTTTCATAGTCTCATACATGGATTGCCATTCTCCGTAGCACCATATAATCTCCTCTGGAATCGGGTCGACCATGTCTGATAAATGAGAAAGAAACTTTTGTACAAAGATTGATTTTCCACACCCCGTTGGTCCCGCAATCAAAGCCGTAAAAGGATGTTTCCATCTCGGATCCATGCCTAATAATAATCACCTATACACCAATGACATGTATTTTATGGGACCCCACCCCGCCGGCGCCGCACCGCCGCCGCCGCCGCCGCCCCGCCCGTGTGCCCAGGAACCGGAAGTAGTCACCCAAACCCAAGAAAAACACCCGCCAAGTTCAAAATATCTGGGTCAATTGCGGGCCGGTTTTGTGACGAAACAAGATGGCCGGATAACCCCGTAAAGAACGATTTATCGGGGGTTTGAAACCCCAAATAATACTTAGTTTGCGTGTCCCTTACTACTCTGCTGTACGGTGTGTTGTGTGTTGGTGCTGTTCTTACAGAATCTTGGTATCATCATCATCATCATCATCATCATCTTCCACTTCTGCCGTCAAGCGTCGTGGGGAGGAATAATTTGCGTTCCAGCGCCCGGTGGACGGCACTGGATAGTGTCATTCCGTGAGGTTGTACAATGTCTCTGATGTCGTCAATCCATTTTCTTCTTGGACGTCCTCGTGGTCTCGTCGCAGATGATCTTTGATGTAAGGCCAGTGATGGTAGTTGTTGATGTTGCATTCTAATGACATGGCCAAACCACTTGATCTTCTGTCTGTCAATAAATGTGGCACAAGGTGTTGATCCCACAGTCTGTCTGATAGTAGCATTTCTTACTCGGTCTCGGATTGTTAAGTTGGCAGCTTTCCTCAGGCATCTCATTTCGCAGGTGTTGATTTTGCGAAGGTGTAATTTGGATAAAGTCCAGGTTTGAGATTGGTAGCATAGGGTTGGTGTGAATATGCTGTTTATTATCTGTCGTTTTGCGGACATGGGTATGTTTGGATGTTTCAGTAAGGGTGATAGTTGATATGTAATCTTGGTATACTTTTCTTTATTTTCTTTATTCGCGGTTTGTTTTTGTTGCGTGTTGTTACTCTATGTCAACAGGCAGTGTTATGTGCTCGTGAAAGTATTGTCACAACCCCTGTCAATAGCCTGATTCGTGAGCATAGGACAATATTGTCTCAGCCCCTGTCAACAGATACTCTTTTGTTTTATTTTATTGTCTTCTTCTTGTAAGAATTCGGCGCACGAGACTAGTCCCTGGGCACATCTCGATTTCTGTCCTTCATTTCTTTCTTTGCCCACTTAATTATTCTCGCACCAGTGGCTCCCACTTTGACACACACACACACATACACAGAAACGCGAGCGCACACACACACACATACATATACAGGCTCACATATAACAATATGTTGCTATGATATATTTCCGCAGTCTTTTCCGTTGAAATTATGTGTCCAGAAAAGAAGGAGGATTTCTATTTAAAAAAAAAAAAAAAGGATGTCTCCTCAGACTATACTAGGCGTGTGGACGATATTGGAAAACATATTGAAGATAATTTGGAAAGTCGAGCATCTGTGTTTATATTTTATGCTCTAGCGTTGGATGAAAGCACAGATATGGCAAAGACTGCCCAACAGGCAATTTTTATTACGGGTGTTGATGTCCATTTAAAAGAAAAACAGAAGAATTAGCGGCACTGTATCCACTTAAGGACACTACTAAGTCACGAGATTTGTTATAGGCAGTTACATCGACACTGAATCGCTTTTTGTTACAACTTAACAACTTATTGGGCTTAACAACGGATGGTGCTCTAGCAATGGTTGGGAAACAAGAAGGTTTAGTAAAATTGATTGAAAATGATGCCTCCAAAGTCGGCAATACTTCAATGCAAAATTTTCATTGAATTATTCATCAGGAGAATTTATGTTCGAAGTCCCTCAAAATGGACCATGTCATGAAAGTGGTCTTCAAAATAATGATCTTCATTAAGTCGAACGGGTTGAATCACCGTCAGTTCCAAGAATTTCTAAAGTCTATTTCTAAAGATTATAAAGACGTTACATTTTATACAGAAGCAAGATGCCTGACCCGTGACAAATTGTTGAAAAGAGTGTTTGATTTGCAAAAAGAAATAAATCATTCTTTGCAAGCAAGTTAGAAAATATTTCAGAGGTTGAAGACAAATAGTTGGTTTGCGACTTTGTATTTCTGGTTGAAATAATTAGCCACCTAAATTACGTTAATACTCGTCTACCAGGGAAAGATAAATGAATTAATAAGATGTATGATAATATTTCTGCATTTCAAGTGAAACTTGGTCTTTGGGAACACCAATTGAGGAGAAGAACTTTTACTCACTTTCCTACATTGTCATTGCAACCAGACGTCACACAGAAGACGACGGAAAAATACGCTTCTTTGATAAAAATAAAAAAGTCGCTTAAAAGTCGACAGGGTCGACTTCATTGCACCGGGCTTTATCCCATATGGCTCGGTCTCTTTCCGCAGCACGGAATGCGTCGCACAAAGCACGAACTCCGTAGCTTTTAGTTAGTTAGTCGACAGATCATCCTCATTGCACATCGAACCATTCAGTCCATAAGTGCTCGGATCCCCTCCTCAGCAAATCCCGCAACGTGTAGCGGCTAACGACGCCAGTTCTGTGTTGGTTTATAAATCTTCTTTGGCTTCCTGCGTAGTTTCTTGTTTGGCCACCCCTCTTTTAATTTGCTGCTCTCGCAGTCTGGCCATTGTTGTAGATTCACAGTCATCACTTGGTTCTCGCAAAAGTCTTACTTCTCGTAGAGCATTCAGAATGTCGGCCTGGTCCATGGCGCTTCCGCCCTCCACAGTAGCCTCACCTGCGAGCTTGTCAGCCCGCTCATTTCCTTGTACTCCCGCATGCCCTGGCACGAAGATGAAACTAATCTTTGCCAGTCGAGACCGCTCCAGAGACAGCAACCATTCTCTTCGGATCGACCCCTCCTCTATCCTCTTGATCATGTTCATTGAGTCGCTAAGGAAACAAGCCCTAGTGAATGTCTGTGTCTGGAGCCATGTTATTGCTTTACTTACTGCCATGACTTCCATGGTCAGGCTACTTGTGGTTTCAGTGAAAGCACCAGAGTCCTCCTTCACAATTCTCCCTCCGGCCCGAGCTGTAAAGGCCCATGAGCTTCTCACATGTCGGACGACCGACCCATCTGTGTAGATGACTGCGTCACCGTCTAGCGAATTCTCGAAAATCAACGCTTGTACTTCAGCCTCAACAGCAGCCGGATTTTCTTGTCTGCATTTTCTATCTAGTTGGATGCAAACTGAAAAGGATGTGCAGAAGTCTGTTGGCACTCGCACCCACTCCTCGCCAGGTTCTAAGTCCTCAAGTGAACACACCTGTTGAAGAATGTCTTCGGCTTGACCCATCCACGACCGTCCTCATTTTAACCTGCTGCCCTTCACCTTCCTAATTTCACTATGCAGTGGATGTTGTGTGTTTGCGTTAATTCTGAGGTAGGCGCGTGCCCTGCAACCTTGTATTCTCTCTTCAATGGTTGGAAAACCAAGAAGGTAGCGCATCGCCCTGCATGCTGTATCTCTTGTACATCCAAGAATAATGCGCATAGCTTCATTCTGTATCCTTTCCATCCTTTCTATCTGCTTATGGCTGAGAGTCAGGATTGCCATTGCATACTCCAAAACAGACATGACCAACCCCTCGTACAGAAGACATAGATGGCGCTGCTCACAGTTTGCTGCCGCCATCACCCGCATCGCTGTCAAACCCCGCTTGGCCTTTGTTATCACCTGGTCTATGTGCACATTATAAGCAAGGCTTCGATCAAACCGTATCCCCAGGTAATTCATTGCCTGCGTTCTTTCCACCGTCTCTGAACACAGCATTACAGTTGGTGTTGGAGTGTTGACAATATGATTATTCAACGAGAACCAAGTCACTGTTGCCTTTGTTGGGTTGACCATTGCCCCAGCTTCATCACACCAAGTACTTATCCGATTGAGTTCGGTTTGTAGTTCCACAGCAACCTCCTCTCTATCCTTCCCCTGACGATACACTAAAACATCATCGGCATATGACAATGTCCTGCCAGGTCCAGTGATCTGCTCACTGGTGATTCTCACTGTGTAGGCATTGAACAGTACCGGAGATAATGGTGATCCCTGTGGTAGGCCAGGATATATTGTTGTTGGTTCCGAAGTCCAACTGCCACATCTAAAAACTACTTTCCGTTGGAAGAGGGCTGCAGCGATCCAACTAAGGAGGAATGGACTTACGTTTAGTTCGAGAAGCTGAAACATTAAAAAATCCAGTGGTACTCTGTTGTATGCGTCCTCAAGATCAATCGCTGCAGCAACGGTTTCAGTGCCTGAGTGGAAACCTTCATAGACATCCTGGGCAAAGACTGCTGCATTGGTCCAGGTTTCTCTCTTTGGACGGTACCCACCCAGGGTGGGTGGGAAAACACCTTGCCTCTCTAGTTGGCTTGATATTTTCCTGGCAATTACCTTCTCCAGCAGCTTGCCTATTGTATTCTGCATGGTTATAATTCGATATCCCTGAATTTTTTTGTGGTCTTTGTCAGGCTTCGGCAAGGGAATCAGATAGCTGTGTAACCATTCCTCCTTGATGCTAGCACTCCCTATACTGTTGTTGTACATGTCTGCTAGTTTCTCTAGCTCATTGTCGGTACACCTATTTATGTCGTCGTATCTTATGCCATCGGGACCTGGAGCACTGTTTTTTGATCGTCGAAGCACAGCCTTGATTTCTTTCACTGTCACTGTGTCTTCATCCGAAGTGTTCTGGGCCTTGCATCTGTCTGAGGTGACCTCCTTAGCTAGATTTCGGCCTCCCATGTCTGTCTGGTTGCTTTGCTCAAGGTAGCGTTCAAAGAGGGCTTTGCCCTTGTCCTCGTCAGTCCTCTGCCAGATGAGGTCAGCACCTTGGAAGTTAGAAATGCTCTTATTCTTGACTACACCCCTCATGCTTTTATGTAGTCGCCAGAACAATTTCAGTGACTTGTCTGTGCTTACTCTTTGACACACCTCTGCCCATTTTTCGCTTTTAACAACCTTGACCAGTTTTTTGAAGTAGCTTACTTTTGTGTGCATCTCTCTTTCTAAGTGCAAGCAGGGACTAGGATGACCAGCTCTGTTCTTCTTGGCATTTTGCCATCTCCTTACAGCACTACGCTTATCCACCCAAGCCTTCTCCACCTCGAAACTCCACCACGGTGGCTGCTCCCAGCTTTTTTTCCTGCCCTGAAACGTTCTGCGCTTGTCACGTCTTATTTTACTCACCACATCTTGCCCTGTACTGTCATAATGGAACGTCTTTACCTTTAGCTTGTGCTGCCTGGTTCTGCCTTTCTCCACCAGTATGCTGCACGGGTGGTGGTCGCTGCCATGGTGTCCTAGGACACCCCATCTACACACTGTAGTGAGTGAAGGTGAAACTAGCGCCAGATCAATAGCACTGTCCTCATCGCCCGGACGGCTTGCTGTCCTGGTGACACAGCCACTGTTGATACAAACCAGGTCGAT
This sequence comes from Cepaea hortensis, assembly GCA_963921405.1. NCBI lineage: Eukaryota > Metazoa > Mollusca > Gastropoda > Stylommatophora > Helicidae > Cepaea > Cepaea hortensis. Next base: position 210,879,610 of record OY992876.1, on the reverse strand, counting down.
GGTTTCCAGTGCAGTCTCGAGCTCCTCCCCCTGTGTATTGGAGGAAGTGTTTCCCCATGATCTGCCTTTAGCGTTGAAGTCACCACAGAAAATATCATTTCTCTCGTGGCCTAATATGCCACTTAAGCACTGCCACTTCTGGGCTCCGAAACATTTAACTCGTAAACCGAAGGGTGCGGCCCGGAATCGAACCCACAACCTATGGAGCACGAGTGAAACGGCTTGACCACTTCGCCACAGAGCCTCTCTTTTTGCTTCTTTGATATCTGACTTAAACCACGAATTTGAAAACGGATTTCAGGATTAAAAAAAAAAAAACATCATGTGCTCTTTTGTTCATTTGCAACGCCATTCGCGGTAGACGTGAATATATTACTAGGACGATTACAAATGGAACATTGTGAAATGTGTTGTGATACACAGTTAAAGGAGAAATTCCATCAAGTTGGTTTGGAAGAGTTATATAAAACGTATTTGGACAAGGATAAATATCTTGCGTTTTACATACATGCCCTGTCGATGGTTTCCTCTATTTGGAATCACCTATGAGTGGGAAGAGCTTTGTAGTCGCATGAAGCACATCAAATCACAAGTGAAAACACGAATTACTGATGTTCATTCGGAAAATTGTTTGCGTGTAGCGACAACATCAGTGGAGATCAATTTTGATGCACTTAGTTCTGCAAAACAAAACCAGATGTCTCTTTTAAATATATTTAAATTGTCAAATAAATATGTTTGATTCTCAGTTATGTTTTATTTTCTTAAAAACAATAAATATACCTATTTCTTTAGGTTTTTTTTTTTTAAACATTAAACCAGGCAAGCGTTCTACCACGATCTCACCTACTGGGAAGCGACGATGTGGTCGAAACTGTAGCACGCTTGCTTGTTTACTTTAATTTATTTTTTTAAATTAGGTGTGTCTAGCTCGGCTTGAAATATTATTTCCGAAATTTGGCCCGCCTGCTGAAAAGGTTAGCCATAGGTTAGATGGTTGCCTCCCCCAGCACATGTCCTAATATTTAGATGCTGAACTTTTCAGAAGCACGTGTGTTGTAGACACGCCGGGTCCACCCCCCCCCCCCCCCCCACGTGTGTTGTAGACACGCCGGGTCCATCCCCTCAAACGTGACTCCTTGAATGAGCCACACTTAAATTCAGACCCAAACAGCCTTGACAGATTCAGTACAGAAGAAAAACCGCATCGTCAAATATGACCGTCCATATCTACAGAAGGGCGATATATCGCCATACTAGGGTCATCGTGGTATTTGTTTCGTTTCTGTCGGCCCGGTGTCATGAGTTAGTTCCGCATTGGGGCGGATCCTAATTCTTAAAATTAAACTGGGCCTTTCCCGGTAAGGTTAACTCAGTCAACAGAGGTCAGCATGGCCGAATGGGTAAAAGCGCTCCCTCTTAAATTTTCGGTGTGCTGTTGCCGAGGTAGCGGGTGTAAGTCTGTTTATTGTTTTAAATTCTTTTTTGCATATCCCTTACAGGACGTTGTAGTCAACATCATCATTTTTTCAGCTTCTGTTGATGTACTAGGCAATATTACGCTCAGTAGTTTGCCATTGTTTTCTGAGCGACTGGCTCACCCCACCCCCCACCTCGGGGGGTAAGTTACCAACGCGGCGAGAACCGCTACATATTTTCGCGCAGGTTACGTTACTCACGAGAATATACGGGATTACGGAGAAAGACGTTAACGCCTAGGGCCAGGGAGACTGTAAGATACTTTTATGTCCCTATGAATAAACAGCCAGACTAAACAAGTCTATAATATAACTTTACGTCCCTGGAAACAAGGCGACAGACTAAACAAACCTGAAAGATACCTTTACGTCCCTATAACTCAACATGCAGACTAAACAAGCCTGAAAGATACCTTTACGTCCCTAGAACTCAACAGACAGACTAAACAAGCTTGTAAGACACCTTTACGTTCCTAGAACTCAACAGACAGACTAAACAAGCTTTTTTTTATTGGCACCTTTCCGTCTTGACAGACGATAGTTTGGTACATTGTGCTTCAAAAAGGCTTAATAACTACGACCCATGGCGGTGGCGAGTGTGACTGGTAAGGCCAATTCTTGTTGCAAATGTTTGCCCACAGTAGATGCATGTGAAAACATGGTCATTTCCATCATTTTGCACCATCTTACGTCTTTCACGCTCTGTGTGTGCTTTATCTGCAATCATTTTCTCCTTTGTCTTTATTCCATTTCTGATAGATGCCCTCCATGCAACACGTTCAGCGGCGACTTGCTCCCAGTTTGCATTATCAATGCCTGTATCAATCATGTCCCGCTTACACACATCTTTGTATCGTAGTATGGCCGACCCTGAGATCTCCTACCCGTCTGTAATTCACCAAAAAAGATGTCCTTTGGTATTCTACCATCATCCATCCTCCTAACATGTCCTATCCATCTAAGTCTACGAAGACTGAGCATGGAATACACCGTCACACAACCTGATCTTTCCAATACTTCAGTATTTGTGATTTTGTCTTGCCACTTAATACCAAGTATTCTTCGCAGACACCGCATATGAAAGCTGTTTAAACGTTTCTCTTGGCGTGAGTAAGTTGTCCAGGTTTCACTGCCATAAAGAAGAGTACTAAGGACACAGGTTTGGTAGACGAGGACTTTTGTTTTGGCAGTAAGCTTCCTGTTCTCCCAGATTCTTTTTGCTAACATGTTCATTGTTGTTGCTGCCTTGCCAATCCTGATGTTGATTTCCTGATCGAGGGATAATTTGCTATTTACTTCTGTTCCTAGATATGTAAAATGGTCTACTATCTCCAGTTCGGCGTCGTCAATAAAGATTGATGGTACACCATGTGCACCTTGTGACATAATCTGTGTCTTCTTTTTGTTAATTGTTAAACCAAATTCAGAACAAGCATTGGAGAATGCAGATAGTAGATGTTGTAATTCTTCCTCAGAGTGGGTCGTAATCGCAGCATCATCCGCAAAAAGCAAATCTCTGATTAGTACCCTCCTAATTTTGGTCTTGGCCTTCAATCTCTGAGCATTATAGAGACCACCACCTGAGCGTGAGTGAATGTATATACCGTCATCCTGATCACGAAAGGCACATTTCAGTAGAAGTGAAAAGTATATCCCAAAGAGCGTGGGGGCTAGTACACAACCTTGCTTAACTCCACTCTTGATTTCAAACTCTTCTGAAGTTGAGCCATCAAACTTGATTATACCCTTCATGCCTGTGTGGAACGATTCCACAATGGACAGAAGAGTTGGTGGACAGCCAATCTTCTTTAGTGCTTTGAACAGACCCTCACGACTGACCAAATCGAATGCCTTTGTGAGATCGATGAAGGCAATAAACAGTGGCTGATTTTGTTCCCGGCATTTTTCTTGCATCTGTCGCAATGAGAATATCATATCAATGGTAGACCGGTTCTGACGGAAGCCGCATTGTGATTCGGGGTAGACTTGATCTCCCAGGACTTGAAGTCTGCGCAGAACAATTCTGGCAAATACTTTCCCAACAATACACAGAAGTGAGATACCCCTATAGTTGTTACAGTCGCTCTGATCGCGCTTGTTCTTGTACAGCGTTATGATGTTTGAATCTTTGAAATCCTGTTGGACTTGTCCTTCTCGCCAGCATAGCTCTATTAGCTGGTGGATCTGTAAAGTGAGTGTGTCTTGCCCACTCCTGATTACCTCTATTGGAATCCCATCCTTACCTGGAGCCTTGCCAGATGCAAGTTCATTTATAGCAAACTTAACTTCTGTTATGGTGGGAAGTGTGTCCAGGTTGTCAAGAGTTGGCAGGGCCTCTATGGCGTTGAGGGCATCATCCGTTAGCTTGATCTCACTTGAGTAAAGCTCTAAATAGTGCTCGACCCATCTATCCATCTGCTGTTTCTTATCAGTGATGATTTTTCCAGTCAAGGTTTTCAGCGGTGCACTTCTTTTGATCATTGGACCACAGGATTTCTTTATCCCTTCATACATGCTTCTGATGTTTCCCTTATCACTTGCGATTTGGATGGACTCACATAACTTGATCCAATAGTCATTCGCACACTGCCTGGCAGCCTTTTTCACATCCTTCCTTGCTTGCTTCAGCTCATTCAGAGTGTTACGCGTTGGTCTTTCCTTGTTTCTTAAGAGAGCTATCTTCTTTTTATCAATCAAGGGCTGCAGTATCTGGCTGTTTGCCGCAAACCAGTCCTGCCTCTTATGATCCACAGTGCCGTAAACCCCAACCGCTGTTTTATAAATAGTTTCCTTAAATTTACTCCATTTATCATTTACTATACAATTTTCTGATGTATCAGTGAAAGCGTCTTCAAGTTTCTGTTGAAATTCAAAGCACTTTCCAAGATCGTGAGTGTTGATAATATTAATCCTGGGGCTAGATTTGTGTTTAATTGTGTAGATTCTCTTTGGTCTCAGTCTAACCCTTGCAATAACCAAAGAATGATCTGTATCACAGTCAGCACTGTGGTAACTTCGAGTTAGTGATGTATGGTTCAGATGTTGTCTCCGTGTGATAATGAAGTCCAGCTGATGCCAATGGCCGGATCTTGGATGTTTCCATGTGACCTTATGCAACTCTTTTGTTTTAAAAAAGGAGTTTGTAATACATAGGTCGTTTCTAGTGCAATGCTCCAGCAGCCTTTGCCTATTATCATTCATGTGACCGATGTTGTATTTTCCAAGGCACACTGGCCATGAACTCGAGTCCATGCCCACACGAGCATTGAAATCACCGAGCATGTAAATGTAGTCGGATTTTGGAACTTCTTTGATCACAGAGTCTAGCTGCTCATAGAACGTATCCTTCACATCATCAGAGGAAACGAGTGTCGGTGCAGTGATAATGGTGGCAAATCCACAAGAGGTTGCTAAGCGCAGGGATAATAATCTTTCATTACCTCCAGCTGGGATATCAATCATTCCCAGTGGCGAATTCTTAACTGCAAAGCCCACACCATGTAGCCTTGTTTCTGCCTGCCCTCTACCCTTCCAAAAAAAGGTGTAATTGTTTTCCCTGAGTGACCCTTCCTCAGCGAGGCGAGCAGGCCAGCAATATCAATGTTAAGACGATTGAGTTCAGCATCAATCACAGCCGTTTTTCTCACATCGTCAATATTTGTCAAGTCAGTGGAAAATCCTGGACACATGGTTCTTACGTTCCAGGTTGCAAGCCGTAGCTTGAGGTTTCTATTATTCTTTTTATTAGTACCTAGTGCATTGGTTTTACAGCCTGCGATTCAGATTTTGTCCTAGCCCCAAGCACCCATTGAAGCAGGCAGGCTGTGGCGGATCAGCACCCAATTGGCCGAGGGCTGCCCAGCTTGAGGCGGGCGGTAGCTGATCAGTGACACATGTAGGTGTCTCCCACCGTCAGAGGCAACGCGTGGCGCCCCATGTCTACGCCAACTGACAAGGACTTATAACCCGTAACAGTTGCCTCTCGCTTTGATTCCGAGACCGGTTAAGACCAGGGATGGAGTTATTGCCTCTCCACAGCACAACGCGTGGGCTAAAATAAAGAAACCATGTGTTGCCCATGCAGCATGATCCCTCTCTCGGCCTGCCTAGTTCACTCCAGGGGAAAGTTGACACCTATACATCTGGAAAAAGACAAGCTGCAGAAGCTGCCGGATCAGCAAAGCAATGCTCTAACTGTCCGCCTGTCGGAGCTTCGATCCTAGAATATATATTTGGAATGTGGTCTTTGAAGTAGAGCATTGTGATTGTACATGTTTGATCTAAATGTCAGCAGAGAGAATAGGATATCATTTGTATGCTGTTTCCATGAGATCAGTGTGCTGTTGTAGATTTCAGATAAGGAATCAACCTGTAAATTTAAATAATACATGCTATGAAAATTTATGAGACAAGATGCCATGCAGGACATGGCCAGAAGAATTTACAAGGCTGTCTTGAAGGATTATTCACTCCTTCTCACTGTCATTCACAGAGCCTGCACCCTGATCATCTGTAGCCGTAGTCACGACCGGTGATTGAGCTACGAACCACTCACTTGATGCAGCAGAGAGTGGAGTCCATACCACGATCCAGTCAGCACTGCCAGCTTACCATCCAGGAGGCTAAGAATTATCAGATGAGTGGCTACCCACCCGTTTGCCACTGCACAGCAATCCTAATTTGTCCGCTATTGGCTAAGAGTCCATGATTATATCCTCTAGCTGAACATTATCATATGGAGATTTCAGGGATCTGCGTATCTCTTATGTGTCAGTGAGTTCCCAGTGGGGCTCACGTAGTGTTCTTTAGGATTAAACGTTATGTTATATTTGTACTTTTAACAACTGCGTCTGTCATTATAGAATTAGCATCATCAGATTGTGTGACGAGTGAAAGGACTACACCTATACGTATCATTCTGTCTTATCTCCTGTTGTGTGAGAATACATTAGGCAGTGGGGGATCATTTTTTTCATCCAGGCACGTTAGCAGGAATCACTTGACATACTGTCTTCGTTTGTTAGCACAGTTCGTCGTCATAACTTTCCGCCTGGCACTGTTTAGAAGTAGTGATCCATTCTGGGACTTTTGATAATCATTCTTCTAGAATTGCGAGCCATTTGATCGCTTCTTCAGCAGTGGTTAGATTCTCTATTCGTAGAAGTCTATTTAGTATCTACTTTGATCCAATTCCATCCTAGTAGCATACGTAACGCGACACTGGGCTGCCAACCAAGGCTTAGGGCCTGGTCTGCCCTGCCATGACTATTTTGTCTTTGGGCTGCATTTCCTCGCACCAGGATAAGGCTTGTACCCTCCCAATTGCGCTCTTCCGCCCGAAGCCGTTGGCACAATGTGGGGTGTCGGGTTTGGTAAGCGCCGCCCAACATTCGGCGCTGACAGAAAGCAGGAAGTACCGTCTACTGTCATACGGTAGCTCAGTCATATCTGACTAAGACCTGACAATACTAAACAAGCTTACGTCCCTGGAAACAAGGCGACAGACTAAACAAGCCTGTAATATACCTTTGCGTCCCTAGAAACAAGAAGACAGACAATGGGCCGTGCGATCAATTTTCACAGTATTATTCAAGCCTTCGAAATGCCGCCCCTTCAATGTCGCCGAAATGCCACCCCTTTAAACGATGCACCTGCACCAGAAACCGAAATCAAAGTGTACCGAAAGCGCTTAGGCTGAGGCGAGCGATAAATCATAAATCGTATACACCAATATTGGAATAACATAGACCTACATAGAAATGCGTTGGGTGTAGATTTTTAATTATTCATCATCATCATCATCATCATCATCATCATCATCATCATCATCATCATCATCATCATCATCATCATCATCATCATCATCGTCATCAGCATCATCATTATCATCTTCCACTTTTGCCGTCAAGCGTCTTAGGGAGGAATAATTGGCGATCAGTGCCCAATAGGTGGCACTGGATAGTGTCATTCCGTGTGATTGTACAATGTCTTTGATGTCGTCAATCCATCTTTTTCTTGGGAGTCCTCTTGCTAACGTCGCAGATGATCTTTGATGTAGGGCAAGTGCTGGTAGTTGATGATGTTGCATTGTAACGCGATGGCCAAACCATTTGATCTTCTGTTTTTCGATAAAAGTTACACAAGGTGTTGATCCCACTGTCTGTCTGATAACAACATTTCTTACTAGGTCTTGGATTGTTAAGTTGGCAGCTCTCCTCAGGCATTTCATCTGACAGGTGTTGATTTTGCGTATGTGTGATTTGGATAATGTCCATGTTTGAGATTGGTAGCATAGGGTTGGTGTGAATATGCTGTTTATTATCTGTCGTTTCGCGGTCATGGGTATGTTTGGATGTTTCAGTATGGGTGATAGTTGATATGTAAGTGCACTTTGACATCTAATTTCGATTTCTCTATCCCATCTGCCATCTTCTGTAATCATACTTCCAAAATATTTGAATTTTTTAACTTGTTTAAGAGATGTGCCATTTATCTGTATACTTTGTGGATCAGGAGATCTGCTAACTTGCATTACTTCGGTTTTGGTTATATTTATACGCATATTGAATGGTTCTTACTGTATTTTGATTTCGCTGCTTATGCCGCCCCCTTACGGTGCCGCCTGATGCGGCCGCCTTTCTGTATCATAGCACGGCAAGGCCCTGGATAGACAGTAGAATAGGTAAGCCTGAGTAAAACACAATCGCAAGTGACAAAATGGACGTTGCCGCTAAAGCCTTCAACAGTTGACAAACAACAAATGCACGCTGATACAAACAGCTACATGAAAAATTATACATGAAAAATTCATATATACGAGGGGGATACCAGTGAAAATGTAAATTTTTTTAAAATTAATTAATTAGCTAATTTTTAACATATTCTGAAACAAAATAAAAGAAAAACAATGTTTCATTTATGGTGTGTAGGGCAGGATGGTCGAATGGATAAGAACGGGTATTCTGAAACATCCGGTATGCTGATGCCGAGGGTAAGGAATTCAACCCCAACATCCAACATTTGGACTAAATTGTTGGCCTATCGCCCTTGGCTTAGTGATGTTAATTACAATTACCTCTGAAGTTGGAGTGGGTTCACCTGATGGCGAGGGACATTGTTAATAGGGAAAGATAATCCGCATGCAAGATTCAGTCAAGCACTACTAGACGTAGTGTGTATGGACTACGTTTGAGTACAAAGCGAGCGAGCGCAAAAATAAAAAAAACAATAAAAAATGACGATGTAGTCATCACTGCGTTCAATGCAAGTCCTCCAGCGCCGATAAAGTGCTTGGATTCCTGTAGAAAAATCGAGTCTCGGGGTCACTACTCAGTGTACCTGACCAGGTCGTGAACGGTTCTATCACAGAAGTAACGCCGGATTGAAACTGCTTACTCCACTCATATACTTGCTGGATTGACAGGCATACATAACCATAGCCGACTGTCATCCGCCAAGTAATTTCTATAGGTTTCATCCTGTACTGATTAACAAAAAAATCGATAGCAAAATTCTGCTCCTCTTTGATGCATTTCAAAAGTGGAGCGGCCATCTTTACACTGTCTTTATGACGTCACCAAGTTCGTCTGCACCACGATGTCGCGTGGTTAACACTCTTGACATCCTTTACAACAATACTGGAATATCAGTTGGGGACCTTTTGAGGCCACTAAGACAGTTCATAAATAAACACACATAGTCATCTTTGGCGCTCATAGAAGTGAGAAGAAGGAATTAGTGAACATAGAAATGGAAAGCTATAGTTACCGACCTGGTTTCGAACCTGTCACCTCCAAATGAGGACGGTACCTCGCGCACTATTGACAGGTTACAAAACATGGCATGGTTATTGTAATTTCTTTCACACTTTTTCATTTGAAGCCCCCTGGTAAATAAAAGTTAATCGTCCGTTTAGTCTTTCCGGATTGAACACGTGTGTGGTGCAACGATGCGTGGTGTGCGTATGGGGATGGCTGCAAATTCTATCTTTAGAGCTTAGAACGAGAATTGTTATGGCATAGGTAGCCTATTGCAAGATGGGACACATATTGACAAATGAAAAACCTGTCAGCTGCAGTGAGAAAAGAGAGCGCTGAAGTGTTGTTTGTAGCCTGTACTTTTGTATGGATGTCTACAAGCCTTGTGGTGTTTGGGAGTATTGTACTAGACTCATATCCACATAGACCAGTCGGCACTCGGTGGCTGATGTGCTCAGCGGTCGCCTTTACTTCCCCAGACACTTCCCGTGACCCGTTTTAGGCTGGGTCAACCTGGGAGCCCCGGTGAATTCTTTTTTTAAATACCAGTCCGCCACCATGCGGCCCAAACCCATGTCCAGTGGACCAGCAGGCGAGCCGCTACCCTACCAAGGATCCCGGGTCGATAAATATTTGAACTTAATTGTCATTCATTAAGATCACCCCCGGTAGACACACTCCATTTGTCACATGACTAGCAACGCTTTCGCCGTGTGTATTCGTATTGAAAATCAAAATGCAAAGAGCGTTTGCCCTGTAGCTCTACGGGAGATTTTCGTCCCCGCTGAGCTCTCATTTTTTAAATATTTGTTGTTGTTGTTGTATATCCCTTTCAGCTGCTGTTGATGTACTAGGCAAGATTATGCTCAGTAGTTTGCCATTGCTTTCTGGGCGACCAGCTCACATACCTCCGTAAGTAACCAACGCTGTGCGATCCGCCACGGAATCTCGCGCAGCTGCGTTACTCACGAGAATATACGGGATTAGGGAGAAAGACGTTAAACCCTAGGCCAGAGAGACCGGTGAGCTCTCATTATGTCACCTTTAATAGAGAGGTACAAGAAAGCACAGACTGGCGGGGATCCAATACACAGAAACAAAACAAATCCGCCATAATTCCTTATTTAGAAATTGAGAATATAAGGCAACCCGATATGCTAAGAACCAATATGTCAGCGGAATGTGGCAAGATGGCGGCTTCATGTAAGCGGTTACACCCCAAACCACGCTGCTCTCAAGGCAGACATTGGTTCTGGTTATAGTCTGTAAGCAATAGATCCATGTCATGGGGAGTTAGAAAAAGAGTTCTGGTATGTTACTTAGAACCAGTTCTAACAAACGCTTGCGAATCCTAGACCAGTGGTTCTCAACCGATGGGGAATCCCCCCCCCCCCCCTAGGGTTTCCAGAGGGGGAATTAGGATTATTTCAAGATTGCATTAATACAAGAATCAGTTACTTGCTATTAATTTTCCCTATACATTTTACGGTTCTGTACTTCTCGCCCTAATGAAATTCGGTTTATAACGTAAGTAGACCCGCAAATCACGTTTTATGTAGATGTCTAGACTTGTTCTAGTATGTGTTATTAAATTTAGCTTCCATTTTTATGTATACTGTGTAAAGATGGGGGGGGGGGGGGGGTTATAGGGCGGAAATTCGGAAAGGGGGAGGGGGTGACGTTCTGAACATATGGTAAAGTTGGGCATGGGCAAAAAAAGATTGAGAACCACTGTCCTAGATAATTAGTAAACAGGGGAAAATATCCCTAAAAACCCTGGTGATGTGGTTTTATAGAACAATGCTGAAAATTCACTATTCAGGGAAAAATGAGCAATCTGGACATTTTGAGGGAGGTTAAGTCGCAAAGACAACTTATCACAAACATCAGAGTGAAGCAGTCATTATTTTGTGGCCACATTATGAAAAGACACAAGCTGGAAAATGTTGTGACAGCAGGAAAGATTTGTGGAAAGAGAGATGGAGGAAGACAGTTTAAGTTAATGTTTGACAGTCTTGTGTTATGGCATGAAAGAGAGTAACATATACATTAACTCATGGAGTCGCAGTTTGCAATGTTTTGAGGATCATAATCCCCCACGCCAGCCGGCAATAAACGATGATGATGCTGATGCTGATCAGCTGCTGCTCATGATGATGACGATGGAAGATGATGGATGACAATGGAAGATGATGGATGATGATGATAGATATTGATGGATGATGAATGATGATGGACGACGATGGGTGATGGAAGATGATGCTGGGTGATGATAATGGAAGATGGATGATGATGATGAATGATGATTATGGATGTTGATGATAGATGATGATGATGATGATGACGATGGGAGATGATGGATGATGATGGAAGTTGATGGATGATGATGGAAGATGATGGAAGATGATGAAAGATGATGATGGATGACGATGACGATGACGGCGACAACGACGATGATGATAGTTTTAAAGGAATATCTTTGTCGCACACTGTTAACCCCACTAGTGCCTAAGATAGATAGACAAAAGAGCTTTCTAATTGCACAAGGAACTATTAATTTATCAGTATTCAGGTCCTCACTTTAGTATCTGCCTCAGCGTGGAGAGACTGACGAAAACAGTTCTGTATTGATTGATTGTTCTTTTGCTTCCCGCGTGGAGCTCTGTTTTGGTTTTACCTCATTGGGAGTGATGTTTTTACATTCTGGTAAAAGTTGCTGAACGAAACCAATCCCTTGAGTCGTGTACTCGTCCTGCCTTACTGATGTCGTACAGCATGTCAGCCTGGTCCACTGCTCGTCCGCCCCTTACAGCAGTGAAGCCCACAAACATGTCAGCCTGGTCCACTGCTCGTCCGCCCCTTACAGCACTGAAGCCCACAAACATGTCTGCCTGGTCCACTGCTCGTCCGCCCCTTACAGCAGTGAAGCCCACAAACATGTCAGCCTGGTCCACTGCTCGTCCGCCCCTTACAGCAGTGAAGCCCACAAACATGTCAGCCTGGTCCACTGCTCGTCCGCCCCTTACAACAGTGAAGCCCACAAACATGTCAGCCTGGCCCACTGCTCGTCCGCCCCTTACAGCATTGAAGCCCACAAACATGTCAGCCTGGTCCACTGCTCGTCAGCCCCTTACAGCATTGAAGCCTGCAAACATGTCAGCCTGGTCCACTGCTCGTCCGCCCCTTACAGCATTGAAGCCCACAAACATGTCACCTGATCCACTGCTCGTCCGCCCCTTACAGTATTGAAGCCCACAAACATGTCAGCCTGGTCGTCCGCCCCTTGTAGCACCGAAGCCAACAAACATGTCAGCCTGGTCCACTGCTCGTCCGCCCCTTACAGCAGTGAAGCCCACAAACATGTCAGCCTGGTCCACTGCTCGTCCGCCCTTTACAGCACTGAAGCCTGCAAACATGTCTGCTTGTTCATTTTCTCTTACACCCGCGTGCAATGGCACAAAAATTAAAAAGACACCAACCATTGCTTTCTGGCCCAGCTTTTCTCTATCTTCTTTAGTATACTCATGGAGTCGCTGAGAAAGCAGGCTTGGGTGGGCGAATGCGTTTGGGGCATAAGGCAGCCAACATTATTCATTTTATCAACACATGCCGCAAAAAGAGGAAACAACATTAAAAGAAATTGACTTCACAAACGCAATTGGAGATTGGGACTTAAAACTTAACATCAAAACTGGAACTGAACAAGTGACAAATGACGTGGATTCCTGGAAAGATTTCATCAGACCAAGCTCAGAAAACCATTGGATAGGAAAACCACATGACCGCCTTCGCGCCAGTGCATAATTAACATATATTACTGTTTCATCAGAAATGTTAATAAGTCCGCACTTTTGTCTGAACTCGCTCCATGGACGGATGTGAGAAGAGTGTGTGACCAAAAATTCAATGGGCAAGGCAAAAGTCTGGATCCGAGGTACGTTTGTTAGCCCTTGATTGGACTAAGAACCCGATGTATCAAGTATCAAGTAATGTAAACCCATGTTTGTGATGTCAATTGAAATGTATGATTATTAATTAAAACCTCTGAAATGTAAAAATGCTCGACTGTAGATTCTAACGACGCAAAGCCATTCCCGGGCAGAATATTCTCTTCGATGAAACTACAATCTCTGATATTCTTAGAGATAATTATTAACTTTAAGAAGTGCATTCTACTACTATATTCTATTCTAAACAACTGTGAGAAGTGATGATTCTAAAGCAATCTTGTGCATTTCACCAGAAACATTGTTAAGGATGCATCACTATCTACAGCTGAAAAGACAGTTCGTGTACTAGAACAAGTGCCTTGTTAGAACAAGTGCCTTGTTCTAAAACAGACTTATCTATGCCTATTTACAATCTAGAAAGCTGAAAGTGAAATCAATCTTTCCTTTCTCCTTTATCTATACAATTAATAGGGTTTGGCGAAATAAATATTTATATTTATGTCAAATTTAATTAGATAAGGGCACACATGAACTGCAACACATGAGAAAGTTGTGCTTCGCGGAACACCATCACGCGCAGTGAACTTAACTCATTATTCAACATAACTTAAAACACAACACCACTCCACACCACTCATCACCACACAACCCAATACTCAACATCACAACAACAACAGGTAATGGAAGAGAGTTATTAGACACAAGAAGAAGAAGTAGTTAATTGGGAAAACACAGAGAATTATTTATACACATTGTAAACACCATTTAGTGGAAGAAATGTTCTAAATGTATGTCATTTATTTACATGCATCTTGACATATTCTCACTCTTGTCAATGTCTTACTGTACACGTTCACTGACCCCGGTCAAATGAGAACTTACATACAGCAGGAACAAGTTGATACAAGGCGTACACCGTGTGATAATCTCTGACCACCCCAACTTAACCCAACACTAGCTTAGAGAGAAAAGGAGGGGGGGGGGGGGGAACTAGTTCCTACTTCAGGAATTTAGATTCTTCCGACCTACTTCTTATTATTGTATTGGTAGGAATGTATATATTTATGCGAATATTCATCAGTGATCTTGGTGGCTACATACCAACAACCACCCAACACATCATCAAATTAACCACCTAAATCAGACCTGAGGGAGGGAAGCCGAGAGAAAGAGATGAACCACAAGTGAGAAGGAGGATGACTTCGCTATGAGCAGAGCATGGGGAGGCCTTCAGAGGAGCTATACGGGCAGACCTGAAGTGGATCCATCAGTCAATGGACCCTGGCTTACCTAATCCTCCAGTCACCAGGTTACTTTTCTCATAGGTAGAACCACACCCAATTACAGGAACACTGATATGTTTATGGTTGAGACAACACTATCATACTTAATATGTACAACATCAAAATGTTTACTATGTTTTCACACTTGTTGACATCTCATATATTGATGCTTGTTATTGATTGTCTGGGACAATGGTCCAACGTGCAACTGTTCTATTACTTTGTGTAAATCACAATAGAGATGTATGTACTGACCAGAAGGCTCAGGCCAGTCAATAAATGATTAACATGAATTGACCTTCTGTTAATTTGTCAAGTTCAAACCTATCTGTATCAACAACTTCTTTGTACATCATGTTGTCAAAATCTAATGTGATTGTTTGTGTTTGATTGTTTAAAGATAAATTAACTCATAATGACTTACTGAATGGGGAAATAAAAAGACTCTACATCTATCAACTGCTCAACATCCATGTTTTCTTCATCTAAATCAGGCTGAGAAAATTCTCCAGACTTTCCTCAGATTTGATAAACTAAAAGGGGGCTCCAGAGCTATCAGAATCATTGGAGAAGGGGCAGATTCCCATTTAGTAATTACCATTCTTACCAGGGCCATAATCTATATCTCCTAGACAATACTTAATAGAACGAGGCCTGCAGATAACTCAAGGTTCATATTCTGGGGTTATTGAAGATAGAAGAGGATGGGGCTCTACATCTTTTATTAGAGATGGGGCATGCACTACAGTGATCTCCCACTCCCTTCAAAAATATATGACAGCGTTATAGCTCGCTCACGTCTTCTACCATGGTCAGACAACACACACAGTATCTGCTGAGCATTGGATTAGCAATGAAATACCGAACATCTATGTAGGCAACATTAGCACCGGGGCTGGGGGCACGGCAGGACGAGTAAGAGAGCTCGCACTTAAACTTTCGGTGTGCTGATGCCGAGGTAACGGATTCAAACCTTACACCCGTCAGCTGGACTAAAATTTTGACCTCTCGTCCTTGACTTTGGGACGTAAATAACAAGCACCTCACAAGTCGGAGTGGGTTCGCCTGTTTGCGAGGGACACAGGTACTAGGGAAAGCTAATTCACTCGCAAAAATTAGTCCAGTGCATTAGAAGTAGTCACATGTGTATGGGCTACACTTGAGTTAAAAACGGGCGAGCGCAAACACCAAACGGCGCCAGGGCTGAGTCCCAGCCATTTCATATCATCATCCATATCATCGTACTCCTCCTCCTCATCATCATCCTCATCATAATCATCATCATCTATCCTCATCAATCATCATCATATATCATCATACTCCTCATCCTCACCCATCATCATCATCATCCTCATTATCCATCATCATTCACCCCATCATCATCTATCATCCTCACCCATCATCATCCTCCTCCATCATCGTCATCCATAATCCTCCTCCTCCTCCATCTCATCATCATCGATAGATTGACACAATTAAAGAAACCAAAACAAACGTAACAGACATACACAAAAAGAAATCGACACCTACTGAAAAATAACACAACGACAAACTGACGCAACCAATTAAAACTGACGCAACGACAGACCGACACAAACCAAAGAAAGCAACACAAAACACTGTAAAGTGCACCTAAAGAAAAGCAAAAGATCCCCCCAAAAATATAAGAGAAAACACAGTAACACAAACAAAAGGAAAGCAAAACGTCCAAATGTTAAGCCAAAGTAATAAATGTAACCTACAAACACACAAAGATATCGACAAGCACTGAAAATGACACACCCACTTAATGACAAACACTGAGACAGTCAAAGAGGCAACATAACCACTCAAACTGACAAACAATTAAAACTGACACAAACAATGAAAACTCACACAACCATAGAAAGCAATACAAAACACTGGGAAAACATGTTTGACATAAACAAAAGAAAAGCAAAACATCCAAAGTAAACGACACAGTAAAAACATAACACATACACACAAATAAATCCCCAATTTATTTATAAAAATATCATTAAAATATATTTCATGCATTTACACAAGAATAAACATACATACACACATAGATACATACAGTCATACATACTCAAATAGGACACATATACAGACAGTCATACAAATTTCATCATCAGAGTGAATGTACATTCACTTAAACCTAGTAAACACATACGCAGACAAACACACGCCTCCAATTATAGACACAATCACGCTCACATGCTTTACAAGCTTCCAAGTACAACATGCCTGGTACAGACATGATATCACATGCATGGATGTTAGTCATATTTATTAAAATAGCACACACATATAGTCATACTTTTTATATAAACGTGCTTGCTTAGATTGTACATTTACTTAAAGCTAGGAAACACACAGGCAACCAAATACACGCCCCCAATCATAGACACAATCACGCTCACATGCTTTACAAGCTTCCAAGTACAACATGCCTGGTTCCAGTTATGCCCTGCCTGGTTCCAGACATGCCCTGCCTGGTTCCAGACATGCCCTGCCTGGTTCCATACATGCCCTGCCTGGTTCCAGACATGCCCTGCCTGGTTCCATACATGCCCTGCCTGGTTCCATACATGCCCTGCCTGGTTCCATACATGCCCTGCCTGGTCCCATGCTTGACTCACATGCGTGCTGACACGCTCACACACACTCCTGCACACCCGATAGCATACATACGCGCCCGCAACAAAAAACAAAAGGCAACGATTGCTCCTACAGAAACTCATAGTGTGCATTAAAAAATCACTATATCTACAAGCAGGACTTGACTGCAGGCGCACGGAACTTGCCCTGGGTTGAGGTTTAGGTACAACGAATTTCTGACTCCTGTACAATTCAAAACACCTCAGACAAGTTAAATATCGCACGGAACCGTTACATCTACGAGTCAAGAGGGGTCTCGGCTGGAATTGCCCTAGCAAAAGATAAAAATTATAAATACAAATTAATGAACATCGTTATTTATCTAACTTCATAAAAAAGCTATTGATAAGTAAAATTAACACTCTTAGGGGTTAACGTTTTTCTTCGTAATCCCTTATATCCACGCGAGGAACGTTAACCTGTGCGACAACCGGTAGCGGTCGCTCAGAAAGCAATGGCAAACTACTGAGCGTAATCTTGCCAAGAAACCAACAATCAGCTATCCTCGCTTCAGAGGTCGTAGATCGTGAGAATTGTATGGATTGTTTGCCCTGACCATGCGGGCGTGCGGAGGATTGAACAGGCTGGCAGGGAATGCACCTCCTGGTGGTAGATTACCTATGGTGAAACATGCAAACATCTCTCTCTCTCTCTACTCGTCCGGTCCTTATAGAATTGAAGTCCGCAAACATCTCTGCTCGTCACAAAGAAGAAGAAGAACAAGGAGGGAGGGAGGAAGGGAGGGAGGTTGGGAGGGAGGTTGGGAGGGAGGGAAGGAAAAGGAACAGGAAAAGGAAAAGGGAGGAGGAGGAGGAGGAGCAGCAGCAGCAGCAGCAGCAGCAGCAGCAGCAGCAAGGAGCAGCAGCAGCAGCAGCAGCAGCAGAAGAAGAAGAAGAAGAAGAAGAACAACAACAACAACAACAACAACAACAAAGCCCAAAAATATTTTTAAAAACAGCACCAGTGACAATCCCCGGGGGTCTCTTAAATAACCGCCCTCGCGAACAGACTGTCTGTCTGTTGACGAACCCACGACCCGGGAGGATTATGTTTAAAACCATCTTTTTTGCCTCGACGGGGATTGAACCGCATGATCACAGAGTCCGTGGGTAAACATGCTAGCAGCTCCCATCTGTATTCAGTTACAGTTGTCTGTCCATTTTCAGGACAATACAGTCAACCTCAGCTGTCATCTGTATACAAAGTTAAACGGTTAGTTGCCTGTCCATTTACAGGACGTCACAGTCAACCTCAGCTCCCATCTGTATAAACAGTTACAGGTAGTTGCCTGTCCATTTACAGGACATCAAAGGTTATTGACTTTGATCGATGAGGTCTTTCAGAAAGCAATGGCAAACACATTGACGTAAAAATTGTCTAGTGAATCACAATTAAAAACGCTGGGGTTGATTGCAACATCTTGAAAAAGACATGTAACCAACTTAATTTTTGTGAATTGGTACTGACTCTAACGCCAGCTCCATGACCAAGTAATTAAGGAAGCGGTTCGTGATCCCGCATACAAGTGGTCAAAATACAGATGCGCGCGATTTGGCAGCAGACCGCGTTGCGTTGGTTATTCACGAAATGGTATGGCCAGTCGTTCAAAAAGATATGGTAAACTACAGCACGTAAACTTGCCAAGAGATCACAACAGCAAAAAATGCTGGTTTTGACTGCAACGTTCTGTAGAGGATATGCAACTATAACTGACCCTGGTGGTTACTGCTCTCGTCTGCCAAAACAATGGTCCGGATGCTATCCGGACTGTTTCACCGACCTGTAAGGCTCTGGGACCGACCCGACCTCATAAATGGGTCGGGGTTTCTTCTGGTCGATCATTTTCATTTTCGCAACTGTGAGCACTATCAAGAACAAGTCACCTGAACAGTTCAAGAAGCGTGATACGGGGGAGGAAAATGTCACGCGGCAAGGCCAACACCAAGAAACAACAGACTCACAAGATGTGCAGCGTGGGAGCCGCCAAAACCGGAAAGAATACGAGCGGAGAGAGCCTACATGTGAGCTGCAACAAAGTACCTGGACTTACAGATACCACTGAAGCTACCATGGGGAAGATCGACAACAGCCCACCACAGACAAGGGCCAAGACAGCTGAGAAGAAGAGGGAGGAGAAAGACTCCTCAGTCAGAAACACAGACTCACAGACAGTCAGATGGGTTGTCAAGCGTATTCAAGTAGATATGTCAGACGAACAAATCCTGAAGCAGCTACAGGAAGAGAATCTCCACATCCGAATCTTGAGGGCGGAGCGGATCCTGACGTATTCCAATATCCCTACAACGCTGGCGGTGGTGACAACTGAGGGCAGCGAGATACCACGCCAGGTATCGATAAACAAGTGACTACAACAGCCTGAAGGATTCTTTCCAAGAATAACTCAATATTCCAGATGCCAGGGGGTCGGCCACAGCAGAGCAACATGTTGCAGTAAGACGGAAATCTGCCGATACTGTGCCGATCACCACGCCTTCAAGGAGTGTCCGCAGGCCAAACAGGACACGGACTTCCGAGCACCCAACAACAAGAGAAAACGCGCTAACTGTCTGGGCAAGCATGGAGCAAGACACCTGGGCTGTCTGTACCTCCAAAGACGAAGAGACGACTTAAAGATCGCCATTACCACAAAGACACCATACAGAGAAACAATGCGGAGGTGCGAGATAGCACGTGCATCTCTCAAGCTGAAAGATCACAACTACAAAGCCAGATTGACTAGTTAAAGGGACGCAGAGGTGTTTCCAAGGCACCAGGGCTGGAATCTATACTGGCCAAGAGCTGCTGATACGTCCACGTCGTGCGTCCTGGGCAACAGGTCAATGCAGGGACCTGGCTAACATCAGTAGGATCGATGATTCCCCCGAAGCCGGAGAGTATCTGCCTGAATGGCGAGGAACCACCAGTCTGCACACCGATAAGTCAGGCATGGAACAACGGTTACTCACGCAAACCTCAGATCCGGTATGGCATCAAATTGATGTTGGACAACAGGATGTATTCATCCGACATACAGGACTTCACGCTGGAGTTCACAGCCAGCGAACACAAGAAAGCAACTAGTTAAAGAAAAAAGTCAAAATACTTCAAACACCGGCACCGACCAGCGACAATAAAAAACTGCTTGCTGAAATAAAGGAGATCCAGCAAAACACCAAAAAGGAGGTGGATCACATGATGCAGACGACAAAGAAGAATGAAGAGATCCTACAAGCAATACAAGCCGAGAGAGAAATGCTAAAAACTGAAAGGGAGCTAACCCAAAGCAAGCCAGCAGAAGCTACGGAAAAGACAATTAAGAAGCGGCAAGATAAAACCCAACAAGTAAACATCGCAAAGCTTCTAAAGACAATACGCAAGAATGGAAGCAAAAAAAAAAAAAAAACGCAAGCTGGAGCCAAATCACAGACCAATCAGAAACCGCAAATTAAAGTCAGTAGTACAAACACGAGGGCCAAGAAAAAAAAAAAATGTGTTGCGTATCCCTTACGGGACGTTGCAGTCAACACCAGCATTTTCAGCTGCTGTTGATGTACTAGGCAAGTGTTACGTTCAGTAGTTTGCCATTGCTTTCTGAACGACCGGCCTCTATACCTTTTTCGAAAAAACCAGCACCGCCGTGTTTCGAACCCGGGTATACGAGCTCACAAACCGCGTTCGCAAGCCCTTCAGCCACAGAGACCGATAGGGCCAAGAAACCCAAGGGGAAATCACCATCCCGCCAGACACCTGATGAAATCGCAGAGGAGGAATCCGACTCATCTGAAGATGACTGCAGCTCAGACGAGAAAGACGAACCCACCTTAACTCTCGAATAGAGGACTGCAATACTGAAAGCTACATTCGATGAGAGGGACAGACAAGCTAGACTACTATGCGAGCAGTACGAAGAAGACATGACCACATGGTGCAAAAACTATAGCATGGAAATAGATCACCTCAGAGAAAAAGAGCAAGAATAATATATACGAAAACTCCAAGAAGATGACAAAGACCAGAGCAGGAGGAAAACTAACCAATGGTCATACAAAGAGTCCTTATAAGGACTGCAACATCAAAAACGACGAGCCAGAAGCCAGCACTGACAAAAAAAATCACCAAAGGAGACGGATTCAAAGAAAAACTTGCCGGCCAACCAATCCCCTTCCTCCCCCTCCCCCAGCTGACGTCACAGTAATAAACTCTTCAACAGATAAGCCAGCTAACGCTGTTGCAGAAACAGTTAACCTCATTCCGCACCATGAACCACCTAAATTATAACCGATGCCACAGAGGCTGGTTGACATTTAGTGGAATTTTTTTTTTTTTTTTCGCAAAATGGATTCTAGGCGAAGGAGAAAAACTGTCTGCCTAGCGCTCCCAAAGTCCCGCGAGTTTATTTTCTGATTGCGTCACTGGGTTAATGCGTAAAATATTTCGGAGACGAATTGGACGAGTCGCCGAAGCTACGGAGCTCTGTTCGATGCTTTCGGATTTCGAAGTCACCGGCAAGAAACCGGAGCCGTATGGGATAAATCCCGGTGCAATGAAGTTGATCTTCTTACCGGTAAAACGATGTATACCCTGTTCTCTGAAGTGGATACCAGATAATTTTGTGAGAAGTACAGACGATGAGAAAGAAAACTGGTCACCGCAACCCCATATATCTTGACCTAGAATATGTGATGGACTAACACTGGACACCCAACGGCTGTGTCGGCTATGGGAATGACTTTACTGTTTACTTAGGAAATGAATAAGAGATACTGTAGCGTGTAGCTAGATGCCCGCCTGCAGCCACGGAGATCATGAGACTGAACTTGATTAAACTTCTACTCGAGATCATGGCGCACTACAACTACACCTGGCCTGGCTTTTAATTCACCAGACGTGGAGTGGAACATGACACGAATTGTTGCGAAACAATTTGGTGGCAGAGACCATCGGCCAGTCTTTCTAAGTGCAGAAAATAAGTTGGTGAGTGAAAGCAGCACCCTCTCGAGGTGGAATTACAAGAAAGCGGACTGTGCTATGTACAAACATCACACCAGCATACTGGTTGAAATCTGAACACAGATAAAGGCATAAACAAAGTAGTTTAAGAGTCCGGGAACTGCATACTACAGGCAGCGCGAGAAACAGTACCAAGAGGAGCTCGTAAACAATACAAACCGTACTGGAGTAGTGAACTAGAACAAGTGGATAATGATGTGGAAGTGTGTAGAAAGAACAGAGGCCAAACCAAGTCAAGCGCACCACAATAAATACCAGTACGCAAAAGCCGCATTTCAAAGGGCCAAGCTGCAGGCTAGACGGAGAAGCTGGCAGGATAAAACGGAGTCACTGAACTTTGAAAGAGACACAATGAAGTTGTGGAAGCTAGTAAAACAACTTAACGATGAGGGCACAGGGAGAAACTCAAAGATTGCACTACATAAACACGGAAACATCTTTACAGGACAGCACGCCGCTGATCATTTTGTTGACTCATTTGCACAACATAACAACATCAAAATTAGTCAAGAGAAACAAGAGATTCGAGAGCAGTGGCAACATACAGGACAGAAGGAAATAGTACATGAGGCGCTAGAGGCATCTATCACAATCAGAGAACTGGAGCTAGCCATATCAAAACGGAAAATGAGAAAGTCACTAGGAGATGATGGTATCTCCCATGAAATGATCAAGAACCCATGAACAATGGCCAAACAAAACAGCTGAAGATCTTAAATAACTGTGGGCCTTAGGATGCGTTCCACAAGTCTGGCGAGAGGCAATCATGGTACCTCTCCTAAAATCAGGGAAAGACAGTTCAGTGCCTCCAGCTACAGATCAATTAGCCTCACCGGCTGTCTCTGCAAAACAATGGAGCGCATCATCAATCACAGACTGCAGTGGTGCACTGAACGTGAAAACATCCTTTGCCACAGCAGGCTGGCTTTAGGCAGTGCTATTCTATAGAAGATAAGACAAACTACCTCTCTCAAGAAATTGAGGATACATTCCAAGAGAAGAAACTGGTGCTTGCGGTATGGATAGATCTTAAGAAAGCCTTTGACAAGTCTGGAAAGAAGGTCTGATGAATAAACTGAGAAACTGCAAAGTCAATGGAAGAATGTACAAATGGGTGAAAGCATACTTGCACAACAGAAGAGCCCTACTACAGATAGACGGACTAAAGAGCAAGAAAGTACTACTGCGTCATGGTGTTCCCCAGGGCGGAGTCTTTTCCCCCACACTTTTTCTAATCTTCATCAATGATCTCGTTGCTAATCTACCGCATGGAATTAAAGCGGCAATGTACGCCGATGACCTGGTTCTATGAAGCACAAATGAACATGCATCAGTGGCCACCAGATTACTACAAAGAGCTGTAGACACATTTTTTGCATGGGCAAATAGATGGTGTGTCAGCATAAACACTGACAAGTGCAGCACCACCCTATTTACCCTCTCTCCAAAACAAAAGGCAGGGACCATCCAGATAAATGGAACACCCCTAAGAGAAGATAAAGAACCAACATACCTTGGAGTAACATTTGAAGAAACAGAAACTATAAAGTCAATAGAAGAATGTACAAATGGGTGAAAGCATACTTGCACAACAGAAGATCCCGAGTACAGATAGACGGACTCAAGAGCAAGAAAGTACTACTGCGTCACGGTGTTCCCCAGGGCGGAGTCTTGTCCCCCACACTTTTTTCTAATATTCATCAATAATCTTGTTGCTAAACTACCACACGGAATTAAAGCGGCAATGTACGCCTTCGGAGCGCTAGGCAGTCGGCTTAACCACTTCGACTAGTAGACCCAGGTGTGTTAAGTGCTTCAGCCATAGTGTGATTCATTTATTCACGTCATATGATATATAACTCTGAAGTACGCATTTGATGAGATGCAGCGAAAAATGCCAGGAAATAACATTATTTGTGGTTGCTGGATTTACGTTCACTAAAGGAAAACACTATTGAATAAAGCAACTACTGACCAGGTGCACACTCAATTAGTTCACTTTAAGAAATCGATAGATGCGAACAGATACCTAGCAATCCACACGGGAAACAATTGTCACAGCTTGCAGCAAAGTGAGTTAGTTGTATATCCTTTATAGGACGTCGCAGTCAACTTTGGCTGTTTATGATTCCTGGACAAAGTTACGTTCAGTAGTTTGCCATTGTTGTCTGAACGACCGGCAATCATACCATTGTGAGGAAACCAACACAAGATGGTCTGCTTCCAAATCGGCTGCAGCTATGTTTCGAACGCTGTATGAGGGATTATGAACTGCATTCGTAACACCGTCACGGAGCAGTAGTTTTTTTGTGAGTGTATTATGTCATTGTTGGCTATACATCCGCCACAAGGCCACTCGGACGAGACTCCTTTGTTTGAGGAGCGTGTTCCGCGTGAAAACCCCTGGGCAAATTGTTTATCAATACATGTACTCCCAGCCCGGTTGAATAGACACGTAAGGATTAGCAACTTGTTGATAATGCAAACATTTTAATTTGGGGTCGTCTTGTTTGCTCACTTCGTACACCAGAGGATTGGAATGTGGGAAATAAGTGGGTACACACTACTTCTATTAGCACTGGACTGAATTTTACGTGTGGATTAGCTTTCCCTATTAATAGTGTGCCCCGCCATCAGGCGAATCCTCTCCGACTTCGGAGGTATTCATTCTTAAGCAAGTGAATCGGTACAATTATCTCGGAACAGTCACAACATCTGATGGAAGATATCTTGAAGTTAGGATATGTATCGCCATGGCGTAGGTAGCTTTTTGCAAGATGAGAATGATACTGTGAAGCGGGAACGATGAGCAAACAGGCTGAGAAACATCTGAAGGCCGTGGAAATGTGGTTTCTGCGGAAATGCAAAGAATACCATGGACAGGCAGAAAAGCCAGTGACCAAGTCCTACAAGAAACAAATTAAAATCGTAAACTTGTTAGAGAAATTAGACGTAGACAGTCAAAATGTTTTGGGTCACTTTATGAGAAGAAATAAATTGGAGAACTTGGTGACAACTGGCAAGATCGAGAGAAAGAGAACAAGGGGAAGGCAGAGAAGTAAATACCTGGATGGCTTAGCGACGTGACATGGTCGAGACTGGAAGACTGAGCTGTTCCACGACTCCAGTAATCGAGTGATGATGACGAAACACGACTTCCCACGCTTATCGGCGTGGCCCATGAAGAATGAATCTTTCCTATGACAACTTACGGATGTTATTGATTCTGAGACCATTTCGAATCGATTAAATAAGAAAGTCTGGGATCTGTACTTAAAATATTGCAGAGAGATGGTTAAAATACGGTGAACTACGAAGACAAGTACCGACACATTTCTACCCGATTTGAACATGGAAGACAACAGGTTCAGCTAGAAACAATGAGAAACAGTCTAGGGAACTGAAATACTTTGGCCATATTAAACACCATGGCTATTTCGAAGGGGCAGTAATGGGGGCCTTGTTTCCTAGAGGAAGGGCAGAAGTCGACGAGCACGAACTGTCCGATCTGTGGCGGAGGGGGTACAAACACAATTAGTAATTGTGCACACCACTCTCGAAACACAGCTGCGGGGGATTTGGAAGGAAACATGGTTTTCATACAATGGCATGAGTGTCGGTCGTTCACAAAGAAATGTCAAACCACTGAATGTAAGCATGAAAAGAAACGAAAAAAAACCAAAACAATGCTGAGGTTGTCTGCGATGCCCTATAAAGGATATGCAAAAAACTTTAGATTGAGAGAAAATATATATTTTAATCAAATACAAGTGTATTATATTTAAATTAATAAAGACATGTTATGAATCTAAATTTTAAAAATAAGAGAGTATACAGTTTAAATAGACAGACAGGCAGGCAGACAGACAGACAGACAGACAGACAGACAGACAGACAGACAGACAGACAGACAGACAGACAGACAGACAGCACAAAAGAAAGAAAGAAAGAAAGAAAGAAAGAAAGAAAGAAAGAAAGAAAAAGAAAAAGAAAGAAATGCAAGCAAAAGAAAGTAATGACAAAGTACAAAAAGAAAGAAAGAAAGAAAGAAAGGTTGTAATCTAAGAAAAATAGAAAGGCAAATAGAAAGAACGAAAGAAAGAAAGAAATATATGAAGAAGGAAATGATGAAATAAAGTAAGACAGAAAAAAAGAAAGAAGGAAAGAGAGACAGAAAAAAGGAAAGAAAGAAAGAAAAAAAGAAAGAAAGAAAGAAAGAAAGAAAGAAAGAAAGAAAGAAAGAAAGAAAGATGAACTGTAGTCTAATAAACAAAGGAAAAACAGGAAAAAAAGAAAGAAAGAAAGAAAGAAAGAAAGAAAGAAAGAAAGAAAGAAAGAAAGAAAGATTGTTATCTAAAAAAGAAAGAAAGGCAAATAGAAAGAAAGAAAGAAAGACAGAAAGACAGAAAGACAGAAAGACAGAAAGAAAGAAAGAAAGAAAGAAAGAAAGAAAGAAAGAAAGAAAGAAAGAAAGAAAGAAAGAAGAAAAGACAGACAGACAGACAGACAGACAGACAGACAGACAGACAGAAAGGAAGGCAGGAAGGAATTAAGGAAAGAAGCAATAACGGAAGGAAGACAGAGAGACAGACAGACAGAAAAAAGAATGAAAGAATGAAAGAACAGAAGGAATAAAGGACAGAAGGAAGAAAGGATGTAAGGAGTAAATGAAGGAAAGGAAGAAAGGACGGAATAAAGAATGGACGGAAGGAACAAAACACAGAAGGAAGAAAGAATGGAAAGAAGAAAGGACGGAAGCAGTGAAAGAAGGCAGGATAGATGGAATGAATGATAGACGGACGGACTGACGGACAGACGGGCGGGCGATGATGAACAAGAGAAAACAAAGAAGAAGAAGAAAAAGAGGAAGAAAACAATGAAGAAGATAACAAAGAAGAAGAAAACATTGAGGAAGAAAATAAAGAAGAAGAAAACAAGAAGAAAAGGAAGAAAACGAAGAAGATGAAGGCAAAGACGGAGACGGAGAGATGGGGAGAGGGAGAGGGAGGAAGAGGAGGAGGAGGAGAAGGAGAAGAAGAAGAAGAAGAAAGAAGAAGAAGGAAGAAGGAAGAAGAAGGAAGGAGGAGGAGGAAGAAGAAGAAGAAGAAGAAGAAGAAGAAGAAGAAGAAGAAGAAGAAGAAGAAGAAGAAGAAGAAGAAGAAGAAGAAGAAGAAGAAGAAGAAGAAGGAGAAGGAAGAAAGAAGAAAGAAGGAGGAAAAATGAAGAAGTAGGAAGAAAGAAGAAGGAGGGAAAGAAAGAAAGAAAGAAAGAAAGAAAGAAAGAAAGAAAGAAAGAAAGAAAGAAAGCAAGAAAGCAAGAAAGCAAGCAAGCAAGCAAGCAAGCAAGCAAGCAAGCAAGAAAGAACGAAAGAACGAAAGAACGAAAGAAAGAAAGAAAGACAGACAGACAGACAGACAGACAGACAGACAGACAGACAGACAGACAGACAGACAGACAGACAGACAGACAGACAGACAGACAGACAGACAGACAGACAGACAGACAGACAGACAGACAGACAGACAGACAGACAGACAGACAGACAGACAGACAGACAGACAGACAGACAGACAGACAGACAGACAGACAGACAGACAGACAGACAGACAGACAGACAGACAGACAGACAGACAGACAGACAGACAGACAGACAGACAGACAGACAGACAGACAGACAGACAGACAGACAGACAGACAGACAGACAGACAGACAGACAGACAGACAGACAGACAGACAGACAGACAGACAGACAGACAGACAGACAGACAGACAGACAGACAGACAGACAGACAGACAGACAGACAGACAGACAGACAGACAGACAGACAGACAGACAGACAGACAGACAGACAGACAGACAGACAGACAGACAGACAGACAGACAGACAGACAGACAGACAGACAGACAGACAGACAGACAGACAGACAGACAGACAGACAGACAGACAGACAGACAGACAGACAGACAGACAGACAGACAGACAGACAGACAGACAGACAGACAGACAGACAGACAGACAGACAGACAGACAGACAGACAGACAGACAGACAGACAGACAGACAGACAGACAGACAGACAGACAGACAGACAGACAGACAGACAGACAGACAGACAGACAGACAGACAGACAGACAGACAGACAGACAGACAGACAGACAGACAGACAGACAGACAGACAGACAGACAGACAGACAGACAGACAGACAGACAGACAGACAGACAGACAGACAGACAGACAGACAGACAGACAGACAGACAGACAGACAGACAGACAGACA
Organism: Cepaea hortensis; assembly: GCA_963921405.1. Classification (NCBI taxonomy): domain Eukaryota; kingdom Metazoa; phylum Mollusca; class Gastropoda; order Stylommatophora; family Helicidae; genus Cepaea; species Cepaea hortensis. The sequence continues at coordinate 210,851,190 of OY992876.1, read as the reverse complement.
GACAGACAGACAGACAGACAGACAGACAGACAGACAGACAGACAGACAGACAGACAGACAGACAGACAGACAGACAGACAGACAGACAGACAGACAGACAGACAGACAGACAGACAGACAGACAGACAGACAGACAGACAGACAGACAGACAGACAGACAGACAGACAGACAGACAGACAGACAGACAGACAGACAGACAGACAGACAGAAAGAAAGAAAGAAAGAAAGAAAGAAAGAAAGAAAGAAAGAAAGAAAGAAAGAAAGAAAGAAAGAAGGAAAGAAAGAAAGTAAGAAAGAAAGAAGAATACTTCTTTAAAATACATTTTAAATAAACTTACTTAGAAATAATGTTACACTTACTGATTTTCGGAGGCTTGCTGTTTCCTGTTGTCTTGTATGGATGTAAGAGCCGAATTTGTTCTGCAATGGTGACAGGCTGGCAGATGCTTATTTAGCAGGAATGCCCCTCAGACACTGGTTCTGCCGCTGGACAGGAAACAAATGCTGGAAAAGATAAAAGAGTTGTTAAAGACTTAAAAGGCAAGATTGTCGAGTTCATTGCATCGGGATTAGTGGTGGTGGTGGTGGTGGTTGTATAGGAGGAGGTGGGGGTCAAGGGGAGGCGGTTTCTGAGGCGCTGGTGGTGGTGATGGTGGTGATGGTGGTGGTGGTGATGGTGGTGATGGTGGTGGTTGTGATGATGGTTGTGGTTGAGGTGGTGATTGTGGTTGTGGTTGTGGTGGTGGAGGTGGTTCGGTTTCTGGTGCGTTTGAGGTGGTGGTTGTGGTGGGGTGTGGGGTGGGAGTGGTGACAGCAAGTCAGAAGACAGCAAGACAGCAAAAAAGAACAAAAAGAACATGAACAACAAGAACAAGAAGAGGAAGTGGAAGAACAAGAAGAAGGAAGAAGGAAGAAGGAGGAA
>OY992876.1:210840267-210842767 GCA_963921405.1 Cepaea hortensis | reverse complement strand
GAACAAGAACAACATGAACAACAAGAACAAGAAGAGGAAGAGGAAGAACAAGAAGAAGGAAGAAGGAGGAAGAAAGAAAGAAGAAAGAAAGAAGAAAGAAAGAAGAAAGAAAGAAGAAAGAAGAAGAAGAAGAAGAAGAAGAAGAAGAAGAAGAAGAAGAAGAAGAAGAAGAAGAAGAAGAAGAAGAAGAAGAAGAAGAAGAAGAAGAAGAAGAAGAAGAAGAAGAAGAAGAAGTGCAAGAAGAAGAAGTGCAAGAAGAAGAAGAAGTGCAAGAAGAAGAAGAAGAAGAAGAAGAAGAAGAAGAAGAAGAAGAAGAAGAAGAAGAAGAAGAAGAAGAAGAAGAAGAAGAAGAAGAAGAAAGAAGAAGAAGAAAAAAGAAGAAGAAGAAGAAGAAGAAGAAGAAGAAGAAGAAGAAGAAGAAGAAGAAGAAAGAAAGAAAGAAAGAAAGAAAGAAGAAAGAAAGAAAGAAAGAAAGAAAGAAAGAAAGAAAGAAAGAAAGCAAGAAAGCAAGCAAGAAAGCAAGCAAGAAAGCAAGCAAGAAAGCAAGCAAGAAAGAAAGAAAGCAAGCAAGAAAGCAAGCAAGCAAGAAAGCAAGAAAGCAAGAAAGAAAGCAAGCAAGAAAGAAAGCAAGCAAGCAAGCAAGCAAGAAAGCAAGCAAGCAAGCAAGAAAGCAAGCAAGAAAGAAAGCAAGAAAGAAAGCAAGCAAGAAAGCAAGCAAGTAAGCAAGCAAGCAAGCAAGAAAGAAAGCAAGAAAGCAAGCAAGCAAGAAAGCAAGAAAGAAAGAAAGAAGGAAAGCAAGAAAGCAAGAAAGAAAGAAAGAAAGAAAGAAAAAGAAAGATTGAAAGAAAGAAAGAAAGAAAGAAAGAAAGAAAGCATGAAAGAAAGCATGAAAGCAAGCAAGAAAGCAAGCATGAAAGAAAGCAAGCAAGCAAGAAAGCAAGCAAGCAAGAAAGCAAGCAAGCACGAAAGCAAGCAAGCAAAGAAAAAAAGAAAGAAGCAAGCAAGAAAGAAAGCAAGCAAGAAAGAAAGCAAGCAAGAAAGCAAGCAAGCAAGAAAGCAAGCAAGCAAGCAAGAAAGCAAGCAAGAAAGCAAGCAAGAAAGCAAGCAAGAAAGAAAGCAAGCAAGAAAGCAAGCAAGAAAGCAAACAAGCAAGAAGCAAGCAAGAATGCAAGCAAGCAAGCAAGCAAGCAAGAAAGAAAGCAAGAAAGCAAGCAAGAAAGAAAGCAAGAAAGAAAGCAAGAAAGAAAGCAAGAGAGAAAGCAAGCAAGAAAGCAAGCAAGAAAGCAAGCAAGAAAGCAAGCAAGAAAGCAAGCAAGAAAGAAAGCAAGAAAGAAAGCAAGCAAGAAAGCAAGCAAGAAAGCAAGCAAGAAAGCAAGCAAGCAAGAAAGCAAGCAAGAAAGCAAGCAAGCAAGCAAGCAAGAAAGAAAAGAAAGAAAGAAAGAAAGAAAGAAAGAAAGAAAGAAAGAAAGAAAGAAAGAAAGAAAGAAAGAAAGAAAGAAAGAAGAATACTTCTTTAAAATACATTTTAAATAAAATTACTTAGAAATAATGTTACACTTACTTATTTTCGGAGTCTTGCTGTTTCCTGTTGTCTTGTATGGATGTACGAGCCGAATTTGTTCTGCAATGGTGACAGGCTGGCAGATGCTTATTTAGCAGGAATGCCCCTCAGACACTGGTTCTGTCGCTGGACAGGAAACAAATGCTGGAAAAGATAAAAGGGTTGTTAAAGACTTAAAAGGCAAGATTGTCGAGTTCATTGCATCGGGACTAGTGGTGGTGGTGGTGGTTGTATAGGTGGAGGTGGGGGTCAAGGGGAGGCGGTTTCTGAGGCGCTGGTGGTGGTGATGGTGGTGATGGTGATGGTGGTGGTGGTGATGGTGGTGATGGTGGTGGTTGTGATGATGGTTGTAGTTGAGGTGGTGATTGTGGTTGTGGTTGTGGTGGTGGAGGTGGGGCGGTTTCTGGTGCGTTTGAGGTGGTGGTTGTGGTGGGGTGTGGGGTGGGAGTGGTGACAGCAAGTCAGAAGACAGCAAGACAGCGAAAAAGAACAAGAACAAGAATAACATGAACAACAAGAACAAGAAGAGGAAGAACAAGAAGAAGGAAGAAGGAAGAAGGAGGAAGAAGAAGAAGAAAGAAAGAAGAAAGAAAGAAGAAAGAAAGAAGAAAGAAAGAAGAAAGAAAGAAGAAAGAAAGAAGAAAGAAAGAAGAAATAAAGAAGAAAGAAAGAAAGAAAGAAGAAGAAAGAAAGAAGAAAGAAAGAAGAAAGAAAGAAGAAAGAAGAAGAAAAGAAGAAGAAAAGAAGAAGAGAAGAAGAAGAAGAAGAAGAAGAAGAAGAAGAAGAAGAAGAAGAAGAAGAAGAAGAAGAAGAAGAAGAAGAAGAAGAAGAAGAAGAAGAAGAAGAAGAAGTGCAAGAAGAAGAAGAAGAAGAAGAAAAGAAGAAGAAGAAGAAGAAGAAGAAGAAGAAGAAGAAGAAGGAAGAGAAGGAGAGGAGAGA
>OY992876.1:210780839-210840067 GCA_963921405.1 Cepaea hortensis | reverse complement strand
GTAGGCGGCATAATCACGTCACTAAGGAGACTCCCTACTATGTTTGTGTGTGGGTGGGGGGTGAAGTAGGCGGTATAACCACGTCACCAAGGAGACTTCCTACTATGTTTGTGTGTGTGTGGGGTGGGGGGGGGGGAAGGAAGTAGGCGGTATAAACACGTCACCAAGGAGACTTCCTACTATGTTTGTGTGGGGGGGGGGAAGTAGGCGGTATAACCACGTAACCAAGGAGTCTTCCTACTATGTGTGTGTGTGTGGGGGGAGGGAAGTAGGCGGTATAACTACGTCACCAAGGAGACTTCCTACTATGTTTGTGTGTGAGGGGGAGGGGGAGGGGGGAAGTAGGCGTTATAAACACGTCACCAAGGAGACTTCCTACTATGTTTGTGTGTGTGTGGGTGGGGGGGGGGAGAAGTAGACGGTATAACGACGTCACCAAGGAGGCTTCCTACTATGTTTGTGTGTGTGTGTGGGGGGGGGGGGGGGGAGGAGTGTTCGGCATAATCACGTCACTAAGGAGACTTCCAACTATGTTTGTGTGTGTGTGTGTGGGGGGGAGGGGGGGAAGTAGGCGGTATAACTACGTCACCAAGGAGACTTCCTACTATGTTTGTGTGCGTGTGGGGGGGGGGGGAGTAGGCGGTATAACCATGTCACCAAGGAGACTTCCTACTATGTGTGTGTGTGGGGGGGAGTAGGCGGTATAACCACGTCACCAAGGAGACTTCCTACTATGTTTGTGTGTGTGTGGGGGGGGGGGAGTAGGCGGTATAACCACGTCACCAAGGAGAATTCCTACTATGTTTGTGTGGTTGTGTGGGGGCGGGGGGAGTAGGCGGTATAACCACGTCACCAAGGAGACTTCCTACTATGTTTGTGTGTGTGTGTGGGGGGGGGGGGGAGTAGGCGGTATAGCCACGTCACCAAGGAGTCTTCCTACTATGTTTGTGTGTGTGTGGGGGGGGGGAGTAGGCGGTATAACCACGTCACCAATGAGACTTCCTACTATGTTTGTGTGTGTGGGGGGGGGGAGGAGGAGGGGGGAGGTAGGCGGTATAACCACGTCACCAATGAGACTTCCTACTATGTTTGTGTGTGTGGGGGGGGGGGGGAGGGAGGAGGGGGAGGTAGGCGGTATAACCACGTCACCAAGGAGACTTCCTACTATGTTTTGTGTGTGTGTGTGGGGGGGGGGGAGGGGGAATTAGGCGGTATAACCACGTCACCAAGGAGACTTCCTACTATGTTTGTGTGTGTATGTTGGGGGGGGAGGGGGAAGTAGGCGGTATAACCACGTCACCAAGGAGACTTCCTTCTATGTTTGTTTGCTTTTTTTCCCCCTTTGCACTTGCTGGCTTTGAGCTCAAGCGTAGTCCATTCACGTACTCTTACTTATAGTGCACTTGACTGATGTTTGCGTGTAGATTATCTTCCCCTATTGCCAGTGACCGCACTTCGACTTCAGAGGTACTCATTACAATGAAGGATGTGCTTTGGGCAACACTCATTGAGTATTTCGTCATCATCATGTGACATGTCGATAAGCGTGGGCGGTCATGTTTCGCCACCTCACTCGATCACCAGAGTCGTGAATTCTGCCCAGTATTCTTGTCTCGACCATGCCACGTGGCCAAGCCATCCAGGTATTTACCTCTCTGCCTTCCCCTTGCGCACTTCTCCTCTATATTGCTATGAGATTGCAAAACATGATTTTTCTTTGCATCTGTACAGAAAGTAGTTTGCCATTGCTTTCCTTTTTAGCAGTGACCATACTGGTCGACGATTGTAGCAATTGTCTCCCAAAATTGAGATTCCTCTGCCTACCGTCGTGAAGTTGGAGACCATCCTAATACTATCTGTTGGCTGCTTTTCAACTTCATCCACCACCTGAACCCATAGCTTCCCCTAACGCTGATCGGAGGGATAAGCGGGTACTCCACATTGCCCAAGGGTGTCCCGTAGGCTAGCAGAGGGAAGGAGATACCTTACTTTTCCTTCGGTAGAGAATACCTCTACCCCGCCACCGATTACTCTTCAGCCCGTAACAAAACTCTCCGACAAACCACGTGGCACACATGTTTAAGGAAAACAAACGTGCTGCCTAAACGGTGTGTTTATTTATGAACTGTCTTGGTGGCCTCAAAGGGTTCCCCAATTGATATTTCTGTGCAATACGTGTACAACATTGAAACCGACCAATCATTTCTCTTGTTTAAATGTGTGTGAATATACTGGACACATCATCACTGTCCTATGTGTTTGTATGTTTGTTATTTGGTCTATGCTGGTTTAATATAACATTCTGAGGCCTCTGTTGCTATTTCAATGGTTAGATACGAATTCCCTAGGAAGGTTAACTCGGTCAACAAACGCCCGCAAAAGGCGGATTTGTCGGCCTAATGGCGCAATATCGCTGCTCTGCTGTAAACAGGCACAACGTCATCCATCCTTCTATCATGTGCCATGCCGGTAAGCGTGGGCGGTCATGACTCGCCATTTCACTCGATCACCTGAGTCGTGGATCAGCTCAGTGTTCCTGTCACGACCATGCCACTTGGTTTAGCCATCCAAGTATTTACTTCTCGGTCTTACCCTTGGTCTCTTCTCCTCGATCTTACCAGTTGTCACCACGTTCTCCAATTCATTTCTTATCATAACATGTCCAAAAATTTTTTACTGTCTACGTCTAATTTCTCTAATCAATTTAAGATCTCCATTTGTTTCTTGTAGTATTTGTTCATTGGTTTTTCTGGCTGTCCGTGGTATCCTTTGCATTCTCCTCAGAAACCACATTTCCACAGCCATCAGATGTTTTTCATCTTGACTGCTCGTTGTCCAAGCTTCACATCCATACAAAAGTACAGGCTCTGTGTAGCACCTCAACACTCTTTTTCTCGTTTCAATTGACATCTTTTTCAATTGACGCGATCATGTCAGAAAAACTTCTTCGGATGAAAAGAAGAAGATACGAATTATGTCTGTGTATTTCATAGTTGTAGGTTCATGCGTCTGATAGACCTGGCGGTACTTTATTTTAAATTCACCTAGCTAATGAAGACACATTAATTTATGGGTGTCTATTTGGTCATGCGTCGAAGTACACTTGCTCCTACAGTGAGGCGCCGTCATCATTTGAAGGTGACAGGTTCGAATCCCGGTCGGTAACTATAGCTTTCAATTTTCAAGTTGTCTAGTGCGTTCTATAGTCCCTACTTCTTTCTTCTAATTCCTGTCAGCAACAAACATTACATGCGTGTTTATGGATAAACTGTCTAACAGGGGACGGGAAAGAGGGAGTGGCTTTTCAGAATCGAAGTGAAATGCGGGATTACGAACGATGTAGATAATGCCTTACGTAACACGTAAGAACTCTTTTTCTAATCCCCTTCCCCCCCCCCCCCCCCGGCTTCTCCCCCACATCACAAGGATCTATTGCTTACAGACTATAACTAAAACAAATGTCTGCCTTGAGAGCAGCGTGGTTTGGGGGCGTGACCGGTTACATGAAGCCGCCATCTTACCACATTCAGCTGACATGTGGGGTCTTAGCAGACGTGATATTTGTTTTTAAATGTTGCATATCCCTTACAGGACGTTGCAGTCAACACCAGCATTTTTAAGTTGCTATTGATGTACGAGGCATGTTTTACGTTCAGTAGTTTGCCATTGCTTTCTGAACGACCGGCTCACATACCAACACGTTATAACACAACGCGACACGGTCTGCTGCACAAATCGGTCGCAGCTGAGTTTCGAACGCCTGGTAAGCGTCTACGAACTGCGCTCGCAAGCCTTTGGCCACGGAGGCCGAGTTTTTCAAGCCTTATACTCTCCATTTCTAGTTTTCTAGATTTGTTGTTTTTTTTTTTTTTTTTTTTGTGTTGGACCTCCATCGCTCAGGCTGTGCTTTCTTGCACCTCTCTATTGAAGGTAACATAATGAGAGCTCAGTGGGGACAAACCCCCTCTCCCTCTCCCCCTTCCCCCCCCCCCCCCCCCCCTCATAGAGCTACAGGGCAAACGCTTTTTTCATTTTGATTTTCAATACACACGGCGAAAGCGTTGATAGTCATGTGACAAATGTAGTGTGTCCACCGGGGGTGATCCTACTGAATGACAATTAAGTTCAAATATTCATCGACCCGGCAGCCTTAGTAGGGTAGTGGCACGCCTGTTGGTCCACAGACATGGGTTTGGGCCGCATGTTGGCGGATTAGTATTATAAAGAAAATTCACCAGGACTCCCAGGTAGACCCAGCCTAAAACTGGTCCCAGGAAGTGTCTGGGGAAGTAAAGGCTACCGGTGTGATACTGACTACATCAGTCACCGAGTGTCTGGGCAAGTAAAGGCGATCGGTGTGAGACTGACAACATCAGCCACCGAGTGTCTGGGCAAGTAAAGGTGATCGGTGTGAGACTGACAACATCAGCCACCGAGTGTCTGGGCAAGTAAAGGTGATCGGTGCGATACTGACTACATCAGCCACCGAGTGTCTGGGCAAGTAAAGGCGATCGGTGTGAGACTGACAACATCAGCCACCGAGTGTCTGGGCAAGTAAAGGCGATCGGTGTGATACTGACTACATCAGCCACCGAGTGTCTGGGCAAGTAAAGGCGATCGGTGTGAGACTGACAACATCAGCCACCGAGTGTCTGGGCAAGTAAAGGTGATCGGTGCGATACTGACTACATCAGCCACCGAGTGTCTGGGCAAGTAAAGGTGATCGGTGCGATACTGACTACATCAGCCACCGAGTGTCTGGGCAAGTAAAGGCGATCGGTGTGATACTGACTACATCAGCCACCGAGTGTCTGGGCAAGTAAAGGCGATCGGTGTGAGACTGACAACATCAGCCACCGAGTGTCTGGGCAAGTAAAGGTGATCGGTGCGATACTGACTACATCAGTCACCCAGTGTCTGGGGAAGTAAAAGCGGCCGGTGTGATACTGACTACATCAGTCACCGAGTGCCTGGGCAAGTAAATGCGATCGGTGTGAGACTGACAACATCAGCCATCGAGTGTCTGGGCAAGTAAAGGTGATCGGTGCGATACTGACTACATCAGCCACCGAGTGTCTGGGGAAGTAAAAGCGGCCGGTGTGATACTGACTACATCAGCCACCGAGTGTCTGGGGAAGTAAATGCGATCGGTGTGAGACTGACAACATCAGCCACCGAGTGTCTGGGCAAGTAAAGGTGATCGGCGCGATACTGACTACATCAGTCACCCAGTGTCTGGGGAAGTAAAAGCGGCCGGTGTGATACTGACTACATCAGCCACCGAGTGTCTGGGGAAGTAAAGGCGATCGGTGTGATACTGACTACATCAGCCACAGAGTGCCGACTGGTCTATGGAGATTTGAGTCTAGTACAATACTCCCAAAATCACAAGGCGCGTAGACATCCATACAAAAGTATACATTCCAAATAGAACTTCAGCGCTCTCTTGTCTCACTGCAGCTGACAGGTTTTCGTGTGTCAATGTGTGTCCCATCTTGCAAAAGGCTACCTATGCCATAAAGACTCTTGTTCTAATCTCTAAAGATTAGATAGACTTTGCAGCCAACAACATACGCACACCACGCGTCGTTGCACCACACACATGTGTTCAATCCGTAAAGAGGAAACAGACGTGTAACTTTCATATAGCCTACCAAGGGGCTTCAAATGAAAACCTTAAAAGTGTGAAAGAAATCAAGCGTACTCAAGCGTATTTCTAGTAGTGCTTCCCTGAATTTTGCGTGTGGATGAGTTTTACCTACTAACAGTGACCCTCGTCATCAGGTGAACTCACTCCGACTTCAGAGGTACTTGTAATTAACGTCCCCAAGTCAAGGACGATAGGCCAACATTTTAGTCCAAATGTCGGATGTTGGGGTTGAACTCCTTGAACTTCATTGAACTCCATCAGCACACCGGATGTTTCAGCATTCCGTTCTTATCCATTCGGCCATGCTGACCTACACACCATAAATGCTTCCTTTTTGTCTTTACTTTTTTCAGAATATGTTCACTCAACAACAACAAAATTAACATTTTCACTGGTATCCATTTCGTATATATGAATTTTTGGTACTTCAATTTTAATTCACCGCAACAAAGAAGAATCCCTTCGAGCCTCATTTGCATCGGTCAGACAATCATTTTCCGGTTTAGTGTTCGGTGGACTGCTAGACCGATCGATGGATGTTTTTTTTTAGTTTTGGGCCCGTAGGGCCCTCACTGTCGTTGACAGTGAGGGCCCTACGGGCCCAAAAACTTAAAAACATCCATCGATCGGTCTAGCAGTCCACCGAACACTAAACCGGAAAATGATTGTCTGACCGATGCAAATGAGGCTCGAAGGGATTCTTCTTTGTTTGCGCTTGTTTGCGGTGAATTAAAATTGAAGTACCGAATTTTTCATGTATAATTTTTCATGTAGCTGTTTGTATCAGCGTATGTTTGTTTTTTGTGTGCTGTTGAAGGCTTTAGCAGCAACGTCCATTTTGTCACTTATGATTGTGCTTTAGTCAGGCTTACCTATTCGACTGTCTGTCCAGGGCCGTGCCGTGCTATGATATAGAAAAGCGGTCGCATCAGGCGGCACCGTAAGGGGGCAGCATAAGCAGCGAAACCAAAATACAGTTGGAACCATTTAATAGGCGTATAAATACAGCCAAAAGTAATGCAAGTTAGCAGAACTCCTGGTCTACCAAGTGTACAGATAAATGGCACATCTCTGAAACAAGTTAAAGAATTCAAATATCTTGGAAGTATGATCACAGAAGATGGCAGATTTTATACAGAAATCGAAATTAGATGTCAAAGTGCACTTACATATCAACTATCATCCATACTAAAACATCCAAATATACCCATGTCCACAAAACGACAGATAATAAACAACATATTCACACCACCCCGATGCTACCAATCTCAAACTTGGACATTATCAAAATCACACATTTAACAAAATAATCAACATCTGTGAGATGAAATGCCTGAGGAGAGCTGCCAACTTAACAATCCGAGACCGAATAAGAAATGCTGTTATTAGAGAGACAGTGAGATCAAAACTTTGTGCCACTTTTATCGAAAAACAGAAGATCAAATGGTTTGGCCATCGCGTTAGAATGCAACACCATCAACTACCAGCACTGGCCCTACATCAAAGATCACGCGACGTGAGCAAGAGGAAACCCAAGAAGAAAATGGATTGAGGACATCAAAGACATTGTACAATCACACGGAATGACACTATCCAGTGCCACCTATTCGGCACTGGAATCCCAATTATTCCTCCCTGCGACGCTTGACGGTAACAGTGATGATGATGATGATGATGATGATGATGATGATGATGATGATGATGATGATGATGATGATGATGATGAATAATTAAAAATCTTTACGGAACGCTTTTCTATATTGGTCTATGTTATTCCGATATTGATGTATATCGCCTCCGCCTAAGCGCTTCCGGTACCCTTTGATTTCGGTTTCTGGTGCAGGTGTATCGTTTAAGGGGGTGGCATTTCGGAGATATTAAAGGGGCGGCATTTAGTCTGTCTGTTGAGTTCTAGGGACGTAAAGGTATCTTACAGGCTTGTTTAGTCTGTCTGCTGAGTTCTAGGGACATAAAGATATCTTTCAGGCTTGTTTAGTCTGTCGCCTTGTTTCCAGGGGCGTAAATGTATCTTATAGACTTGTTTAGTCTGGCTTTTTAGTCATAAGCCGGTCTCTCTGGCTTTGGGGTTACAACACTTTCTCTCTGTAATCCCGTTTATCACGCAGAGTCTCGCAGCGGAGCGAGAGCTGAGGTGGTTCGACCCCCCTCGTGACTTGCGGGATACTGAGCCGGCCGCTCAGAAAGCAATGGCAAACTACTGAGCGTAATCTTGCCAAGAGATCAACAGACAGCTGAAAGATGCTGCTGTTGACAGCTAAGTCCTGTAAAAGGATACGCAAAACATTTTTTTTTTTTAGTCATATGGACATAAACGTATCTTACAGACTTACACTCGAGGGACTTTAACCCGCTACCTCGGCAACAGCACACCGGAAGTTTAGGAGCGAGCGCTTTTACCCATTCGGCCATGCTGACCTCTGTTGACTGAGTTAACCTTACCGGGACTGGCCGTTTAATTTTAAGAATTAGGATCCGCCCCAATGCAGAACTAACTCACCACACCGGGCCGACAGAAACGAAACAAATACGACAATGACCCTAGTATGGTGATATATCGCCCTTCTGTACAAATGGATGGTCATTTTTGGCGATGTGGTTTTCTTCAGTACTGGGTGAATTTAAGTGTGGCTCATTCTTCTTCTTCTTCTTTTCGTTCATCCGGAGTGTTTTTTCAGATGTGATTGCGGTGTGTCTGTTATGCGCCCTTGGGCCGAAACCCGTAGGCCAACACATCGACTTTAGCGTGCATTTTTGACCAGGTAGCATTCCTGGGAGACTCTCACTTTTGTGGCGCCATCTGCAACCATGCTGGCCAAGGTAGAACGGTCGAAGACAACGGTCATCCCTCAAAGGAAGGCAGGGACAGTCCATAGCATTTTCCGCCATCCAAGGTTGCTTCCATAGTTGCAGGGCCGACACATAACGCCCTGGATCTGGGCTCACCGAGGGAGATCGTCACGTCCTGCTCATGGCTGCTTTAAATCCTCACTTCAATATATTGGTCATTTCGTTTCCCCGGGTCATTCCCGCACAAACCAGACAGGTTTGCAGACGGCATCCACTCAGCGAGTTTTCGGACATGTGCTTGTCGTTGCGCCCATCAGAGCTTTTCCAGGCTCAACAGACATTCGGAAAACTACCCAGTCAGAGCTGTTCCGAACAAGAGCGGCATTCGGAAACTAGGTAGTCAGAGCTGTTCCTAGCACGAGAGACATTCGGACTAGACATTTCACTCGGACGTAATTGCGTAGTGTCAATTTTTAGTTTGCCACCCGTAGGACAACACTTCCGACTTCAGCGGGCATTTTTTAATGAGGTTAGCCATCCTCTGGTTTCGAGGCACGTTGGACTGTTGTGATGTCGCTAACATCTCAGCTGGTCAAGATAGAACGATGAACGACATCGTGGTCGGCCCTCAAGGGAAGGCAGGGGCAGACCATGAGCATTCCCTCGCTATCCAAGGAGGCTTCCATAATTGCAGAGCTGGCACATATTGCTCTGTGACTGGGCTCACCCGAGGAGTTGCCACGTCCTGCTCATGGCTGCTTTAGTTCCTCACTTCCATGTGTTGGGCAACTCGTTTGCCACTGATCGCTCAAGCACACACCAGGGACGGTCAGACTGCAAGCGACACCCACGCTTTTGACTTCGGACCACGCAATAGGTTCGCGTTCCATTTTGCGTCATTGAGACGTTCTTCCACTTTTGTCTACACTCTCTATGAGTTAGATACAGTTTTCGCAGCCACTTTCTTCGACTGGGGCACTTTTTTGACTTTTTGTACTCGCTCACGAGGTAGGCTACTTGTGCTGCCGGCTCAGCACCTTACCTTCGTGCAGCGGTGAACGAGAAACGGCCTGGCCTCTCATCCGGGAATCTCTCATATCCCCCAGATGAGAGCCTTCGAACTTCTATCAGACCTGAGCATGTAGCTTGCTCAGTATCACGCCTTTATTTTTCGAAAGGTGGCTATCGGCCCGGCTCTCAGGTCCGAGGGTTTGTGGCTTAGAGGCGTTCAGCCACAGCCCTCGACAGGGAGCCTTTAGTGTTTTGTCCGGACCAAGAACTTCTGCCTTCGTGCGCCTGATTTAAATTTTAGACTGCTATCCTCAGTCTCACCTGCAGAGCAGCAGGTTGTGTCTCTCTTAGTCTGGTCCCTATCCCATATGCTGTCCGATATGTAGTTTTTCACCCATCGGCAAGCACATGGGGTCGATGGGACACGCAAGCTCCCCCACCACGGCAAGGTGGAGACACATCGGGGGAGTGTGTGGCTCATTCAAGGTGTAAAGGTATGAACCCGGCGTGTCTACAACACTTGTTTCTGAAATATTCAGCATCTACAACACACATGTGCTGAGCGAGACTAATCATTCTTTGTTGGGAGAGATGAGATGTCGATTTTTAGAAAGGAAACAACGCTGATAACCGTTAACTCTGTTTGTTCTAGATTTGTGCTTCTTTAACTCTTCGTATTCTAGACATGTGCAGCCTCCACACTTTATTCCCAGCATCTGTGGGAGCCTCGGCCGTCCAGTGGCTAGAACGCTCGCCTGTCGATCAGGTGGTAACGTGTTCGAATCCCCACGCAGAGGTGTTTCCAAGGCACCAGGGCCGGGTTATATACTGGCCAAGACCAATTGTCGCGTCCTCGTCGAGCGTCCAGGGCAACAGGTCCCTTCGGGGTCCTGGCTAAAGTCAGTAGGATCGCCGATTCCTCCGAAGTCGGAGTGAGTCTGCCTGTACGGCGAGGAACCACCAGTCTGCACACCAATAAGCCAGACATGGGACAACGGATACTCACGCACAACTCAGGTCCTGTATGACATCACACTGATGTTGGACAACAGGATGCCTTCATCCGACATACAGGACTTCGCGTTGGAGCTCAAGCCAACGAACACAAGCAAGCAAGCAAGCACAGATTGTTCAAGTTGAACTAGGTCCCCACTTCGAGCGAGCCTAAAATAGGCGCCAGTGAATATACTGAGTCGTAAAGGTGGCCCATGCGATAATGACAACACCACACATGGATGGCTTGATTTGGTCTATATATAGGTAGCACCATATATTCAACAGTCCCAAGGCACGTGAACAAGATTCAGCACAACCTCTACATACCAGCTTAGGTTGGTCTTGAGTGGGCCGTTTTTCCTCCACCAGTTTTTGGCGTTTGGTTGTCAACATTCCAACCACGCGCCAACCCAATACGCTAAGGGTGGGCAAGGAGAGAGAACGAACGAACGAAAGAACGAAAATTACAAGAACTACTACTACTACTACTACTACTACTACTACTACTACTACTACTACTACTACTACTACTACTACTACTACTACTACTACTACTACTACTACAATAACAACAACTACAGCAACAACAAAAATAACTACTATTACTAGTACTATACCTACCTCTATTATTACTACTACTACTACTACAACTACTACTACTACTACTACTACTACTACTACTATTACTACTACAGCTGCTGCTACTGCTACTACTACTACTGTTACTACTGCTGCTGCTGCTGCTGCCGCCGCCATTACCATCACATCAACACTACTACTACTACTACTAATACTTTTACTACTACTAGTAGTAGTGTATTAGTAGTAGTAGTGTATTAGTTGTAGTAGTAGTAGTAGTAGTAGTAGTAGTAGTAGTAGTAGTAGTAGTGATAGTAGTGCTGCTACTATTACTACCACTAATAATACTACTACCACTGCTGCTACTACTACTACTACTACTACTACTACTACTACTACTACTACTACTACTACTACTACTACTACTACTACTACTACCACCACTACCACCATCACTACTACTACTACTACAATAACAACTACAACAATAATCACTACTACTACTACTACTACTACTACTACTACTACTACTACTACTACTACTACTACTACTATTACTACTACTACTACTACTACTACTACTACTACTATACTACTACTACTACTAATGCTACTAATACTACTACTACTACTACTACTACTACTACTACTACTACTACTACTACTTCTACTACTACTACTACTACTACTACTACTACTACTACAATAACAACAACTACAGCAACAACAACAATAACTACTACTACTAGTACTATACTACTACAACTACTACTATTACTACTACAGCTGCTGCTGCTACTACTACAACTACTACTATTACTACTACTGCTGCTGATGCTGCTGCCGCCGCCATTACCATCACATCAACAATATACTACTACTACTACTACTACTACTACTTTTACTACTACTACTACTACTACTACTACTACTACTACTACTACTACTACTACTACTACTACTACTACTAGTGTAGTAGTAGTAGTAGTAGTAGTAGTAGTATTAATAGTAGTAGTAGTAGTGGTAGTAGTGCTGCTACTATTACTACGACTAATACTACTACTACCACTGCTACTACTACTACTGCTACTGCTACTACTACTTCTACTACTACTACTACTACTACTACTACTACTACTACTACTACTACTACTACTACTACTACTACTACTACTACTACTACTACTACAATAACAACAACTACAGCAACAACAACAATAACTACTACTACTAGTACTATACTACTACAACTACTACTATTACTACTACAGCTGCTGCTGCTACTACTACAACTACTACTATTACTACTACTGCTGCTGATGCTGCTGCCGCCGCCATTACCATCACATCAACAATATACTACTACTACTACTACTACTACTTTTACTACTACTACTACTACTACTACTACTACTACTACTACTACTACTACTACTAGTGTAGTAGTAGTAGTAGTAGTAGTAGTAGTAGTAGTAGTAGTAGTAGTAGTAGTAGTATTAGTATTAATAGTAGTAGTAGTAGTGGTAGTAGTGCTGGTACTATTACTACTACTAATACTACTACTACCACTGCTACTACTATTACTACTACTACTACTACTACTACTACTACTACTACTACTACTACTACTACTACTTTTACTGCCACTGCCAGAACAACAACAACTACTACTTTTATTACTACTACTACTACTACTACTACTACTACTACTACTACTACTACTACTACTACTACTACTACTACTACTACGACCACTACTACTACGACCACTACTACTACTACTATGTTTTTCCTTTTTTTTGTGACAGATAGTAATCTACCACGTTACATCAAATGTGGCCAGGTGCAACGATGTGAAATATTAACATTTCACATATACAGTGTACGGGAGAGACCAGGTCGCAATTATGCGTTGTGTTCAAAGAATATTTCAGAAAACTGCGAACATTCATTGCAGCAGATTGTTATGCGTGAGCGTGTATATGTGTGAGTGTATGTGTGCACGCGGGCGTTTGTGTGTGTGTGTGTATATATCAAAGTGAGAGCGACAGGTGCGAGAATAATTAAGTGGGCAAAGAAAGAACTGAAGGAAAGAAATCAAGATGTTCCCATGGACTAGTCTCTTGCACCGAATTCTGACGAGAAGAAATTAAAATAAAACAACACAGCATCTGTTGACAGGGGCTGAGACAATATTGTCCTGTACTCGCGAATGAGGCTATTGTCAGGGGTTGTGACAATACTTTCATGAGCTCACAACAATGGCTGTTGACATAGAGTAACAACACGCAACAAAAACATAGAGTAACAACACGCAACAAAAACATAGAGTAACAACACGCAACAATAAACATAGAGTAACAACACGCAACAAAAACAGAGAGTAACAACAAGAAACAAATACAAACCGCGAATAAAGAAACGTATACCAAGATTCTGTAGGAATAACACCCACACACAACACATCGTACAGCAGTTTGTCCTGTATAAAACATTGCCGCTAAAACCGTGGTTTGAAGTGTGTCTCTACCAGAAGCCAGATATCCCACCTCTCTTGCACTAATGTCTAAATCGTCTAGTTAGTTGCATATCCTTTACAGGACATCGCAGTCAACTCCAGCAATATTTGGTTGTTATCTGTTTATTTATATGTTTATTTAGCTAGCTATCTATCTATCTATCTATCTATCTATCTATCTATCTATCTATCTATCTATCTATCTATCTATCTATCTATCGATCGATCGATCTGTCTGTCTGTCTGTCTGTCTGTCTGTCTGTCTGTCTATCTGTCTGCTTGCCTGTCTGCTTGCCTGAGTGCTTTCCTGTCTGCGTCTCTATATATAAATGTCTCTACCCCATTCTCATACAGATGTTATCAGGCATTGAGAAATATGTCTACCCCACCCTCACACAGATGTTAACAGGCATTGAGAAATGTCTCGACCCCACCTTCACACATATGTTAACAGGCATTGAGAAGTGTCTCTATCCCATAGAAAACTTCCTCAAAGATAGAAGCTTCTCAGTGAGGGTAGGGAATGAGGTATCCGACACATATGTGCAAGAGAACGGCATTCCCCAGGGCTCGGTCATCTCACCAACAATCTTTTCAATACTGGTGAACGATCTGACAGAGGAGATTCAAGACCAGAAAACAGGACTATCTCAATTCGCGGACCACTGCGCCATATGGAGGAGTGGCAAAGCGGCAAAGACTACAAGAGGACCCCTCCAAAGACAAATAAACAAGCTAACAGCATGGATGGACAAATGGGGTTTCAAAATCAATACCAATAAGACGGTCAGCATGGTATTTAGCAGCAAGAAGAAGATAAATCATAACAATGACTGGAAAATAGAGATAAAAGGGGAAACCATTATGAAAATAAAGGGCACAGTCTTCCTAGGAATGACCCTGGACGAACAGATGAACTGCTCAAAACATATAAGCCAGACATTAGAAAAATGCAAGAAAGCAAGCAACATACTGCGGGTGATAAAAGGTAACGGTTGGGGTGCCCACACCCAAACAATGCTGATGTTCTATAAAGCATTTATCAGGGGCAAGCTAGAATATGGCAGCATTGTGTACGACTCAGCATCAGAAGCCAACTACTAGGAAACTAGACACCATACAGACCCAAGCGCTAAACACCATCATGGGTGCTGGAAAAAAAGACATCCAGAGAAGCCATGGAGGTAGCACTGGGTGTTCTCCCACTGAGTCTGAGGCGTAAACAGCTGACGTATAACTACTGACTAAAGGTAGCACAAGACAAAAACCACCCTGGATACCAAACGTTCAGTGACAACAACAGCAAAAGGGGTGGGGGGGGGCATCCCAATAGTAAAACTGCAAAGACCGGCAGGATGGGAAGCAGCAAAGAAGATAAAGGAAGAAATGGAGCTAGCAGAGACCCTGAAACAGAAAAAAACGGTTCAAGCCAACAATCCCACCATGGGAACTAACAGTCCCATTTACTGACTGTAGTCTAGCAAAGTCCATCACCAAGGACACGGAGGACACAAATGCAAGAGACGCGGCCGAGGAATACATACAAGAATTAAGTAAGGACAACCTCATAATATATACAGACGGGTCCAAAAACGAACAGGGAGAGGTAGGAGCAGGGGTAGTGGTCCCAGACTGGAAGCTCAAGAGACAGTTCAAGCTAACAGACCAGACAGCGGTATGCACGGCCGAACTGGTAGCCATAATGAAAGGTCTAGAGATCGCAGCCGAAAATCCACCATTGAGACTGTGTATATTAACAGACACCCTGTCATCAGTACAAACGGTCGGGAACTTCAATAGAGGCAACAGACCCGACATAAAAGAGGAGATACTAGCGACAGCCACAAACCTCAGGTACATGGGATGCCAAATCACCATCGGATGGATACCAGCTCACAGGGGTATCCCGGGAAACGAACAGACAGACAGAGCGGCGAAACGGGGAATAACCAGCACTAATCAAATCTGCACAGGCCTAGGTAAAGTAGATGGGAAGAATATAGTCAAAAACTACATTCTCAAGGAATGGAGGCAACAGTGGCGAGACAGCGCTAAAGGCCGTCATGCCTACTAAGTATTGGGTGAACACAGATACAAGCCACAAGTCAAGACCGACATGAAAGCACCGGCAAACAGACAGCTGTGGAGAATCAGACTAGGCAATTGGAAAGACACAAGAGAAAACCCATACTGCAGAGAGTGCCGAGAAAACAACACCATCGAACACTACTTACTAGTATGCGACAAGTACAATAGAGAGCGAATGACAATGACGGAGTGCCTGCACATAAACAGCAATCCGGAAACACAGCGACTGGTCAGGCAGTTCCTATTCAGAACAGGGAAGACCATATAACCTCCATACACTGTATATATGTATATGTGTGTTTGTTTGTATGTGTGCATGTTTTTTATATGATATAAAAACAAAACAAAAAAACAAAAAAATCTATGTACTTAAGTTTAAAAAAAAAAAAAAAAAAACAACAAAATATCTATGAACGTTAAAAAAAAAAAAAAAAAAGGCGGGGTGAATGGCGGGAAGGTGGTTTGGCTCTTCCGGTAGAGCACCTGAACTAGGAGGACAGGGAGACCTGGTCATCTTGTTGCCACACCACACCCACATGCGATGAAGAAAAACGCCAAAACTCAAACGTAAAGGAGTTCGGGCCGCTGACGGGGGCGGGGGGAACAACTTGAGACTTGCACTTGAATGCTCTGCCCTTGCCTACATCGAGTCTTTATGAGGACTGGACATGACCGGGACTAGCCCCGATGAGAATAACACAAGAAGCGACAAACACGTAACAGTGCTAACAGATAAAAGAAGCCAATAAACGAGAGAATGCGGGCCCCAATAGGCCCAACCAAGGACCGGTCTTTACCAGGACCAGCACAAAACAAATCAATCCGACGAACAGAGCGGAACCAATAAAACCAGTAGGAATTAGGACTAGCAATCCACACAACTACGGCTCTCAACAATAACCACCGCTGACGAAGCAGGATAGACGAGGCCGAATTTGCAATTTTTTTTTTTTTTTTTTGAATTGGAATTGGAATTTGAATTGGAAGTGTCTCTATCCCACCCCCACACAGATGTTAACAGGCATTGAGAAATGTCTCTACCCCACCCTCACACAGATGTTAACGTTAAAGATGTTAGTGATTGCGAAATGTTCCCTGACTCAATCATCTATTGTTTGCTGTAGCGAAGATTCATGTTCTCCAAAATGTTACTTTAACTTCTTTGTTAGAATTAAATCTAAGAAGAGACTATGATCGTCAATAAGAAGAAAGAAAACCACAGTGTAATATATGGGAAATTTGAGGAACATTAATTAACAAGAGAATTCGTACAACTATTTTCAGAACAGTCATAACACCTGATGGGAGGTGCCTTGGGGAGATTAAAACAAGAATTGCTGTGGCAAAGATAACCTTTTGCAAGATGGAAGACATACTGACCAATAAAAGGATGCCAATTGCAACAAGAAAAAGTGATGTCCTACTTAAAACCTTTACTTGTGTGTGTATGTGGAGCGTCGACAAATAGCAGAAATGTGGTTTCTGAGGAAAAGGCAAAGAACAACATGAACAGACAGAAAAACCAAAGAGCAAGTTTTACAAGAAACAAATGAAAACTTCAAACTGATTAGAGAAATAATTAGACTTAGTAGTCGAAATTCTTTGGGCTAGGTATGGGAAGAAATAAACAGAAGAACTCGGTGACAACTGGCAAGACTGAAGGGGGAAAGAACAAGGGGAAGGCAGAGAAGTAAACATCTGGATGGCTTGGTCACCTGGCATGGTCGAGACAAGTATACAGAGCAGATCTACGACTCTTTTGGTGAACGTGTGAGATGGTTATAATGGTGTTTGCTGGTGTGTACCATAGGTTCTTAATAGTAATTAACCTCTAGATTTCTACGGCCAACACACATCTAGCATCTTTTGAACAGTCCTCATTGTTATTAAATATGGAACCAAGACATTCACAATTCCTTACGTCTAATTCTTTAACGCTATTTGAGAGAACTCTGATCTGTGTACGTACGTTCTAGAATAGGACTGTACATATTCCTTCCCCCTTTACTTCTGTTTATCTTTAAACCATTATTTACAAGATAACATCCTACGTTTCTTAATTCTGAATCTTCAGTACAGCCTTAAATGACCTTTTTCCACTTACAGATCCATCTGCCAATGACATGCCACTCACTGTGCAGGCAGCCTCTGTATCCATCAATGAGCAAATGCCATCTGATCCAACCGGCCAGAAGAGACATCGTATGGATGAGCGCAGACCTCTTTGGCTAAACTATGGTAAAAGAATCTCTGGATCCATTGGACCCCTCAGTGAGCAGAGACTTGTAGGGTCCTTCGGTGTGCAGAGAACTTATGGGACCCTCAGTGAGCCAAGTCTTATTGGGCCCCTCAGTGTGCAGAGACCTTTTTGGGCCTCTCAGTAAGCCGAGACTTTTTTGACTCCTTAGATGGCTGAGCTGGACTCCACAGATGGTTGAGAATTGTTGGGCCCCTCAGATGGCTGAGAACTCTTGAACCCCTCAGTCGGCCGAGAGCTGTTGGACACCTCAGTCGGCCACGAGATCCAGGACCCCCAGTTGGCAGAGAGCTTTTGGACACCCGATAAAAAAGCGTGCATGCGTGGTGGATTGCGTGCGTTATTGTGTACGTGGGTGGATGCATAAATGAGTACGTCAAAGGCAAGCGTGTAAGGTGTGCGTGCGAGGAAGACGTCGATGAGTCCGTTAGCGTGGGCGAGTGTGCGTGGTGCGAGGCCGACGACGTCAGTGAGTCCGTAAGTGTGGGCGAGTGTGCGTGGTGCGAGGCCGACGACGTCAGTGAGTCCGTAAGTGTGGGCGAGTGGGCGTGTTGGTTTGTGTGCCTGTGCATGTGTGTGGGTTTATTTTACAATAAAAATGTAAATGTTACAATTATCATGGGGGTTATTTTAGTTATGATTATTTTACAATCTTAATGATTAGTTTACAATCCCGTGTTGATTTATTTACAATCTTAAAGGAAATTATATAACAACGCTAATGTACATGGCAGTTTGGATAAAAGATGTTTTTATGTAAATTTACTATATGTGGTGCCTACGACGACGTCAGTGAATGCCACTCACTGTGCAGACAGCCTCTGTATCCATCAATGATCAAATGCCATCTGATCCAACCGGCCAGAAGAGACATCGTATGGATGAGCGCAGACCTCTTTGGCTAAACTATGGTAAAAGAATCTCTGGATCCATTGGACCCCTCAATGAGCAGAGACTTGTAGGGTCCTTCGGTGTGCAGAGAACTTATGGGACCCTCAGTGAGCCAAGTCTTATTGGGCCCCTCAGTGTGCCCCCTCAGTGAGAGCCGGATATAGTTCACTGCTAATCCACTTTTCACCGTTCGCCCACATGGACGTCCCCCTCCCATCCCCACCCCTTCCTTCGGGTGGCTTCGGATGAGCTGCACTGTTGAATTGCTTGTCATACTTTGTAAAACCCAAAATTCCCGTGGCATTTCGTAACCGTAAAGAGTGGGCCTTAAGGCTTCTGCCATGGCCATACTTTCACGACCTCAATGTCCAACATAGTTTTATTTAACTTCCAACTTCCCCTCCCCCCCCCCCCCTTCATCCCTTTTCTATCTCCGCAGTTGTATAGCCCACTAGAAAAACGGGATAGCATATCCTTTACAGGACATTGCAATCAACCCTAGCTTTACTTTTGCCGTTAGTGATTTCTTGGCAAGTTTTCTTTTAGTGGCTTGTCATTGCTTTCTGAGCGAACGGCACTCATGCAATGCTATACTAATCAACACAGGACGTACTGCATTCCAAGCACCCGTTAGCTGTGTTCCTACTGGGTAAGCGGAGCTGCGAACTAAAACCTTCGCCACAGAGCCGGATATAGTTCACTGCTAATCCACTTTTCACCGTTCGCCCACATGGACGTCCCCCTCCCATCCCCACCCCTTCCTTCGGGTGGCTTAACCAATCCCTGTTACCCATCGACCGTTTCAAACCACACATCCAGTCTTTTCCACCCCCATCAAACATTTAGCGCTTAAGGCGCATTCAATCAAGACAGGATTCAGATAAATAACTTCTGTATTTTCATGTAGTGTTTCTCGATTAGTTTTGTGTCTGTGTTGTTTTGTTCTGTGCTGACGAAGGTTTTGGCCGCAACGTCCATTTTTGTTTCTTGTAGTCGTGTTCTAGTAAAGCTCATAATCTACTTATCGTTTTTTTTTTTTTTTTTTTGGGGGGGGGGGGGGGGGTGATTCATTCTTTGCCTTTTAGGAAACCTGCCTCTTTTTCTCTTTTTGCCTGTAAATCTCTTCTCCATGTTTTTAGGTACACTTCTCTATATGTCTGTTTCTACACTGTCAGTGTTATCCATTATTTCCATATAATTTCCTTCTTGATCCACGTGTATATTTTATTATTTTCATATCATTTCACACTTGATCAAAGTGTATCTTTTATTAATTGCATATCATTTCCCACTTGATCAGGGTGTATATTTAATTATTTTCATATAATTTCCCACTTGATCGACGTATATATTGTACTATTTACACACCATTTCTCGATTGATGTACATACGTGTTTTATTGTTCACGCGCCATTTCTTACACATTCTACATATATATCTTATTGCCTCCACACCTAGTTAACATAATCTATATATATTTATATTGTTTCCACATAATTTCTCACATAACACATACACACACACACAAACACACACACACATATATATATATATATATATATATATATATATATATATATATATATATATATATATATATATATATATATATATATATATATATATATATATATAATTGTTTCCACGTCATTTCTCACATAATCTACATATCTATTTTATTGTTTCCACACCTTTTCTTACATAATATACATATATATGTTATTGTTTCCACATAATTTCTCACCCAATCGATATATATATATATATATATATATATATATATATATATATATATATATATATATATATATATATATATATATATATATATATTATTTTTTCTACACCATAACTCACATTATCTACATATGTATCTTATTGTTTCAATACCATTTTCACGTAATCTACGTATATTTTATTCTTTCCACACCAGTTTTCACATAATCTACGTATATATTTTAAGTGCTTCCACGCAATTTCTCACATAATCTACATATATATTTTATTCAAAACATTATTTTCCCGTAATGAATTTAAATAACGAAGACACAAACAATAGATTGCACGATTTACTGCCTGGATTATTTTTTTTTCGCTGCATCTAGTCAGATACACACTGCAGAAATCACACAACATAAACTAACGTGATTAGATAAATCCTTCCAGCTGAAATATAAACACATTTACGCAGTAATGTCAATTGTCTACCACAGTAATTTTAAACAGACTATCATGTCTTTCTGTTTGCACAAGACTGACGTCTGCCGATTAATAGCGACTACTTAAGCGGCCTTTAACAAGCAACCATTTTGTGTGTTAAACAACACACAAAACGCATTGTCCCTATAAATCACGTGACCGGTTAATAAAATTTGCTGTCCAATCGATGGCGTAGGAGGTTTGTAGTCGCCTGTTAAAGGTCACTGAAGCAATCGCCATTAATCGATAGAAGCCAGTCTTGTGCAAACAGAAAGATATGATAGTCAGTTTACAATTACCGTTGTAGACAATTGAAATTACTGTCTGAGTATCTGTATATTTCAGCTTGACGAATTTATCTAATCACTTTAGTTTATGTTGCGTGATTTCTGCAGTATGTACTTGACGAGAGCAGCGAAATATGTCAGGCAATAAATCGTGCAATCTATTGCTTGTGTCTTCGTTATTCAAATATATGTTAACATTTCCACACTATTTTTCATATAATCTACATATATATTTCATTGTTCACGAGGCATTTCTCACTTGGTCTACTGTGAGGAATGTAAAAATAGGACAGCAACCCTCTCTGTGTCATTTGAAATATATATAAGAGAAAATCCCCGAAGGGATGGGTCACCCTCCTTATTGGACAGCCATCACATGAAAACCTGAATATTTGCTCACGTATCCCCAAAAAGTGTGGAACAGGACTGAAAGGTGTACAATTCCGACACTAAAAGTATGGAAGGCATAAAGAGCATGGAAATTTACCGTCGGCACAGAGGAGGCTGCTCACTCTATAAGGAGATGTGCCCACGCGAGGTTATCCACTAGCTTTCGTTCTTCAAATAAATTATAAACATAAATATTGAGCACAACCCACCACTGGCAACGCTGATCGTATTCTGGCATGAACCTAAGCCTATCCACGTCAATATGGAAGCACTGTACTCGAGTTTCGCTCTCGTTTGAGCTCGTCAGTAGTGCATATCCCTGACCGGATCCGGAAACAAGCTCCGGATCACGCGTGTGAAGCGGGTGTGTAACCACGCGGCACACACTGGACACAGCCAAATTATCACAACAGAATACCACACCGTCACCCATCGTAGGCTACTCTCAAAATTATAAAAATAACAAAAAAATGGTTTATAAATTATAAACAGCAGGCTTGGCCGTGGGAATACCATGGGAAAAAAGGGAGATTTTCTGTATAGTGTAGGGATGGGATAGGACGGGATGGGACAGGCATAAATTACCATTGGATGAGACAGAGGAACTTGTCCCATGGACAAATCTGCCAGGCTTGGCCATGGGAATGTTATTCCCATGGGAAAGTCCCATGGGGCGGGATGGGATGGGACATGCATAAATTACCACGCAATGTAAATTATGTCCCATGGACAACCCTGATAAACAGGGTATAATTTACTAAAATGTGGTAAACAAATACTGAACAAAGGTTCAACAAGGAATAGACTCAAACTCCTGGGGTTTCGGGAAGGTCAATGATCTGCATGGTTAACCAATATACAACCACATTTTGAAAATACATTGCATGATAAACCATATATCAATACTGATGAACTAATTATCAGGTCGATGCTCTTTGACGTTTTCCTTAAAAAAACATGGTGTTGCAGTCTATCAAATCTTAAACACCTACTTTGTGAGATTAGGTTCAATTGGTCAACTAATCCGTGCATTTGGAACTCCTGCAGACTCATCCTCATCATTTGATAAACAAAGTCAGTAAAATGGCCTTTGGCTTCACTACTGATGATTCATAGCCAGCTGGTAACTTGATGAGTTAATACTTCCCATTTTTGTATTCAGACCGTTCGGTTCAGTACATACATGTTCTTCTCATAGGGCTAAATTGATGGTATATGAATAGTTCAATCGATATTACAGATATACTTCTCTGGATGCGAAAAAGCTTGATGTTGTTGAGGTCGGGTGGTCCATCTATGTAATAGGGATCTATGCTTTAGGTTGATTTCCAGTCATCTTAAATGTCGAAGAATGTCCAATTTTTCAGGTTCATGGTTCTGAACACCTTAACAGCAGTCAGCATACAAAGTCGGTATGACCCAGTTCATGATGGTAAGGTTAAACGAACACCACCCATCTCTGGCGATATAACACAAAACACCAACGGATATACATTTGAAAACAAAAATTGTGAAAAAAAAAACAACATATGATGACTAGGACGCCATGTTGAGACAATGACGTCATGAGATAAGGAAGTCATTGTAAGATAAGGACGTCTTAACGAGATAAAGAAAGTCATATTAAGACATCCATCCATCACGTGCCATACCGGTAAGCGTGGGCGGTCATGTTCTGCCATCTCACTCGATCACCAGAGTCGTGGATCAGCTCCGTGTTCCTGTCTCGAACATGCTACATGGCCAAACCATCCAGATATTTACTTCTCGGTCTTCCCCTTGGTCTCTTCCCTTCGATCTTGCCAGTTGTCACCAAGTTCTCCAAGTCATTTCTTCTCATAACATGCCCAAAGAATTTTGACTGTCTATGTCTAATGACTCTAATCAGATTACGATCTTCATTTGTTTCTTGAAGGATTTGTTCATTAGTTTTACTGTCTGTCCATTGTATTCTTTGCATTTTCCCCAGAAACCACATTTCCACAGCCATCAGATGTTTTTCAGATTGACTGCTTATTGTCCACGCTTCACATCCATACAAAAGTATAGGTTCTATGTAGCACTTCAACACTCTTTTTCTCGTTGATTTATTTGGTTGTTTTGGTTGAAATTTAAATATTGAGCACAACCCACTTCTGGCAACGCTGGTCGCATTCTGGCATGAACCTAAGGCCTATCCACGTCAATATGGAAGCACTATACTCGAGTTTCGCTCTCGTTTGAGCTCGTCAGTAGTGCATATCCCTGATCGGATCCGGAAACAAGCTCCGGATCACACGTTTGAAGCGGGTGTGTAACCACGCGACACACACTGGACACAGCCAAATTATCATAATAGAATACTACACCGTCACCCATCGTAGGCTATGCTCAAGATTGTCCAATCGCCGCGACTGACGTCCGTCAATCGATGTGGACCCGAACGATCAGGACTTATCACTGGCAAGGAACACCAGGCCTCCTAACATCCAGTGAGCAATAATAAAATTGATTTACTTGGTTGTTTCGGGATTTGAAATTTAAATATTGAACACACCCCACCACTGGCAACGCTGATCGCATTCTGGCATGAAACTAAGGCCTATCCTCGTCAATATGGTAGCACTATACTCGAGTTTCGCTTTCGTTTGAGCTCGTCAGTAGTGCATATCCCTGATCGGATCCGGAAACAAGCCCCGGATCACGCGTGTGAACACCTTTTGAATTCCTGGCGCCTGAGTTCCTCCACTCTTGCATCTGCTAGTAGCTCCTCCAGGGTAGGTTACCGTGGTCTCTCCGTGCCTCATCAACTTTTATTCTCGGTTTTTTTCGGATTGCTGACGAGATATTTGTTTCCTTTTGTCTGCCTCGGGCGTCCCGGTTGGGCTACTGGTTGTAGCTTGCGGTTCAGGCTCGATCTCTAGGTTTTCGTCTTGCGGTTTCTCTGTGAGTTCTTGTATGGTTTCTGTTGGTTTGTTTTGGAAGATTTTCATTTCATCTCTATGCAGTTCTCTTTCGGTCTTGATCATTTGTAGGATTTCTTCGTTCTCCTTCTTCATTTCGGCCATGCGTTCCATCTCTTGTTTGATGTTTTGCTGTATCTCCTTCATTTCAGCAAGCAGTTTTTCATTGTCGCTGGTTTGTGACGGTGTTAGGAGTAGCTTGACTTGCTTCTTTAGCTCGTCTATTTGGCTTTACAGTTGGTCTCCTTCAGTTTGTGATATACCATTGGCTGTCTCGTATCTCCGCTTTGCTTCGTTGTATGGTGTCTTTGTGTTGATGGCAAAGTTTAACACGTCTCTGTGTCGTTGCAGGTACGGACAGCCCAAGCATCTTGCTCCATGCTTGCCCAGGCAGTTGGCGCACTTTCGTTTGTTGTTAGGTGCTCGGAAGTCGGTGTCCAGCTTGGCCAGCGGACACTCCTTGAAGGCGTGATGATCGGCGCAGTATCGGCAGATTTCCGTCTTACTGCGACACGTTGCTCTGCTGTGGCCGGCCCTCTGACATCTGGATCATTGAGTGATTCTTGGGATGAATCTCTCTGGCTGCTTCCTTCTCTTGTTGATTGATACTGTGGTCGGCATTTCGCTGCCCTCCGATGTCACCACTGCCAAGGTTGTAGGTATCTTGGAGTAGATGAGGAGCCGCTCCGCCTTCACGAATCGGATGTGAAGATTCTCTTCTCGTAGCTGCTTCGGGATTTCTTCGTCTGTCAGCTCCACTTGAATCCGCTTGACAACCCATCGGACTGTTTTTGAGTCGGTGTTCCCGGCTCTGGTGTCTTTCTCCTTCTTCTTCTCTGCTGTCTTGGGTCTTGTCTGTGGTGGGCTGTCGATCTTCTCCCTCGTGGTAGCTTCAGTAATAGTTGTAGTTTCAGGTTCTTTGATGCAGCTAGCAGGCAGGCTCTCCACGTTAGTCTTCTTGACGGCTCCCAAACTGCACGTCTTGACTACCGAGTCTCTTGGTGTTCTTGCCACGTGAATTTCCCCCCGTATCAGGCTTCTTGACTTGTTCAGGTGACTTGACTTATTAGCTCTCGCAGTTGCGAATGCATGGTGGCGACGGGCCTCTGTGTGTGTGTGCGTGCGTGCGTGTGTGTGTGTATGTGTGTGTGTGTGTGTGTGTGTGAAGACATCATGCGGGTTGAAGATTGTAAACATATTTTGAAAAAGGCAAAAGACACGGCACCAGTGCACGATGGCGTTAGGTATGGCCACATGAAGGCTTTGAGCGATGCAGACCTGAAGGAGATGACCGACTGCTTTAACCAGAACATTAGGACAGCATCAGTACCGCAGGATTGGGTGCACAGCTATCTCAACCCTCTCCCAAAACCATTCAAGGACCATTCAAAGCTTAGCGGCTTTAGGATCGCTACCCTTCAAAATACATTTGGGAAGGTTTTAGAGAAGACAGTCGCTATCAAGCTGCAAGAGTTTTTGGAAAGCGGAAAGCTTCTTCCAAGAGGCCTGGGGAGCTACAGGCCAGGAAATGATACCTGGTCAAATGCAGCCACTTTTGCCTTTGAAGTTTATGAGGGGTTCCAGAATAGACAGGAAACGATGGCGGCAGCGCTTGATCTCGAGGATGCATACAATAGAGTTCGATATGATATTTTGATGACCGCACTGATGGAGAAGGGGGTCAATCCATGGTTGGTGAACTGGATAGCAGCCGTCCTGCATTCTCGTCGGGTTCTCTCCGTCTTGGTGCATGGACCTCAGAGCCACATATTTTAACCCCGGCACTGCCACAGGGATCTGCAATCTCACCGGTGCTCTTTAACGTGTATACGAGCAATATTGCAAACATAGAAGCACCAGGGGTTGGAAAGATACTAACATTTACAGATGATATTCTTGCATATAGGCAGAGGAGAGATAGGGAGCAAACAGCCCAGGAGTTAAAGGCGACATTAGACAAAGTGATTGACTGGTGCACTGAAATAAGTGCTGTCATCCACCCGGAAAAGGCGGCTGTTTTGTGGTGCTCTCTGGACAACAGGATTGTGGGAGCTGACGTCCCAAGCCTCGCGATAGATGGTAGAAGCGTCAGCAAAGAGAAAAAACTGAAGTATCTGGGAATCACATTTGACAGGAGCCTATCCTTCAAGAACCATGAAGAGATGGTTGTGACAAGATCTCAAAAGGGACTCAATGCTCTTAAAACTATGGCTACAATGGACACAGAGCAGAGAATGCTTTTCACACTATACCAGTACTTAGTCCTCTCGGTGACTGATTATGGACTAGGACTGCTCACTGTCTCAAAAGAGTCAGTTGGTGAAATTACAGCGCATACAGAACGAAGCTATGAGGGTCATTCTGGGATGCACCAGAGACACCCCAGTAGTGTGTATACGTTATATCCTTGGTTTGCTGACTGTTGCTGGTAGGCTCAAGGTGTTGCGGGCGAAGGCATACCTCAGAGTAGCTGCAGACACAGATCACCCGTTGCATGAGGCGCTGGACGCAGTTACGGGTGAGCGACTGTTAAGAGGGAAATCATGGATGGCTCAGACGGAGGATACGATCGGACAGGTGTGCATCTTGAAGAACATTAGGCGAGGAGAGGAGTCAGTCAGTGTGCCAGCGGAGCAGTAAGACCTGTGCAGAGTGATAATCAAATTGAGCCGGGAATGCAGGGTTTGGCCAGCAGGGGTCACGGAAGTGGAAATCCATCAACTAGTTCAGGATAAGGCTCGCTCGGGTGATGTGATTATCTACACAGATGGTTCAGTGTTGAGAGGTAGGAGAAGTGCCTGGGGGTTCTGAGCAAAAGCTAATGGTCGCCGTTTGGTGCAGGAGAACCTGGCATATGATACCACAACATCTAACATAATGGAGGTGGAGGCAGTCAGTGCAGCTTTCCGCTGGATGGAGAATAGGACACACACAAACACACACACATACACACACACACACACACACACACACACATCGTGATTGTAACTGACTCAGAGATCATGCTGAGTAGGGTGGGGACAGGCAAGTATTGAAATACTACAGATTGCAACAGCACTTGACCTACGCTACAAATACCTGAAGTGTTTGTCAAAAGATGCAAAAGAACGATCTTGGTCACGTATTGAACAACAAATAGCAGTTAATGTTCATGATGAGCAGATGGAGATTGCTGCAACGAATGATACTGACATTGACAATGAAACTATATGTGAACCAAATGAAGAGAGTATTAAGCTAATTGAGTCTGAAATGGAGAAGAAAGTTGCTGAATCAGTTGACCCTTTAAAATGGTGGAAACTTAATGAACATCGATATCAAAAATTGGCATTCCTTGCCAAGACCATTCTGTGCATACCGGCTACCTCAGTTCCATGTGAACGATTGTTCAGCTTTGCTGGTTATATTGTTAATAAGACGCACTCGTCACTTGAAGCAAATACTGTCAACATACTCGTCTGTTTGCATAGTTGGTTATTAGATGACATATGAACAAGACAATCCAGTGTTATTTCGATTTTTGACAAATACGACTATAAATGTGAGTTATGTGACTATAATTATTTTGCTTTAATCGAAATTAACATTAATTTTTTCAAAAGTTAACTATCAAATTCAAATTAATCGGTCGCAGCCCTAATCTATATATATATATATATATATATATATATATATATATATATATATATATATATATATATATATATATATATATACAAGGCAATCTCCGTCTATCTGTATGTATGTCTGTCTGTATGTATGTCCTTTATGCGTTCGCGAACGGTCCATCCGATTGAGATGAAATTTTCTACACGTCTTCCTCTCATTCCCGTACTGCCAACTGTCATAGTTTTTTAAGTGTACCAACAGTTATTTACTTAATATTAATTTACATTATAATTTATATATATATAGCGAGGGGACATAACTCCTAATAGCATTGCTATATATGTAAAATTGTTGCATATTTCTCAAATAGGTGGAGCTTTTCGCTACATTTATCAACAGGCGTATACGTTATAATCCTCCTCCCCCTCCTCCTCCTACCCTCTTCCTCCTCCCTCTCCCTCCTCCTCCATCCTCCTCCTAATCCCTCCTCCTCCCCCTCCTCCTCTTCCGCCCTCCTCCTCCTCTCTCCTCCTCCTCCCCCTCTTCCTCCACCTCCCTTATCCCCCTTCTCCTCTCTCCTCCTCCTCCCTCTTCCTCCTCCCTCCACCTCCCACCTCCTTCCTCTTCCTCCTCCCTCTACCTCCTCAGTCTTCCCTCCTTCCTCCTCCCCCTCCTCATCCTCCCTCCTCCCCCTTCTCCTTCCTCTTCCTACCTCTCCCTCCTCCTCCCCTCCTCTTCTTTCTCCTCCTCCTCCCCCTCCCTCTTCCTCCTCCTCCCTCTTCCCTCCTCCTCCCTCCCCCTCCTCCCCATAATCCCTCCTCCTCCTCTCTCTGCCTCCCTCTTCCTCCTCCCTCCTTCACTTCACTCTTCCTCCTCCCTCCTCCTACTCCTCCTTTTTCTTCTTCTGCTGCTGCTGCTTCCGCCGCTCCATTTATCCAAGTTAATTGTCGGGGGAAGATGTAAAGATCTTTCAAGTGCTCTTTCTAATGCTTTTTGTAAGTTGGTCTTCGTTTATCTAAGGTTGTTCTAACTGCAACCAATAAATGATTAGACAGACAGGCGGACAGACAGACAGACAGAGAGGGAGGGACAGACAGACAGACAGACAGGGGGGGGGGGAGGGAGGGAGGGACGGACAGACAGACAGACAGACAGACAGACAGACAGACAGACAGACAGACAGACAGACAGACAGTCGGGAACGGGAACTTATATGACTACTTATATGAATTAAATGAGATGCCCCCCACCAGTTGTTGGGCAAAGCCGGGCCGGGTCTGACAGACAGACAGACAGATACATAGATAGATAGATAGATAGATAGATAGATAGATAGATAGATAGATAGATAGATAGATAGATAGATAGATAGATAGATAGATAGATCCCCGCCAGGGCCTGGGCGAAGCCGGGCCGGGTCAGCTAGTGTATATATATATATATATATATATATATATATATATATATATATATATATATATATATATATATATATATATATATATATATATATACTAGACGACCCGGCCCGGATTCGCTCGGCCTCTGACGGGAAGCGTCTCATTGAATTCATATAAGTAATCATTATACATTCAAATACATTTCTCTTAGCGCACAGAGTACGCATTCGGCCCTGTTCCCATTTCCGTTGCTCGTCTGTTTTTGATGCTCCCGTTCCCGTTCCTGTTCCCGTTGCTTGTCTGTTTCTGATGCTCCCGTTCCCGTTCCCGTTGCTCGTCTGTTTTTGATGCTCCCGTTCCCGTTCCTGTTCCCATTGCTTGTCTGTTTCTGATGCTCCCGTTCCCGTTCCCGTTGCTCGTCTGTTTCTGATGCTCCCGTTAAAAATTAAAAATTGATTTTAAAATAACTATTTCAGTTGGATCCGCGGGAGTGAGAAAAACATCTGTACAAAATTTCATCTCAATCGGATAGACCGCTCGGGAACGCATAAAGGACACACAAAGAAAAAAACATATTCTTTTATATATATATAGTAGAATAGTAGAAGATATGGAAATATGGTATGTGGCCAAAATATTGGAAGAGAACTATCTTCATTCAAATAACTAAACAGGGCAACCTGAAACTACTGAACGTAACACCCAATAAATGCTGGGTTGACTGTGGCGTGTTTCAAAGGATATGCAACTAACTTTCTCTCCAAAAAAAAAAAAAATCACATTATTCAGCGTAGTAATACAAGAATAAAACATTTAATGTGATGTTGAAGAGAAATAAAAAGATGAGTTAGAACATTTTCACTATCTAAAATGGATGCATTATTTTTATGAAAACTTTAAAGATGCCTTAAAGTTTTTATCACTTTGTTTATAATGCATATGACTGTAGATAACTTCTTTAAACATTTTATTTAACTTTAAGAAAAATACAACAATTATTTAAATTACATAATATAGCATTGCTACTAAAAGTAATGTCTCTTGATATATCTTTTCTTATTAAGTCCCCTTGCAATATTTTAATTACACATCTTTCGTTTTAATGTTATTTTATTACGTACAAAACTGTTTTTAAACTAACTATTTCAGTTGGATCCGCGGGAGTCAGAACAACATCTGTACAAAATTTCATCTCAATCGGATGGATCGTTCAGGAACTCATAAAGTACAAACAAACAAACAAACAAACAAACATTACCTTATATATATATATATATATATATATATATATATATATATATATATATATATATATATATATATATATATATATATATATATCCTCTAAAAGTACTGGAGAGTTTTGGTCAGAGACCATAACTTTATGAAGGGAAAATCCCAACTGCACCTCCACGCGGTAGAGGATGGAAACACAGCTCTGGGGACCGAGTATCCACCGGAATAAGTGGACAACTCTGCAGCTGAGCAGAGCAGGGCACTCACTTGTCCTTGCAGTCGGAAATGGCTGTCAAAAGCAGAGGTAAAAAGACCACCATGTGAATGTGGAAGGCAAGGGGAAACCACCACATTATCTTCCCAAGACTTCATGGCAAAACATAAATCAAAGTTAGTGAAGGACGTTAATGGCTGTCTTAGGGCATCCTCGTCCGGTAGGGACAGTCATGAGCCACAGGTGACACCAGACCGTCATCCAGCTACTGATGGCAAAATCTTAACTAAAATAAATAAATTTAGAGTAGGAACATGGAATGTTAGGACATTAAATGAGCTAGGGAAGTTGACCAATGTTCTAAGAGAGATGGATAGCATGAAAATGAATATACTAGGCGTTAGTGAGATGAGATGGAAGGGATCGGGCAAAATTATAGCTGACAATCACACAATAATTTATTCTGGAGGGGAGACACATGAGAAAGGGGTAGGAATAATATTAGATGAAAAAACAGCCAAGTCAATTAATGGATACTGGTGTATTTCAGATAGAGTTATTATGGTAAAAATCAAAGGCAAACCAATAGACATAAATATTATACAAGTATATGCACCAACAGCAAGCAGTAGTGATGAAGAAATACAACACTTTTACGACGAAATAGAAATGGCGATGGCTCAAATTGGATCACAAGAAATAAAAATAATACTTGGTGATTTTAATGCAAAAGTAGGAAAGGGAAAAATGGAGGATGTAGTGAGGAATTATGGTTTAAATACAAGAAATGAAAGAGGGGAAAAGCTAATAGAATGGGCAAATATCAATGATATGATAATTGGAAACACATGGTTTAAACACCATAAAAGACGACTGTACACATGGATAAGCCCTGATAAGAAAATACGCAACCAAATTGACTACATACTAATTAATAAAAGATTTAGAAATGCTTTAATTAATGTAAAGACAATGCCTGGTGCTGACTGTAATAGTGATCATGTACCACTATGTGGACAAATAAAAGTAAGATTAAAAAGAGGGAAAAAAATGGTTAAGAACATGAGACTTAATAAAGAGGTTCTAAAAATAGATAACGAAATGCAAGAACAATACATAGTGACTGTGAAAAATAGGTACAATGCAATAACTAAAATACAGAGTATAGATGAACAATGGGAAATGTTAAGGGACTCCATTCATCAAACTAGCAAAGAAGTATTACCAGAGAGAGGCAAAATAGCTAAGAAAAAATGGATGAATGAAGATATCTTAAACCTGATGGACAAAAGAAAAAAGTATAAAAATGACAAACAAGAATACGCTAAGATAAATAAAGAAATAAAAGATAAATGTGGGAAGACTAAAGAAAGTTGGTTAAACGAGCAATGCAAAAAAATTGAATTAAATTCCATTAAAGATACAAAAAATATGCACAGACAAATCAGTGAGCTTACAGGAAAAAAAATAAGAATAAATACAGGGTGTTTGAAATCAAAAACAGGAAAGATAATATTAGAGGAAGATGCTATAATGAAGAGGTGGAATGAGTATATAAGAGAATTATATGAAGGAGAAAGGGCAGAATTAAAGAAGATAGTAACTTAGAAGGTCCACCTATTCTGAAAGAAGAAGTCGCTGACGCTATGAAACGTATGAAGAAAGGAGAAACAGCTGGGCCAGATGAAATCACAATAGAAGAATTAGAAGTATTGGGAGAATTTGGAGTAGATATATTAACCAAAATGTTGAATGATATTTACAGCAGTGGATATTTACCCAGTGATATGCTGAAATCTGTATTTATAGCTATACCAAAAAGACCAGGAGCAATTGATTGTGAAGATTTTCGTACAATTAACCTTATAAACCAAATCACTAAGCTTCTACTCAGAATCATAATGAGAAGAACCAAAAAGAAAATAAAAATGGAAATTAGTGAAGAACAGTATGGATTTGTGGAAGGAAAGGGCACAAACAATGCAATTTATACATTGCGGACACTAATAGAAAGGTCAATAGAGAAACAGAGGGACATATATTTGTGCTTCATAGATTATACTAAGGCATTTGATAAAGTAAAACATGATGAACTGATTAAAATGTTGGAAGATATCAACACTGATGGAAAAGATTTAAGAATAATAAAGAATATTTACTGGAACCAAGTAGCAGCAATTAAAATGGGAAATAAAGAGGGTAGTTACGAACGGATAAAGCTAGGAGTACGACAAGGGTGTGTCTTGTCACCAGATCTTTTCTCCCTGTATAGCGAAGTAATAATGAGAGAGATCAAAGAGATGCCAGGAATACTAGTTGGAGGTTATAATATAAATAATATACGCTATGCAGATGACACAGTATTGGTGGCGGATAATTCAACAGACCTACAACAATTATTAGACGTTGTAGTAACAGAGAGTGCAAGGAAAGGACTCAACTTGAATATCAAGAAAACAGTAACAATGGTAATATCAAAGAAAATGGTGACACCAAAATGTGACATAGAAATAGAAGGGAAAATCCTTAACCAAGTTGATAATTTTAGATACCTAGGGGCATTTATAACATCAGATGGAAGATGTACAACAGAGATTAGGAGCAGAATAGGGCAGGCAAAAGCCGCATTTCAGAAAATGAAGAGTATCTTATGCAATAAGTCACTGTCACTGAATGTAAGAAAGAGAGTGCTGAAATGCTATGTAGAACCAGTTTTGCTGTATGGCAGTGAATCTTGGAACGTAAATGAACAAATTAAGAAGAAATTAGAAGCAACAGAGATGTGGTTCCTGAGACGAATGTTGCGAATTCCTTGGACTGCCAGAGTAACTAACGACGACTGCCTGAAACAGGCTAATGAAACTAGAACATTATATACAACAATAAGACAGAGACAAACAGCTTTCCTCGGTCATGTGATGAGAAGAGAGGCATTGGAGAACATCGTAACAACTGGAAAGATCGAGGGGAAGAGAGGCAGAGGTAGACCAAGAGAAGTGATGCTGGATGGATTTAGACGGTGGCATGGAGGAATATCAGCAGCAGAGTTGATCCAGAGAACCAAAGACAGAGATCTATGGAGAGCCATGAACGCCTACGCCAGCCGGCACGGCACTTGATGATGATGATGATGATGATATATATATATTGTTTCCACACCATTTCTCACATAATCTACATATACATTTGATTGTATCCACACCTTCTTTTCACAAATTTCTAATACATATTTTATTGTTCACACACAATTTCTCGCATGATCTACATACATATTTTATTGTTTCCACACATTTTTATTTTACAAATTCCACATACATATTTTATCTTTTCCACACCATTTCTCGCCTAATCTACATATACGTTTAATTATTTCCACACTATATCTCACATAGTCTACATATATATTTTATTGTTTCCAAACCATTTCCCAAAACACACACTCAACAGACGAACTCATTTCCCAAGTACCTGACATCTTCTCATCGTCTACCAGATCGCACTGTGTTGATGCCTTTCTAAAGTTGATGCCGTTACATGAGGTGTCCCGGATGCATCGAGCAGCACAATCCAAGATGTGTCTGACACTGGTCAGCGTTGTGAGGTTCTGCCCCGTGTAGCAGGAGTCCGGGATCTTCTGTAGGTATATGCTCCACGGCTCTGTAGAATGATGGACATAACATTGAGGCATTGGTCAGTATTGAGACATATGCCCCACCGATCTGTAGAATGGCGGATATAACATTGAGGTATTGGTCAGTGTAGTGAGGCATAGCTGCTTATGAGCCAGTGACAGAAGATTTAGAATGGGAAATGGCAACATCAGAAGATTCAGAATGAGAAATGGCAACATCAGAAGATTCAAAGTGGGAAGTGACAACATCAGAAGATTCAGAATAGGAAATGGCAACATCAGAAGATTCAGAATGGGAAATGGTAACACCAGAAGATTCAGAATGAGAACTGGCAACATCAGAAGATTCAGAATAGGAAATGGCAACATCAGAAGATTCAGAATGGGAAATGGCAACATCAGAAGATTCAGAATGGGAAATGGCAACATCAGAAGATTCAGAATGAGAAATGGCAACATCAGAAGATTCAGAATGGGAAATGGTAACACCAGAAGATTCAGAATGAGAACTGGCAACATCAGAAGATTCAGAATAGGAAATGGCAACATCAGAAGATTCAGAATGGGAAATGGCAACATCAGAAGATTCAGAATGAGAAATGGCAACATCAAAAGTTTCAGAATGGGAAATGGCAAAATCAGAAGATTCATAATGGGAAATGGCAACATCAGAAGATTCAGAATGGGAAATGGCAACATCAGAATATTCAGAATGGGAAATGGAACATCAGAAGATTCAGAATGTGAAATGGCAACATCAGAAGATTCATAACGGGAAATGGCAACATCAGAAGATTCAGAATGGGAAAAGGCAACATCAAAAGTTTCAGAATGGGAAATGGCAACATCAGAAGATTCAGAACGGGAAATGGCAACATCAGAAGATTCAGAACGGGAAATGACAACATCAGAAGTACGAGAAGCATAGGATCATGTATCGAATGTATCAAGTCAGCAAATAAAGCGGTTGGGGAGGGGGTCTT
Organism: Cepaea hortensis; assembly: GCA_963921405.1. NCBI lineage: Eukaryota > Metazoa > Mollusca > Gastropoda > Stylommatophora > Helicidae > Cepaea > Cepaea hortensis. The sequence goes on along the minus strand of OY992876.1, from coordinate 210,804,378 downwards.
TTTATTGAATGACTACCCATAAGAATGTACAATCCAAAATATCTGGATATAGAGCCAGTGGAAAGCTAGAAAACGATGTATAGACAGCATCAAGGATACACTAAACAGATACCTGTAAAATTAAACGAATGGAGACATCTAGCCTACGGATGCATGTTGTCGTTCTCGTCACAGCTACGCTTAACAACAAGTCTGGACGAGCAACAGATATCAACCAGCTTGAGGTTAGACATTAGACAGAAGAGACTGATACTAAGACAATGAGACGGTGCTAAGATGATGAGGAGAGCATAGATCGAACAAGAGGAGAACAAAAACGGAGGCGGTGTGGTGGGGAGGAGGAAGGGTAATAAGTAAAAACCATACGTTAAGAATATCTATCACAAATGTGGAGAGAGTAAGTGTATCAAGATACAAGGGTACAGATCATAGATCTAGTATGCATAGATCATAGTATACAGCAAGGTGTTTGTATTGTCTCACTACACTTTGTATGTAGAACAAATTTGATGATTTCATTTTAAAAAAATGTGCTAACATTCATTAAATTAGTTACAATAGTTACTGTTATGGTCTAACGCTGTTTTAGGGAAGCTGGAAAATACCAATGAAGTATTCATTATAACAGGTGGTGGAAATGTCCACCACGGGCTTCAGGATATGACTGTACATGTCTCTTCATATTGTCAAATACTTTCTGCAACATGTCTGTTGTTATTTCTTGAATGGTAATTCCGATTGCTTACTTCAGGTTCTCAATTGTGTCTAATTGTTTTTGTAAACATTTACTTTCAAAAAGCCCCATAGAATTACTCCAGCAGACGACAGCCATTCGCTGCATATTGCTTCATGATGGACTGTGGAGCATTTTTTTTTATTGACGTCATCAAATGTGTTCTATATACAAAGCGTAGAGAGACATTACAAACACCCGATATGTGCCAAGATACCAACATTCATTGGTACTTTCCAGCTTCCCCCTGTTGGCTGGTTGTTGAGTTCCGTGGACGATTGGTTGTTTGATTGGTTGCTGGTTGGTTGGTTGGTTGGTTGGTTGTTTGGTTGGTTGGTTGGCTGGCTGGTTGGTTGGTTGGTTAGTTGGTTGGTTGGTTGGTTGGTTGGGTGATTGGTTGTCTAATTGGTTGTTTGATTGGTTAGTTTAATGATTGGTTGTTTGATTGGTTGGTTGATTGGACGATTTCTCTCTCTCTCTCTCTCTCTCTCTCTCTCTCTCTCTCTCTCTCTCTCTCTCTCTCTCTCTCTCTCTCTCTCTCTCTCTCTCTCTCTCTCTCTCTCATTCCCTTTCGTTGAAAAAAAAAAAAAAAAGAAATCACTGCAGTTTTCAGAATAAACAATATCATTGGTCAAATGATAAAGATAAATGTCATTTATTTATCGATGTAAGATAGGAGTTAGAACTATGATAACATATCTCGCGCAGCTGTACACAAGTAGTATTAGTGTAAAAGCAGCCAGCTTAATTAAGGATGTACCCATATGAAAGGCTCGTGAAATATAAGTGAACTAGACACGTGAATTCATTCCTGAGCTCATGTGATATTTGTGAACAAGTGAACTGTCACAGCCATTGTGCTAGACCAGTAAACATAGTTAAATCACTTCTTTGCCAGCCTTCGAACTGAAGGGTTATTTCAAGCACTGTTTCGAACTTCCGGTCCAACATGGAGGATGGGCGGAAAAGCTGTTAAAGCTTCTGGAGTATTTATGCTTGTGGCTACGGTGTGCTTAGGCATTTTCCTCATGTTGGACTGGTAGTGCATGGTTCCGTCACCCAGCTACTAAGTTAAGTGCATGAAGCGACACTGTGAGCTGTGGACTTCATGTGGAGGGCTTTTATATCTTTCCGCGGCTGTTTGTACCCTGAATTGCATGTTCAAAAAAATGGCGGCCGACCGCTTGGTGAACTAACTGGTTTTGCCATATGCAGTTATGTTTGGCTGCTACATTCTGCCTAAGTCCATCTGAAAATTGTTTTATTCCGGTTTATGTATTCTGTCTAAATCCATTAGGAGATGAAGATTTGTTTCGAAATATATATTCTGTCTAAATTCATGTGAAGATAGTGTTATTTTCATATATGTATTCATTCCAGCCTAAATTCGCCAGAGTATTAAGTTTTGTTTCGGTATTTGTATTCCGCCTAAATTCACCAGAATATTAAGCTTTGTTTCGGTATATGTATCCCAGCCTAAATTCATCAGGATATTATGTTATTTCGGTATATGTATTCCAGTCTAAATACACCAGAATGTTCAGTTACATGGCAACGAAGACGAACGGAGGCGACAGAGGCAGTGAAAGGGAAAGAAGCCGGTTCCCATGACCACAGGTGCTAGAATGGTGTGAGGGGACCAAGCACCGCGTGCACAGGCCCTCTTCCCCGATGGAGCGGTGGCTTGAGAGCAGACATGTTCGCAGGTGTGGGACAAGCACGGAACAACACTAGGACAACGCAGACGACCGAACGCTTCGCACAGGAGGGAAGAGACGCCTGGAGTCATGACCCCGACGAATGCGCCCCTGGAGAATCAAACCAATCAATCAGGTGCCGTCTCCGCAATGAAGGTTGACTTCAATGGATCTCCAACACTGTCTGTCTCTTACCTAGACTGTACATTCTATCTGGCTGATGTTCGTCCATCCCTTGATGTTATCCTCCCACTTGTATCATTGTCTACCTCTTGCTCGCTTGCCCTCAACCTTGCCTTTCAGTATGGTTTTTATAAGAGTATCATGTCTTTTAACGTGGCCAAAATATTTCACTTATTTCCTCTTTATTTCTTTCATCAGCTCCCTCTTCATTCCCAGTTTTTCTAGGACCTCTGCATTTGATTGTTTTTGTTTCCATGAAATACGACCTATTCGTCTGTATATCCACATCTCCAGGGCTTCTATGCGACTTTTCTAGTTGCTTGTTCAATGTCCAGACTTCCGAGCCATACAGTAGCGTTGAATATACGTAGCATTTGACAATTCTCATTTTTAATGCGTTATTAATCTCTCTAGATGTTAATTCTGATTTCATGCCGTTTTTGGCCATTCCTGTTCTCTTTTTGATTTCCATTTCACTTCTGCCATCATATGTTATAATATGTCCTAGATACGAGAAACTTGTTACTTGTTCTAGTATCTGCCCGTTTACTGTGATATTCATTGATGACCTTTCCTTTTCACTGCTAATTATCATTGTTTTTGTTTTTTGGATGTTAATATCTAAGCCACATTCTGCACTGTGCCTGTTTACTTCTTCCTCTAGGTCTTGCAACTCTTGCTCACTTTCTGCTAGTAACACGGTATCGTCAGCATATCTAAGATTGTTTATGATTCTTCCATTGATGCTGAGGCCAGGCATTTCACCTTGTTTAAAAAAATTTTCTGTGTTGAAGAGGCTTGAGGACAGTACACATTCCTGCCGTACTCCTCTTTTTATCTATATAGACGACGAATAGTTATTACCGCATCTAATAGACGCCACTTGTTCCCAGTACAAGTTACTAATAAGTCTGATGTCCTTTACGTCCACTCCTATATCTTGAAAGCATGTAATTAGTCGTTCATGCTGTACTCTATCAAAAGCTTTCTTGTAGTCTATAAAACAAACATATATACTTTTTTGAACTTTTATATATTTTTCAATTAACATCCTCAAACAGATAATTGTTTCTCTGGTGCCGCTGTTTTTGCGGAACCCAAATTGTTCTTCAGCTACTTTCTCATCTATTTTATGTTGAATTTTTTCTTGTATGACTAATAGTTCTGTAATCCTCACACTCAACAGCTCTTGGCTTCTTCGCTAGTATGTTGAAAATGGATGTTTTCAAGTCATTGGAGATGTACCTAGTATTATATATATCATTACATAATTCTGTGATAGTTTCAATGCCAAAGCTGAATACGGATTTTATCATCTCTGTTGTTATCTTGTCAGGGCCTGCAGCCTTTCCTTCTTTCATCTTTTTAATAGCCTTTTCTACTTCAGCCGTTAATATTTTTGGTCCATCTTGAATATTACACAATGTTGGTCTATTGACCCTGTTGTCCCAGAATAAATCTTCTGTGTACTATGTCCATCTTTTTATTAAGTCAGTGTTATTAATTATAATTTCTCCATTTTTGCCTCTGACACAACCGTTTCCTGTTATATTATTTTTCTTTTTTGTAAATCTTGTTATATGTTCATGTAATTCTTTCGAGTTGTGTTTTATTTCCAGATCCTCTATTTCTTTGCAATGTTTCTGCAGCCACTCTTTTTTGGCAACTCTGCACATGTGACGTGTTTCTCTATCTATTACTATATACTCTGGAGTGTTCTTTGCTTTCTTTCTTTAAGACATTTTACTTAAGATTTCAACGGTTATCCATAATTGTTTTTTTCTTATTAATCTTCACTGGCAAGGTGGTATTTGCAGCCTGAATACTAGTTTTTATACTTTCCTATTTTGTATTAATTTTATCCTCGGGATTTTCCCGTCGATATTGTTCCATACTTTCAATGATTAGCCCATCATATTTATTTTTGACATCAACTAGGTATAGTTGTCTCATTTCTGGTTGTTTCTATGCCGATATATCTACTTGAGGTGTCTTCGATTTCCTTATTCCTGGGTTTTTAAGTTTTATTTGTAATTTTAAAACTACAGGATTATGGTCAGAGTTGATATCAGCACCATGGTATGTTTTGGCATTTTTAACATTGTTTTTAAATCTATTTCTAATCATAATGTAGTCAGTTTGGTTTCTTGTTCTATCTCCAGGGCTTTTCCATGTATACAGTTTCCTAGGGTTATGTTAAAAAAATGTGTTGCAAAACAATAAGATTGTTTTCTTTACAGAACTGTCTCAGCCGGTCTCCTCTGTTGTTTCTGTTTCCCATACCATATTGCCCTACTATCTGCTTATATTTATTTTTTTCCGACTTTTGCGTTCATGTCTCCCATGACAATTAGGACCTCTGATGATTTTACAACTTTCAGTTTTTGTTGTAGGTCTTCATAGTATTCTTCTAGCTGTTCATCACTATAATCAGTTGTTGGAGCATATGTCTGAAGAATTACTATGTTGAATCGTCTTGCCTTAATTTTGAGAAGTATCATCCTATCTTTATGAGTCCAGAATCCACTAATATTTTTCTCTAAATCTCGTTTTACTAAGATTCCTACTCCTCTCTCGTCATGATCTCCTCCTGAATTAATGAATACGTAATCTTCTCTCCTTATGTAACTTGTATCTGTCCATCTTGTTTCAGTTACGCCTAAGATATCCAAATTCATGTTTTTTGCCTCCGCAATAAGGTTATCAAACTTCCTTGCTTGATATAAGGTGCCTAGAGAATGTCAAGAAGTGAAAGGGCGAAACATTCGCTTCACTTCTGACAATCAGAAACCCCCTGCCGTGTTTGCTCCACGACGGTGTTTTTATTACTTAATACTGTTTCGGTATATGTATTCCAACAGAAATTCGCCCGAAGTATTAGCCCATTGACATCTACTGTGTGCCATTCCTCCGAAGTCAGATAGTGTCTGCCTACACGGCGAGGAACCACCAGTCTGCACACCAATAAGCCAGACATGGGACAACGGATACTCACGCAAACCTCAGGTCCTGTATGACATCACTCTGATGTTGGACAACAGGATGTCTTCATCAGACATACAGGACTTCACGCTGGAGATCACAGCCAGCGAACACAAGCAAGCAAGCAAGCAAGCAAGCAGTAATGTGTGCCATTTTAAAATTCGATATGAAGAATTCTGAAAGTGGTTAGGAAGTGTTCGAGAATAAACAAAAGAAGAAGCAGAAGAAGAAGTAGAAGAAGAAGAAGAAGAAGAAGAAGAAGAAGAAGAAGAAGAAGAAGAAGAAGAAGAAGAAGAAGAAGAAGAAGAAGAAGAAGAAGAAGAAGAAGAAGAAGAAGAAGAAGAAGGGGAGGAGGAGGAGGAGGAGGAGGAAGAGGAGGAGAAGGAGGAGGAGGATGTCGTTATAAACATACTTACTGTTAACCCTGGCTGGCGCGGGGCTGGTGCTTGCCAACACAGGCACGGGGTTAGTCGTCAGTGCTTTATTGTCAAGGAGTGCCGATGACTGTGCTACTGGCGATTCCGACATAGTGGCCAATATAGTTGACTCGGGTGTAAATCTCCAGGTAGTAAGTGTGACTGATGATGATGGCACATAGAAAAGGGATAATTTTGAGCTGGCAATTGTTGGGCTTTCAAATCCAGAAGTTGTTATAGACAGGTGTTTGAAAAAGGTTGTTGCAGTTGTTGTAACCTCCGGCAAAGTTGTGTTTGTTAACCACGATGTGGATGCTGTTAAAGCACTTGAATCTATCACTGCTACAGACGCTGTTGCTATAGACGCCTGTGGTAAGGACTCAGTTTCTATGGAGACAGTTGCAAAGGATATAGAGCTACTGAGTAAATGGGGCGTTACATATGTCCGCGATGCTGTTGTTGCCGGAGAGTTTTCGTGAGCTCTGTCCGTACTTGATGAGGCAATAGGAATTGATGTAGTAGTGATCGTTGTCGATGTTTGTGTGCTAGTTATCACAAATGTGTATAGAGTGTTGGTGTTAGAAGGATGTGTGTAGATAACGTCTGTTGCTGTTGCGTTAGTCAACGGCAACTGGTCTATAGCTGCACTGGGTGCAGGATTAATGTCTTTTGTTGTAGAATTAGTCAACGACGGCTGGTTGGTGGTTATAACTGATGTACTGCTGCTAGGATTTATGTCAGGTGTAATGGCTAGGCTAGACGTGCTAGCTAGTGATGCCATTTCTGCAGTGGCCTTGAATTCATCACTAGTTGATGTCTGTTCTGTAGTAAGGGTTGAACTGGCACTGGTACTTGAAAAAGAATCAAACGTGGAGGATTGTGTTACGGTTGTTGATGACGTTATAGCTGATTGTTGTGATTGTAATGTTGACGAAGTTGCATTTGTTGTGGCATCGTCTACATAAACAATCTGGAAATTACAATAGATCATGCCCGTTAGGTTTTATTTCTTCATTAACATTATTATTGACTTTATAACAATGTAATTTTCTCCCTGGCCCTAGGGGTTAACGTCTTTCTCCGTAATCCCGTATATCCACGCGAGGAACGGAACATGCGCGAGAATCGGTAGCAGTTCTCGCCGCGTTGGTAACTTAGGGGTATGTGAGCCGGTCGTTCAGAAAGCAATGGAAAACTACTGAGCGTAATCTTGCCAAGAAACCAACAATCAGCTGAAATATGCTGATATTGACAGCGATGTCCTGTGAAGCAGTGCTTCCCAAACTTTTCACTTTCGCGGACAGACATACAATTTTCCTTTTGCACCAGGGACCGGTACCGTGTAATCTCCTTGTAATCTGGAATTTTATATGACCTCATTATACAATTTTAATATAAATATAAAATTTAACGTAATTGTTGGGTGTTGTCCCGGTGCGCTAACTAATATTATTGGATTGGATAGGGGGCTGCGTGGTCTCGAGGTATGCTGTCCGCCTCGAGTGCTGACATTTTATATGACCTCATTATCAATCAATCATGTGCCATGCCGGAAAGCGTGGGCGGTCATGACTCGCCATTTCACTCGATCAGAGTCGTGGATCAGCTCAGTGATGTCAGTTGCTCGCTGTGTACAACAACCGCATCTACTAATTGTTGCAGGTCCTGCGCATTGTCTGCAATCAATACTGTATCATCTGCATATCTAATGTTATTGATGTTTTGTCCTCCAATGCTGATTCCATTTATGTCTTCTACATTTCTGAAAATATTTTCACTGTACAGGGGAAAAAAGATCTGGAGACATTACACATCCCTGCCTAATGCCTCTCTTAATAGGTTGATGTTGTCCCACTTCATTATCAATCCTTATGGCGGCTTGTTGTTTCCAATATATGTGTTTTATAAGTCTTATGTCTTTCCCATCAATTTGTAGATCTGCAAGCATATGTACCATATTGACATGTCTAACTCTATCAATAGCCTTTGTGTAGTCCATAAAGCAAAGATGTATATCCTTGTTTACTTCTATAGCACGTTCAATAACTGTTCGCAGCATATACACAGCATTTACTGTACCCTTTCCTTTGACAAACCCACATTGTTCTTCCCCTATTTCAGGTTGTAATTTCTTCCTCACTCTTTGCATGGTAATTCGTAGCATAATCTTTTTGATGTGACTTATTATACTAATTGTTCTATGTTGATCACATTCCAAGGCTCCTGATTTCTTTGGGATTGCAATAAATACAGAATTACATAATTACATAATTTAGAAGGTATATCTCCAGTATCATATAATGTGTTCAGCAGTCTGGTGACTTGATCTAATCCATATTCTTCTAAAGCTTTAATCATTTCTGTTGTGATGTTCTCTGCACCAAGGGCCTTGCCAGCTTTCATCTGCTTAAGAACATTTCGAACCTCCATCTTCAAAATTGGCGGTCCCTCATTATTAAATCTATTATCATACTGTTCCTGTCTGTTACCCTCATAAAGGTTTTTCACATCATCTGTCCATACATGTATAATCTGATCTTTTTCTATTATGATTTTTCCATCTTTAGTTTTTAGACAGCCTGTTGATGTACTTGTTCTTTCATTAGAAAGTTCCTGAATTCTTTTGTGCACTAATTTCGTATTTTGAGGGTTGTGTTGTTTTTCAATGTCTAAGCACTTTTCCTCAAGCCATGTTTCTTTTGCCTCCTTACATAATATTCTGACTTATCTGTGAATTTCTTCGTATTTGGCAGAATTATTTTTGTTGAGTCTTCTTGTTTCCATTAGGTTTAAAATGTTTTCAGCCATCCGTTTCTTACGACCCACCTTCTTTAATTTTGGAATAGTTGTTTCTGCAGCCAAACTGATTGAATTCTTCAACATTTCCCATTGATCATCCACATCCTGGAATAGGATCTCTAGATCAGACAATATGTCAAATCTGTTCTGTACTTCTATGTTGAATTTGTTTTGTATTTCCTTGTCATTACTAAATGTACACAAATCATATTTAGTGTTTCCTGTTATATACTTGACTTTCTTCAACTTTATCCTCAATGTTCCTGTAAGTAATCTGTGGTCACTATAACAATCAGCACTGGGGACTGATTTTGCTATTGTTAACGCGTTTTTAACTCTTCTGCTAATCAGAATGTAGTCAATCTGGTTTCTAATTCTCATACATTTTAATATAAATATCAGATTTAACGTAATTATGGGTGTTGTCCCGGTGCGATAACTACTGCTCCATAATATTACGGGATTGGATAGGGGGCTGAGTGGTCTCTAATGGTGTCCGCCTCGAGTGCTAGAGGTCCCGGGTTCAAGCCCTGGTGAGGACCGGGATTTTTTCACGTGGACTTCTAGTAATTAAATTTCCCCTGGTCTCTGTGTAGTGAGATCGGACGCCCGTGTGTATTGTTGCGCACGTAAAAAATCCCTTGGCAGTTGGAAATCGAAAAAGAGTGGCCCAACGGCGCTGCCTGCCCGGGCAAAATTTGGAGTTAAGAATCTACCTAAAGTATTTAAGGATCCTCGCTGGGGCTACGGAGTTCGTGCACTGAGCTGAGTTTCTCCGGATTCAGGCTTGTGTTAGTAGAAGAACGGAGCACTTATGGGTTACACCCGTGTGCCGTGATGTTGATCCGTCGACTAAACTAAATTAAATTAAACTAAATATTATTGGATGACGGTGATTTATTTAATGGTGGTCCCATTTTCACAAGTAAAAATTTTATTGTAGAGATTTAATCTCAAAATCATTTTTCAAATGTTAAAACTATATTTAGGTCTTCTCGTAAAGTTGTGTATACTCGTATACACCGACAGTAATGAATACCAATATAAAATAAAAATAAAATATATTTTGGAAAACGATACCAAATCAGATTTTAAACAAGCTGACTAAATTAAAGGATAGATTGCCAAGATGGCGGTGTAAACCGCGTCGCTCGATTCGGAGATTAATTATGTGTTCTGTGCGTGTTTCTTAATATCAATTTGTTCAAATAAGGATGAACCTACGACAGGTCCAGCAAACCGGTAGGGAATTTATTTGTTCAAGAACTATTGCTCGAGAATTATGGAGGAAATTGAGAGAAAAACGCAGCTCTATCAGCGTTCACGCCGGAAACTACACACCGAAGCGTCACAACAAACGACTAACGACGACAACCGCTAAATTTCGACACACTTCAAATAGAAAGGAGATTTTTGCAACTTGGAATGTTACAGGTCTAGGATATAAGGAACCAGCTCTTGTAGAGTTTATGAAACAATCAAATATTCAATTATTAGGACTCGCAGACACTAGGAAAAAGGGGCAGAACACGAAACAAACACATGAAGGTTACGTCCTTATATGGAGTGGCGTCGACCAGCGAGCTACAGCTAAACATGGAGTGGGTTTTTTGTTGCATCCAGACAAAGCGAAAGCCATTATCAACACTAAATTTATATCAGAAAGAATAATACTAGTACAGATCAAAGAAGGAAATAGAACAACAACTTTTATACAAACATACGCCCCATGTAATGACACTTACAGCGACGAAGACAAAGACGAATATTTTGATAAACTTGCAGACACGTTAAATAATGTCAAGGAGACAGATGAACTAGTTGTGATGGGTGATTTTAACGGACGAATAGGCACACGAAGAACACCGTGGGAGGATTGCATGGGGCCATTCAGCGACACAGAGACTGATTGTAACAGCAATGGTCAACATCTACTCAACATATGTTCGGAACATGGACTAATAATAGCAAATAGTTTTTTTCAACATCGTCGTAGCCACACCAAAACCTGGTATAAATGGAATGACATAAACCAAGCATCCCAAATTGACTTTATTCTAATTAGGAAATCAGACAGAAGGCTACTATTAGATTCAAGAGCACTCCCAAATACAGATGTTGATACTGATCACAAACCAGTCATAATAAAAAAGATTTCATCACACAGGAGAATAAGAAACAAAAAAGTAACAACACATGTCATCAATTATAGGAGGCTGCAGGAAAATACAGTTAAAGACGAATTCAATCAAGAAATCCAAAACCTACATAAGAACATCCCTGATGACCACTCAAGCGTAGATAAGGAATGGACATGTTTCAAGGCTGCCATGCTCGACACACTGAAAAATAAATGTGGAACAAAGAAAGTAGGGCAAGACAAAAGATTAAGAACAGCCTGGTGGAACAACGAAGTTAAAGATAGCATATTCAAAAAGAAGGTAGCATTCAAAAAGTGGATCACAACTAAATCTGAACAGGACTATATTACTTATAGAATAGCACGACGTAATGCCAAACGAACAATTAGAGCATCTAAAGATGAATCCTGGAGAATATACGGTGAACAGATGGCGACCCTTAGCAAAGACTGCCCAAGAGAATTTTATAAACGTGTCACCACAATGAGAAACAGAGATGCATGTTACAACCCAACCACCATCATAAACAGCAAAAGAGGTATACCAATATTTAATCCACAACAAAGACTAGCAAGATGGGCAGAATACTTTCAAGAACTACTTAACCCCACACATAACATAGAAAACCTCACTTTTGTGCCTAAACGCCAGGGACAACAAGAACTAAATTTCATACCTGCAGAAGTCAAAGCAGTTATACAGAAAAGTCCTAAGAACAAATCACCAGGTCCAGATGGAATAACCACAGAAGCTATTCAGGCCTGTGGGGAAACAGGAGTTAAATGGCTAACAAGACTTTTTAATATAGCATGGGAAGAAAGAAAAGTCCCAGATGATTGGCAACAGGCAATAATAGTACCAATATGGAAAAAGAAAGGCAATATGAGAGAGTGCGAAACATACAGAGGTATATCACTCCTAAGCCATATAGGGAAAATGTACGCAAACCTATTGGAACAAAGAGCTAGACCCATAGTTGAATAACAGTTAAGCAAAGCACAATTCGGTTTTCGGAAAGGTAAAAGTTGCACTGATGCATTATTTACACTTAGACAAATTTGTGAAAAAACTATTGAATATAGTGACCAGCAGAATATTGTGTTTGTAGATCAGGAAAAGGCTTTTGATAGAGTAGACAGATACAAATTATGGACCATCCTTGAAGACTATGGGATAGAAGGGCAACTGCTAGAAAATATCATAGCCATGTACCACTCGAGCCAAAGTGCAGTAAGAACACAGGAAGGTATATCAGATATGTTCACAGTCAATACAGGAGTGAGGCAGGGATGTGTGCTCTCTCCCCTGCTATTCAATATCTACATGGACAGAATTTCCAAAGAAGCAAGTCTCGACAGACCAGATTCAGAAAATTTAGAACTCTTTTCTCCAGATGAAACAACTGACCAACAGGGAATAAATGAACTTCTATTTGCAGATGATCAGTGCCTGTTTTACAGCGATGAGGGCAGACTACAAAATCATATTACTAATCTGAGTTCAACCTGCAGCAGATACAATATGAGTATAAACACAGCCAAAACCGAAGTAATGCAAGTTAGCAGATCGCCAGGCCCACTAAATATACAGATAAATAACACACCTCTGAAACAAGTTAAAGAATTCAAATACCTTGGAAGTATGATCACAGAAGATGGCAGATTGGACAGAGAAATTGACATCAGATGTCAAAAAGCTAGTGCACTTACATATCAACTATCACCCTTACTGAAACATCCAAACATACCCATGTCCGCAAAACGACAGATAATAAACAGCATATTCACACCAACCCTATGCTACCAATCTCAAACCTGGACTTTATCCAAATTACACCTTCGCAAAATCAACACCTGCGAAATGAGATGCCTGAGGAGAGCTGCCAACTTAACAATCCGAGACCGAGTAAGGAATGCTACTATCAGACAGACTGTGGGATCAACACCTTGTGCCACATTTATTGACAGACAGAAGATCAAGTGGTTTGGCCATGTCATTAGAATGCAACATCAACAACTACCATCACTGGCCTTACATCAAAGATCATCTGCGACGAGACCACGAGGACGTCCAAGAAGAAAATGGATTGACGACATCAGAGACATTGTACAACCTCACGGAATGACACTATCCAGTGCCGTCCACCGGGCGCTGGAACGCAAATTATTCCTCCCCACGACGCTTGACGGCAGAAGTGGAAGATGATGATGATGATGATGACTAAATTACAGTGTGTTGTAATAAAAATAATTGAAATGATCAGCTGCTAACAGTTACTATTTAATGCGAGGGGTGGGCCTGTTTATTATTTACAAAACGGTGCGGATAGCATGTGTTGAGAAACGGAAAATCGTGTTTTTAAAAAGTTCTAAACAATCCTCAAAGGAGAAAATATTTAACTTTTTTCTTACTATTTTCAACTCACGTTGCGGACTGGCAAAGAAGGGCTCGCGGACCACCACTTTGGGAAGCACTGCTGTAAAGGATATGCGAACAAAACACACACAAACATTTAACTACAATAGACAGGCAGACAAGCAAGCAGGCAGACAAGCAAGCACGCAGACAGGCACGCACGCTAACAGACAGATAGCCAGCCAGACACAGAGAGAGAGACAGACAGACAGACAGACAGACAGACAGACAGACAGACAGACAGACAGACAGACGGACCGACCGACCGACCGAGACAGACAGACAGGCAGGCAAGCAGGCAGGTAGGCAGGCAGGTAGGTAGGTAGGTAGGTAGGTAGGTAGGTAGGTAGGTAGGTAGGTAGGTAATATACATTGACAAACCTAACAGCGATAATATCCATAAACATAACAATAAAAAAATTGACAAAACTAACAGCGATACTATCGACAAATCTAACAGCGATAATATCGGCAAACCTAACAGCGATAATATCTGAATAACGAAGACACAAACAATAGATTGCACGATTTCTTGCCTGGAATATTTCGCTGCATCTCGTCAGGTACATACTGCAGAAGTCACACAACATAAAGTTAAATACCTAAATAACTCCTTCAAGCTGAAATATACACATATTCGCACAGTTTGCGGAAGCTATATTGATCAACCAACGTAAACCGGCCTTGTGCAAGCAGAAAGACATGTTAGTCAGTTTAAAATTACCGTGGCAGACAATCGACATTACTGTGCGAACATGTGTATATTTCAGCTTGAAGGAGTTATCTATAATAGTTATTTCACTTTATGTTCTGTGACTTCTGCAGTATGTACCTGACGAGATGAAGCGAAATATGCCAGGCAATAAATCGTGCAATCTATTATTTGTGTCTACCTTATTCAAATTCACCACGGGAAAACATTGTTTTGAATTTCTGAAGCGATAATATCAACAAACATAACAATAATAACATCGAAAATCCTAACAGCGATACTATCAACAAACCTAACAGCGATAATATCGACAAATCTAACAGCGATAATATCCACAAAACAGAACAACAATAACATCGACAAACAACAGCAGCAAAACTATTCCTTGACTTTCTCCAAACGTTACCTTGCATACACCGGAAGTTGATGCATCACAAATGCAGTACCACGTGATGAAGAGAACGGGGCCGGAGTTTCTGCAGAGTGTAAATGCAAACGGATAGAGGTGATTCATTATTAGTTACACAGCGTTACGTTACATCTAGAGGTCATTCATTATTAGTTACACCGCGTTACATCACATCTCATAGTTTCGTCTTGGGCACCTCTTTGTAGAAAATTACATCATCTGACGGCTTGCTGGGCCTGTCGTAGAGTCATTGGCACCTTGCTGTCTTGACAGACGATAGTTTGTGCTTCAAAAAGGCATAATAACTTTTACCCATGACGGTAGCGAATGTGACTGGTAAGGCCAATTCGCGCTGTAAATGTTCGTTCACAGTGGGTGCATGTGAACACGTGGTTATTTCCACCATCATGCACCATCTTACGTCTCACACGCTCGGTGTGAGACTTATTTGCAATAATTTTCTCCTTTGTCTTTATTCCATTTCTGATGTTTGCCCTCCATGCAACACGTTCAGCGGCAATTTGCTCCCAATGTGCATTATCAATGCCTGTATCAATCATGTCCCGCTTACACACATCTTTGTATCGTAGTAGAGGCCGACTCTGAGATCTCTTACCCATCTGTAATTCACCAAAAAAAAGATGTCCTTTGGAATTCTACCATCATCCATCCTCTTAACATGTCCTATCCACCTAAGTCTACGAAGACTGAGCATGGAATAAACCGTCACACAATCTGATCTTTCTAGTAATACTTCAGTATTTGTGATTTTGTCTTGCCACTTAATACCAAGTATTCTTCGCGAAGAATACTTGGTATTAAGTGGCAAGACAAAGCATATGAAAGCTGTTTAAATTGTTCTCTTGGTGTGAGTAAGTTGTCCAGGTTTCACTGCCATAAAGAAGAGTACTAAGGATACAGGCTTGATAGACAAGGACTTTTGTTTTGGCAGTAAGCTTCCTGTTCTCGTAGAATCACCTTTAGTTACATTATCGTCATGAGACTTCATTAAGTCGCCGGCTCGGCGGCAAAGGGGTTACGGATGCAATCCGTAATCCCGCAAACGGCGCTCGAAACATAGCTGAGAGCGATTTGGCAGCAGACCACCTTGCGTTGGTTAAACTTGCCAAGAGATCACAAACAGCAACCAAAAAAAAAAAAAATAATATATCATGGGGGTGACTGCGAATATCCTGTAAAAGGATATGCAACTAACTTTAACTTCATTAAGTCATGCACTTCATTCAATAACCATTGGTTACATGGCTTGGTCACCTCACAAGAATGCCCTGGTACCATCTGCCAAAAAGAGTCACACTGAAGAAATATAATGGATACAGAGCAAGAGAGAGGCCACTGTATTTGTAAACAAGTAACAATTACTATTAGTTTGAGTAGTGTAGCCAAAGAAGTTATTACTTTGAGTATCAGGAATTTATTACTTTGGATATCTGTAAGGTAGTTAATACCTTAAATATCTGTAACCCAGACCGCTATTATGTTGGATATATGTACCCAGGCATTTGTTACTTTGAATATTTGTATTCAAGGCATTTGTTACTTTGAGTACATGTATTCCGGGAAGTTATAACTTTGAGTAGCTGTAACTAAAGCAGTTGTTATTATAATTTTCTGTGCCTCAAGCAGTTAATACTTATAATAATACACATTTTAATATGGGTGAGTTAGAAAAAGGAGGTAACAGTCCAGGTTTACAACGAATTAAGTCACTGTCAAGAAAACTTTCTTACGGGACACCTGTTTGTTCCGGTTATCTTTTAATTTCAAATTAAAGGTTTAATTAAACTCAAATTTTTCTCAATTGTCATTTGTTATCTGATATTATTTGGTACTATTTGGAAACATCAAATGTTCGTTCCCGCAAACGCATTAGCTTCGTTGTCCTCATCTTGAGGTCAGTTCGGTTTGTTGGTGTCCGTCTGTCTGTTGTGACTTGTATAGAATTAGTTTAAAGCTAAAATCTCACCTGGGATAAACCTGGTACAATGAAACCGATCCCCATGCTTTTAAACCCACGTTTTTCAAGTGACAGTATTAGTTTGTTTGTTTTTTAAAACATTTTTGATTCTACTTATTCTTAAGAGAAATGACCCGGTTTCTCAGTTACACAACATGGCATCTCAAACGTATATTGAATTTCTAATCAGAGAATCATAGCCTGTGCTATTGGGTATATGGTAAACAATATTGGGTATATGGTAAACAAAATGGGGTAGATGGTAAGCAATATTGAGCATTTTGCAAACAATATTGGGTATATGGTAAACAATATTGGATACATTGTAAATAGTATTGGGTAGATGGTAAACAATATTGGGTATATGGTAAACAATATGGGACATGTTGTAAATAGTATTGAGTAGATGGTAAACAATATTGAGCATGTTGCAAACAATATTGGGTATATGGTAAACAATATTGGATATATTGTAAATAGTATTGGGTATATAATAAACAATATTGAGCATGTTGCAAACAATATTGGGTATATGGTAAACAATATTGGGTATATGGTAAACAATATTGGATATATTGTAAATAGTATTGGGTAGAAGAGGAAATTAAGTTGCATGTCCTTCACAGGACGTAGCAGTCAACCCCAGCATTTTCGCTGTTCGTGATTCCTGGGCAAATTTTACGTTCAGTAGTTTGCCATTGCTTTCTGAACGACCGGCTTCTATACCTTTTTCGAAAAAACCAACACCGCTGCGTTTCGAACCCGGGTATACGGGCTCACAAACCACGTTCGCAAGCCCTTAGCCACAGAGACCGGTCTTAGCCACAGAGACCGGTAGAATATTGGGTAGATGGTAAACAATATTGGGTATATGGTAAACAATATTGGATATATTGTAAATAGTATTGGATAGATGGTAAACAATATTGGGTGGATGTGAAACAATATTGGACATGTTGCAAACACTATTGGGTATACGGTGAACAATATGGGGTATGTGGTAAACACTATTGGGTATATGGTAAACAATAGTGGATATGTGGTAAAGAATATTGGGTATATGGTAAACAATAGTGGATATGTGGTAAAGAATATTGGGTAGATGGTAAACAATATTGGGCATGTTGCAAACAATATTGGGTATATGGAGAACAATATAGGGTATGTGGCACACGATTGTATTTGCGTGGTAAATATATTGTGTATATGGTGTACATCAGCTGAAAGATGCTGATGTTGACAGCTATGTCCTGTAACGGATATGCAAACATTTGTTATATGGTGTACAATCCTGGGTATATGTCGCTAACCCTATGTTTATGGACATTTCAGAATTTGATCGGTGATGTAGTCAACACCAAACCGGCCGCCTTTGCTTCCAAGGGCATTACTTTGTACCCATCTTAGAATGTGTCGATCTATTAGAATGTGTCGATCTATTAGTAAACGGCAACTTATAAGAATACGTCTGGATGGAAATTCGAAGATCCACAAGGTCAATTAAAGACCTGTGAGTACTCTTTTTTTGTTGTTGTTGTTGGCATAACCTTTTTTACAGGGCATCGCTGTCAACACCAGCATTTTACTGCTGATGTTGATGTCTTGGCAATTTTACGTTCGGTTTGCCATTGCTTTCTGAATGACCGGCTTCTATACCAACTTGTTAAAACCCAGCGCAACTGGTTCTGTTGCCAAATCAGTCGCATCTGTATTTCGAACGCGGGTAAGTGGGCTTACGAATCGCGTCCATAAGCTCTTCGCCACGGAGCGCGGCTTTATGTACTTAGGAAGTATAATATCATCAGATGGCAAATCCGAGGGCGTGATCGAGAATATATGCAATAAGGCAAAGTAACTCATTGAACACGTGGCACACATACTAAAGAACAAACAAGTATCAGTAGATAATGTTTAGAAAAGTATTCTACAGCACAATCTTTCTACCAATTCTATGATACTATTGTCAAACCTGGACAATGTCAGAAAATGAGAAAACAAAAAATTACAACTACGGAAATGAGATTTTCTAGAAGAATACTCAAAATACCAAGAAGAGAGAAAATCAGAAAATGATTAAAACAGGACTAACGTGAGGTTAATAGCAGCGTTAGATTTCATTAGAAAACAGCAAGTGAAATGGTACGACAGCATACAAAAACATGCAATTATGTACAGATGACATGGAACCAGAAGAAGAGGCCGACCATATAGACCACGGACAGAGGGAATAACAAAATCCGTGGGAATCTTATTATATCAAGTCAATAAACGGACACTTTCCCGTTGTTTATGCTTCACCTCGACACCGCAAGTTACAAGAAGAGTAAGATGAGATGATGGACGGGCACTCTACCGTTGTTTATTCTTCTCCTCGACACTGCAAGGTACAAGAGGGGCAAGATGAGGCGATGATGATGATGACCACCAGGTCGGCTGTCAGACTTTTACGGAACACCTCGGTATATGGTGATGGCTTTTGGTATTTAAAATCAAGCGGCACTAGATGAGTGACCTTATCAGTATCAAGCCGACCGTCTTTATTCCCCATGAAATCTCCGGATACTCACTTCAGATAGAGTTAGTAACAAAGTCTCTACCTCCCAGTGGATTCGAGCGTATAACCACATGATCGAGAGGCAAGCGTGCTAATGTGATTCCTCGGGTACGGACAAAACAAGTTAGCTAATTACATGTTCTTTACAGGACGCTGCAATCAATCCCAGCTTTTATTTGCTGTTTGTGATTTACTAGGTATTTTACGTTTAGTGGTTTGCCATTGCTTTCTGTCGGCTCTGTGGCGATCCCGCGTTCGAAACACAGCTGCGGCGATTTAGAAGCAGATCTCCTTGCGTTGGTTTGCATACAACGGTATAAGTGGCGGTAGTTTATAAGGCAATGGCAAACTACTGGACGTAAACCTGACATGGAATCACAAATAGCAACAAAATGTTGGAGTTAACTGCTACGTTGTGTAAAGGATGGGTAACTAGATCCAGGTCGACTCAACCTACAATTGTTACCAATGTCTTGGGAGGTTGAAGGCGAGCAGTGTGGTACATACAACATCGCCCACCCAGTGCACATTGGTCTATATATAATGGGTGTAGCACCATATGTCCAAAGCAACTTAAGGCGCGAGAAATGATCCTTTACTTACTACTTACATATGTGTTGTCTGCTTACATAACAAAATTATCCATTACTTACTACTTACATATGTGTTGTCTGCTCAAATAACAAAATTATCCTTTACTTGCTACTTACATATGGGTTGTCTGCTTACATAACAAAATTATCCATTACTTACTACTTACATATGTGTTGTCTGCTTACATAACAAAACTATCCTTTACTTACTACTTACATATGTGTTGTCTGCTCAAATAACAAAATTATCCTTTACTTGCTACTTACATATGGGTTGTCTGCTTACATAACAAAATTATCCATTACTTACTACTTACATATGTGTTGTCTGCTTACATAACAAAGTTATCCTTTACTTACTACTTACATATGTGTTGTCTGCTTACATAACAAAATCATCCTTTACTTACTACTTACATGTGTGTTGTCTGCTTTCCCAAACAAAAAGATTCTTTATTTCCTACTTACATATGTAATGTCTGCTTACCCAAACAAAATTATCCTTTACTTACTATTTACATATGTGTTGTCTGCTTACCCAAACATAATTGACCTTTACTTAATACTTACATATATATTGTCTGCTTACCCAAACAAAGGGATACTTTACTTAATATTTACATATGTGTTGTCTGCTTACCCAAACAAAAGGATCCTTTACTTACTACTTACATATGTGTTGTCTGCTTACCCACCAAACGGATCCTTTACTTACTACTTACATATGTAATGTCTGCTTACCCAAACAAAATTACCCTTTACTTTCCTACTTACATATGTGTTGTCTGCTTACCCGAACAAAATTGTCCTTTACTTACTACTTACATATGTGTTGTCTGCTTACCCAACAATAGGATCCTTTACTTACTACTTACATATGTAATGTCTGCTTACCCAAACAAAATCATCCTTTACTTTCTACTTGCATATGTGTTGTCTGCTTACCCAAACACAATTGTCATTTACTTATACTTACATATGTGTTGTCTGCTTACCCAAACAAAAAGATTCTTTACTTCCTACTTACATATATATTGTCTGCTTACCCAAAGAAAAGGTTCCTTTAGTTACTACTTACAAATGTGTTGTCTGCTTACCCATACAAAATGATCCTTTACTTACTACTTACATATGTGTTATCTGTTTACCCACCCAAACTTATTTTTTACTTACTACTTACTTATGTGTTGGCAGCTTACCCAGACAAAATGATTATTTACTTAATGCTTACATATGTGTTGTCTGATTACCCAAACAAAATGACCCTTTATTTACTACTTACATATTATTGTCTCCTTACCCAAACGATCCTGTAAAATGAAAATCACTGCAGACTTGCTGCGTTTTGGTGGTAAAATCTGAATTCCACTCCCCGTTTGTAGTAATGAAAGTATAGTCGTCCACTTTTTCTAAAGTCTGGTCTGAGAACTGAGAATATCAATAGAACATTTTAGTAGTGGATTTAGAACCCAGGCTGACAGGAATTTAGAATATTAATAGAATATTCGAACATGTAAAACACAAGATGCTGGCACCTTGCCGTCTTGGCAGACGATAGTTTGTTACATTGTGCTTTTAAAATAGGTATAATAACTACAACTCATGGCGATAGCAAATGTTACTGATCAGACTAATTTGTGCGGTAAATGTTGCTCCACAATCAATCAATCAATCAATCATGTGCCATGTCGGAAAGCGTGGGCGGTCATGACTCGCCATTTCACTCGTGGATCAGCTCAGTGTTCCTGTCTCCACCATGCCATGTTGCCAAGCCATCCAGGTATTTTCCTCTCGGTCTTCCTCTTGGTCTGTTCCCTTCGATCTTGACAGTTGTCACTAAGTTCTCTAATCCATTTCTGCTCATAACATGTCCAAAACATTTTGACTGTCTACGTCTAATTTCTCTAATCAATTTACGATTTTCATTTGTCTCCTGTACTACTTACTGGTTTTGCTGTCTATCCATGGTATTCTTTGCATTTTCCTCAGAAACCACATTTAT
The DNA here is from genome assembly GCA_963921405.1 of Cepaea hortensis. Taxonomy (NCBI): domain Eukaryota; kingdom Metazoa; phylum Mollusca; class Gastropoda; order Stylommatophora; family Helicidae; genus Cepaea; species Cepaea hortensis. The sequence goes on along the minus strand of OY992876.1, from coordinate 210,782,764 downwards.
GCAGCCATCAGATGTTTTCAGCTTGACTGCACATTGTCCAAGTTTCACATCCATACAATAGAACAGACTCTATGTATCCCCTCAACACTCTTTTTCTTGTTTCAGTTGACATCATTTTATTGGTCAGAATGTTTTTCATCTTGCTAAAGGCTACTTTCGCCATTGCGATTCTTGTTCTAATTTCTTCAAGGCATCTCCCATCAGATGTTATGACTGTTCCTAGATAATTGTACCGATTCACTTGTTGAAGAATATTCCCATTTACTTGTATATTACATTGTGGTACTTCGTTCTTCCTAGTGACGACCATAACCTGTGTCTTCTTACAATTTAATTCCAAACCCAGCTGCTCACTGTGTACAACAGCCGCATCTACTAATTGTTGCAGGTCCTGCTCATTGTCTGCAATCAATACTGTATCTTCTGCATATCTAATGTTATTGATGTTTCGTCCTCCAATGCTGATTCCATTTATATCTTCTACATTCCTGAAATTATTTTCACTGTATAGGGAAAAAGGATCTGGAGACATTACACATCCTTTCCTAACACCTCTCTCAATAGGTTGATATTGTCCCACTTCATTATCAATCCTTATGGCAGCTTGTTGTTTCCAATATATGTTTTTTATAAGTCTAATGTCTTTCCCATCAATTTGTAGATCTGCAAGCATATCTACCATGTTGACATGTCTAACTCTATCAAAAGCCTTTGTATAGTCAATAAAGCAAAGATGAATATCCTTGTTTACTTCTATAGCACGTTCAATAACAGTTCGCAGCATATACACAGCATTTACTGTACAAAACCACTTCTACAAACCCATATTGTTCTTCCCATATTTCAGGTTGTATTTTCTTCCTCACTCTTTGCATGATAATTCGTAGCAAAATCTTTGTGATGTGACTCATTATACTAATTGTTCTATGTTGATCACATTCCAAGGCTCCTGATTTCTTTGGGATTGCGATAAATACAGAGTTACATAATTCAGAAGGTATATCTCCAGTATCATATAATGTGTTCAGCAGTCTGGTGACTTGCTCTAGTCCAAATTCTTCTAAAGCTTTAATCAGTTCTGTTGTGATATTATCTGCACCGGAGGGGGGGGGGGGGTGCTTGCCAGCTTTCATATGTTTAAGAACATTTCGAACCTCCATCTTCAAAATTGGCGGCCCTTCATTATTAAATCTAATATCATACTGTTCCGCTCTGTTATAATTATAAAGGTTTTTCACATAATCTGTCCATACATGTAGCATCTGATCTTTTTCTATTATGATTTTGCCATCTTTAGTTTTTAGACAGCATGCTGATGTATTTGTTCTTTTAATAGTAAGTTCCTGAATTCTTTTGTGCACTAATTTGGTATTTTGGCTGTTGTATCGTTTTTCAATGTCTAAGCACTTTTCCTCAAGCCATGCTTCTTTTGCCTGCTTACATAATATTCTGACTTGCCTGTGAATTTCTTCATATTTGGCAGAATTATTTTTGTTGTCTTCTTGTTTCCATTAGGTGTAACATTTCTTCTGTCATCCATTTCTTACGACCCACCTTCTTTAATTTTGGAATAGTTGTTTCTGCAGCCAAACTGATTGAATTCTTCAACATTCCCCATTGATCATCCACATCATGGAATAATATCTCTAGATCAGACAATATATCTTTATTAGGGGGCTGCGTGGTCTCGAGGTATGGTGTCCGCCTCGAGTGCTGGAGGTCCCGGGTTCAAGCCCCGGTGAGGACCGGCATTTTTTCACGTGGACTTCTAGTAAAAATTTCCCCTGGTCTCTGGGTAGTGAGATCAGACGCCCGTGTGCATTGTTGCGCACGTAAAAAGTCCCCTGGCAGATGGAAATCGAAAAAGAGTAGCGTAACGGCGCTGCCCGGGAAAAATTTCGTGTTAAAAATCTACCCAAAGTATT